>JAMLFY010000010.1:10688211-10743211 GCA_030441495.1 Dalbergia oliveri
TTTCATATTTTCCTACTTTCCTTTGCCCTTCTTATCCTTTGTGAAGTTGGACTCCTTCTTTTTGAGTCTGGTCTTCCATGCTCTTGATATTTTTCTCACAAGCATGGAAATCTCATCTCCATCCTCTTCTTAGTCTTCTTCTGAATCATCCTCCTCATGAAAAACCTTTGTATCCTTCACTACTTTCCCTTTGGTTTTGCTTTCTGTGGGAGGTCTTTAGAGCCACTAAAAGAGTCACAAAGCCATTGGCAACAAATTGATCTATAAGATCAAATAAGATAGAAACAATGGAGTGAAACAGGATTGTGCAAGACTAGTGGTAAAAGGATTTGCTTAGAAAAAAGGGATTTATTTCAACGAGATATTTCTCCAATTGTCACTTACAACTATTAGAGTAGTGTTGGTTATTTGTATTGCATTTGATATATATCTTGGTATTTGTACAAGAAATTTGATTCTTTCATAATTCACCTCCAATACAACAATAGAGTTCAAACCATTGTATATAGTACAAGAGGTTTGGTGATAATGGTTTCATCATCTTACTATTGTATGTGGATGACATGCTGGTAAGTCCCAACAAAAATTGAATCCAAGAATTGAAGGCACAGGTTGCTAAGAAGTTTGATATGAAAGGACATTGGGCCCATAAAGAAGATTTTAGAGATACGCAAATTCACTGAGATAGAAAGGAAAGGAAGATCTGGCTTTCACAGAAGAATTTCTTGACGAAAATCTTGCACTTTAACATGCATGATTGCAAACCAATTTCAACTACACTTTTTGTGAATTACAAATTATCCTCAAGTATGTGTCCAAGCATGAAGTGCAAAGGATGGACATGCCTCAAGTATCATATACATCACTGGTGGGAAGCCTTATGTATGCCATGATTTGTACTACCCAAAATATTGCTCAAGTTGTTGGATTGTTAGTCGGTTGTAGATCTAGGAAAAGAGCATTGCAATGTTGTCAAGAGGATCTTGAGATACATCAAAGCAACCTTAGGTGTTACATTATGTTTTGGAGGATCATAGTTCATTGTTAGAGGATATGTTGATTCAGATTTTATTGGTGATCTTGATAAAAGAAAATCTTATAGGTTCTATGTTCACACTTGCAAAGAAGGTGTGAGTTGGATATCTAATTTACAAATAGTTATAGCTCTATTTATTATTGAAGTTGAACATGTGGTAGCTACAAAAGCTTGTAAAGAAGCTATTTGGATTCAAAGGTTAATGGAGGAACTTGGGCATAAACAGTTAAAGATTATTGTGTATTGTAATAGTCCGGAGTGCATGCCTTGCACATTCCTTGGAATCCATTGTTTCGTTCCAGGACAAAGTACATAGCAGTTCAATATCACTTTGTTCAAGAAGTAGTAGGAAAGGAATGTGGATATACAGAAAATTCACGCTAAAGATAACCTAGCAAATGTTATAACAAAGTCGATCAATATGACAAGTTTAAATGATGTAGATTCTCCTATGGACTATTAGACACGTAAGTAGCATGGAATTGACAAGATGAGAAAAGTTTTGAAAGCTCATAAAAAGTGACTTTAAGTGGAAGATTATAAATGAAAAAGTGACATAAAGCCACTTTTCATGGATTTTTAAGTCAAAGTTGAGCGAAGAAAATTTTCCCTTCCTTTGTAAAACCACTGAAAGCTAAAAAATGAAATAATTTGAGGAGGTTGGAAGATTTTGCCATAAATGCATCAAGGTTGTGGAGTGCCTATAAAAGGATACCAAAACTCCATTAAGAAGGCATCCCAACTGGGAGCAACACATCCTTTAGTGAGTTTCTTCTATTTTTATAGAGAAGTGTATTCTCCTAGTATAGAGAGGGTATTATTGTTTTTTCCTTATATTTACAGAGAAGTTGTGATTTTATCTTCCACCTAGTGAAAACCTTTTTTATCTTACCTGATTTTTTTCTCATCATTAGGGGATTTTCATGTCAACAATTTTATGTCAGTTTCATTTTTTCTTAACTCTATTTCATAACTCTGATACCCAACAAATAATTGAGATGTTATGAGTTCACACTTTTTTTTTGTTAATAATATATAGAAGGAAATATGAAAAAATATTTTGGGGAGAATTTTCTAGTTTATATATACATAATCCTAGTATAAAGAAATGTTTGCGTTACGGGAGTTGAAATTTAATTAAGTGATAGGCTTTGTTTGAGAGTTTGTGTAGAAGTTTTTTATGAAGAAGATGCCCAACAGGGGTATGCATTTAACTCTTTTTTTATGATCAAAAGTTTCAATGAGGGGAAATCTCATTCTAGTTGAGCGTTAGGGCACGCCTCAAGGTTCATTGAATGTTTACAAAGATATTTATAGATCACCTATCTTCAAGAGATCCTATAATTGAACCTAAGTCATAGCAATGCATGAGCGAAAGGTTGACCAGATTAATTAACCCTTATTGGCTATAATTAGTGAGAATACTATATTATCACATAGACTTGAGTTGAATTCCAATAAATTATGAAAGTATATTATTTAAAAAAAATTATGTGTTTGATCGGAGTGTAAATATGGGGTGAAAATTTTTATGGATGAAGTCCATGTATAATTTTACACTTGAGTTTACCTATAAAAATTTTCACCCCATTTTTTCCCTACCCAAACATAGTCTAAAGGAGGACAAGAAAATAAACTCTTCTTTGGGATTTATGCTTGAACGCACTTATATGATCATCCTCCTAATCATTCATACCATATGCTCTCCTCTTCTCTCTTCTCTATTTCTCTCAAATATAGACAGACACCAAGAAACAACCACATATAGAGAGAAATTGACCTCCACCTCAGAGCATTACTTTGTACATTCTGTGCTCTGTATAGGAGCTTCTCTATAATCAAACAGTAAAGAAGACGGATCAAAAGATTCACAAAGTAATCCTTCATAGGGGTTTGCTTCTCTTCCTTTATTATTAATTGACACTTGTGCTTTCTTCCTATTCTTAATTTTTATCTTGCACTAATTGAGAACTAAAGATAGCTTTTACTGTTTGAGCAGAATCTGATGGGTCTGGGAAGGTTGGTGTTGACTTTGAAATCTAAAATAAGGTCTCTGAAGATGAAGAAGCCTTATGATAAGGTGGAGAAGAGTGAGAGCATGAGAATGGAGATTAGGAGCAGGAAGGCCAAAAAGCTTATTGAAGAGACCCTCAAAATTGCTGATTTACCTAAGTCCAAAACTTTTGCTTTCTGATGCTTAGCTCCTTAGAAGATTCAGTATTTCTTTTCTTTTCAATTATATTCATTGGATGTATGCAGCTTTAATTAGACAGTTGTCTTTATTTTTTAGCTCCCTTATTTCTCTAAACCACATCCACCAAGAACCAACATATTGTCTTACGAATATAATTGTGGTGGATATGATTCTGGAAAACTTGACTATTGTGTGAAGAACATGTGTGAATTTTTCTGGTGTTCAGAATCTTTTTTTTTTTTTTCATGATCAACAAAGATTTCCCTTTCCGTGTGGCATTAATCTTTCAGTTTGGCCTCAGTCAAATTAAAATACTTCAAAATGAATTTCAAACTGCTGCAGTGCACATGATATAAAAGTTTGCATGATGAATTTGCTTACTCAGAATCCTAAGTGCTTTTCAGTTTTTCAATCCTATCTATTTTCACGCAGCACTCATGATTTTCAGATTAATTGTGCACTAAAATCAGTTCTCCTTTCCCCTTCGAGCCCTAATCGAGGAATGGCAATCTCATTTCGGCCTGGCCTTCTTCTGCTTTTGGTTGGACCGTATAGGAACAAAATTGTAGGCTAATTATGCCATTTACATTTCTTGCTTATATTACTTGATAGAAGAAATATTTTGCAATTAAAATTTTTGACACATTTGAAAATTGAAACAAATAGAAGAGTAATACACCATGTCACATAAAAAATATTAAAAAAAAATACATGGAGCCATCAGCATTTGCATCCTCTAGATTTACGACTGTATTTTAGAAAATAAGATACATTAAAAATATAACATATCAATCCTTTACCAAACAATACGCTATGAATTACTTCAATTTATTCTTTTCAATCACAGAAAAAGTAAGGTGGTAAAGGTTCCCTCCTTCCTTCACTGTGTGTTAGAGATTGATTCTCACATTATGAATAAAGTAACTATAGAACCCTAACCAGCGCCTATGCATTAAATGAACCTAAAATACATAAAAGAATTAGCCACTGCATCCAAATGATCCAATCGTAAATATTCTGGAAAAAACTCAAAAACTAAATGTTGAATTTACTATTTTCATTTTTCTTATTAAAATGTACACCCTGTGCTTTAAAATATTCCACTCAAAATCGAGGTTAAGGTGAGAAAGTGAATGACGAAAAAATAATATCCAATATGTTTAACCTATGATAAAGAAAAGATAAAAGTGAGACTAATTAGAATCCGTAATATTCGACGACTCTGTTGAGAAGTTATGTGTGGTGAAAGCTCTTTTTTTATAAGCTTGATGTACAGAAAATTGTTCATAGTATTATCTACGGATATGTTTTAGAAGATCTTGGAGTATAAGAGTATTCTTTGAAAGTGGCTAAACCATCAAGTTATAAAGCATTAAACCAAACACAGCCAATAACATCACAAGAGGAAAGAAAAGGTTACAAGTATTGTAAAATCTATAAAAGAAATGCCATTGTGGAAGGATCAGGAAGTGATCGATAACAGTGAATCCTATACCACTCTCTAGTCACTACCATGTCAGCTTTGCCAGCTAAGTGATGAATATGGTACCATAGTATAAAACAAGGCTTCACATTCACCGCAATGATTCACGTTATATTTTACTTTACTTTTGCTGGTATATCTTTTTTATTTGATGAGTTTTTATTTACTTTTTTTTTCAATTATTGATTATGTACGGAAAAATTAAAGGGCATACTCAATTCTAAAAAGAGTGGAGAATCGATCACAATGAACGTATCTTAAAACATTTGTTTCAATTCAGTTAAATAAACTCATTTATGGTTTGTTTGTAAGTGAAAAGAAAGGAAAATAATATTTTTCTCTGTTTGAATCAGCTAAGAAAATAAGAGGGAGGACCGGAGGAGAAAACTAGTTGTGGATTCCATGTGAAAGTTTTCTGCGCTTATGTGGAAGAAATGAAGATGAGATGTTTGATTGCAAAATTAGAATTGCCCTATTAAAATTTCTTTTAACCATAAATCAATTACACAAAAATAATTCTGATACTATTATAGCGAACGATACTAATCAAGTCTCTTATAGTGAAAGTTAGATTAGATCTTGATGTTTTTACTGCAACGTGTATAGGTATTTGGCTTTGTTTAGGCGCTAGGATGATTTATCCAGCTATCACTTGTATTGCTTTTACATTCTTGTTGAAGGCTGAGATGTTTTTCATTTAACTATCTAAAAAAAATTATTATATTTTCTTTTGGCCCTTTATAAATATATTGAGAGACAAATTAATTTATCAGGTTTGAAAGTTCTCTATTGATTTCTTACAATTCAAATAATGGAACAAATTCCGCCCCTTCATATATATATATATATATAGGTCAATAGAGTGTTTTTTTTCTTTAATTGTATGAACTTATATGAATAGATCAAATTTATTTTTTATTTTTTTAATTGTTAAGGATCAATAGAGGATTTTCAATTCTCAAAGGATTAATTCGTGCGCAATTAAGTTTTGAGAAACAAAGAAAATATAGTCGTATCAAATGACTTTCGAATAATTGATTTTTATGGTTAAAACAAACTCTAATAGGGTAATTCTAATTTTGCAATCAAATATGTCATCTCCATCTTTTATTTCCGCGCAGAAAACTTTACATGGAGTCCACGACTAGTTTTCTCCTGCCTCTTTATTTTCTTAGCTGATTCAAATAGAGAAAAATACTATTTTTCTTGCTTTTCTCCTCCAACCACTTTTCCTCTTGTTTCGCTTCCATCCAAAAGTGACTCACTTCAAGTATAAATGACACATAAGTGTTTGAAAAAGAATGATCATATCTAACGCTGGAAAACCATAGCGCAATTTATAGGAGTGGTACTTGTTCAAGTGTTTTTTTTTTCATTTTTTCCCAAAAAAAATCCTCTTGAAGGTTCTAGCCGTCCATGTATTTTGATACACAAACTTGAGTGGAACGATGCTATATTTAATTAGTAAGCCGTCATTTTCATTTCCTTTAGTCATTTAACTATTGTTATTTTTCGTTTAGCCTCGGTTTTGTAGTTGGTAACAAATAATTATTGTAAAAATACATATTTAGATATAGTAGGTCAAATTTGCTCATGTTAAAACTTTTTCAAACCTATTACTTAATTTATATATTTTTCAGTTACAATTTTTGTTTTATCCACTCAATCTGTCAATTTATTACAACTCGTATTTTATGAGTTAGGTTGGTCAAAAATATGTTGTTCACATGTTAACTGTAATGGGTATGACTAGGCCCACTAGCACAATTAGTAGATTTGAATACTTAAATTTAGTTAGCAAAGAAAAAATTTCAACCAAAAAAAATAAAGAATAACATAAATACGTATGTTAATAGGGGACTATTATGTGAAATGTGATTTGAATTTGTCTGTGAATTTCTCTCTTCTATTTCATTCTCTTCTAGTTCTACAATTTTCTTACTCCAAATTTCTAATTCATTACAATGGTGCTTTCATTGAACACTAAGATATCCATGTTGTTTCTACAATCTCAAGCTTTTCATGGCCAAAAATCTCATTGTTCAATGGAACACGAGTAAAAAAATATTGGGAAATAAACACACAATTCCCTACTTGCAAGAACAATGGGAGCAACTATACCAATAAAATATGTTATCCAAGTGGCCTCAATTAACTCAAGAGGGGGGTGAATTGAGTTCAAAAACTTTTTCTTAGATTTCACACTCTAATCACTTTTTCAAAGAGTTTTAAAGATATGACTCAAAAACTTAATTTAATAATGCAATTGCAAGAGATTTATGAATATAATTATGTATATGAACATGATTAAAGACAATGAAAAATAAATTTGCAATAAACGTAAGAGATAAGAGAAGAGAAATTGCAAACTGGTTTATATCCTTCGTCACCTCTTGTGGCCTACATCCAGTTATCTCAAGCAACCCACTTGAGAGTTCCACTATCACTTCAATTTTTACACTTTGAAGAGCACTCTTACACCTTGGGATCCCTCACCCTTGTGTTTGAGTCTCAAGAACCAAGAGATGCCCCACTCTTGTTCTATCAAGGGATGCCCCACCTTGTACACAAACTTGAAAAAGTATTATAAGAAATCACTCTCTAATAGAGTAGATGTTACAAATTGAAGTCCTATAAGGTTTATCAAGAATAAGACAATTTGGCCAAGTATTGATCTCAAAGATTGATGATTGATAATGATTGAACAAATGATCTTTGTAGTATTTTTTTATGTTTTAAAGTGTGTTAAAAATAGGTATTTATAGAAAACAATTGTAGACCGTTAGGAATTGATCCCATAGGATGTGTCTCTTCAAAAACACACCTTTTCACACATTTTAGGAATGGTAATCGATTACACTAAATTGTAATCGATTACATAGTTCAATATATTTGAAAACAAGCAACGTCACTTTCTGGTAATCGATTACATTAATTGTGTAATCGATTACACGTGTGAAATTTCAAATTCTGAGTCTATGAACACTTGGTAATCGATTACTTAATGTTGTAATCGATTACATGATTTCAGAAAATGAAAAATGAAAGGTTTAACATGATTTGAAGATATTCTTCCATTCTAAAACCATTTTAAAATATTTTGATATAAATCCAATCCTTTCAAATCAAACTTGTATTTTCACAAAACAAACTTCTTCATTAAGAACATATGAAATAATTCAAAATAAATTTTCCATAGATCAAAGCATGATTAACTAGAGAATGGCCAAATAGACTTATTAATGAAACCTTTTAACAAGATTAATCTAAGTTCTAGATATCCTAACCATAGGCTTGATCAAATGCTTGTACATCTTTAAGAACTCCATGTCATTTTGCTTCTATTCTTTTTGTTTATTATTCATTGGCATCATCAAAACCTACAACATAGTATTCACAAAATAATGGTAGCAATCAACACACAATAAACAGAACAATAGGAACAATACACTAAAATTTTTAACGTGGAAAAATTCCCTCAATGTGAGAATAAAAACCATGAGTTATCCAGATCAAGGAAATAACTCCACTCTGATCAAATCAGTACAAGAGAGTCTCAAATAAGTGCACAAATCGTGCTAACAATGAGCTAAACCAACCAAGCACCAATGCTTAAAATAGAGAACCAAGAAGATAAAAAGTACCCCAAAATAGAGCTGTTTGCGAGACCAATATTGCACACTCCAAACCTCATCTCGACAATCCAACCGTTAGAATGAAGAACCAAAATCCAGAAGTAAGTTTTAGTCCGATTCCAACGAACGACTTCACAAACACCGATTTACAGTGACAGTGTTACATAGAAAAATAGTTCTCCAAAAAATAGGACTCCTGTGCAACATTGATATCACACTCCAAACCTTGTCTCCACTATCTAACCGTCAGAATGAAGAACCACCTATCAGGAACCCGTTAAAATTTCAATCTGACTCAATAGTGGACAACTTTCAAATAATATACGGCAATTGTTGACACTAAAAATGAGGAAAGTGGATGTCAAGTTTCTCTCTTTCTCTCTCAATATGGCTGATTTTTCTCACAAATAATCTCTCTATGCACCCTAATAGACCCCTTTCACTTAGTTAGGTGGAGAATAAAGCGAGTTTATTCAGTTTTGGTTTTTCTCCACATAAGGAATCCAAACCCAACAAAGAAAATATTGTTGAAGTAATTGATATTCAAAATTTCTTCAATTGCTCGTTTACTTCAGCAATCCATTCTTGTACTATGGGAACGACCAAACTTTAGGAACCTAACCCAAAACTCTCCTTTACGTAAAGGATATTCATTTTCGAATTCTTTTGCACTTTTACTAATTAATTGTAAAGCTAAAAATTTAAATATTAGATTAAAGCAGTTATTGCAGTGGTTAGCCTAGCTAGCTTGCTAGTCCGCGTGACTGAATACAGTTGAAATATGCTGATGTGGCAATTGACTGCACCCGAAGCAGGAGATGAGGGTACGCCCACATAGGACAAGAGACATATTTGACGAAGCACATAAAGTTGTTTCTGATTTGGCAATTGCTTGCACATGAAAATGAAACTTCAACAGGTGCATAGAGATACTTTGGAATGAAAAACAACTTAATGGAATTGTTTCCTTCAAAACCAAGTCCAGATTCATAACCCCCCACAAATCTTGTTAAATGTTAACAGCTTGACCTGTCTAGTAAATACTGCACTGTGAAAGATACCGTGACTGAGAAATCATACCTAAAATATAATCTCCCACAAACTTATAATTCAATTCGCATCTCTATTTTTCACTTTCAAAGTTCTTTCCATTATAATCTATGATATTAAGAATTTGTATAATTGAGAGAAGAATCAGAAATCTAAAATTTGATTAAATGGTGAATAAGATTAACAATACAAGTGAGGTACACCCATATATAATACAGTAAGTGTAATTAACATTAAACTTATTCCTAACTAAATCAACGTACTCTAATCAACTCCTAATGTGAACTAGATGTCAATTACATATTCTCCTACAACAAACCAAAAAATAGTCAATTAATATAACAGATGTTTCTTTCTTTTAATCGATGGTTCTAATTCAAGCTCTTGGTAAAATAATTGGTGTCGGGAGAGTTATGTCTTTTTTTAATCTCATGTTTGAAGATGATTGTCTCCAATAATTGCAAAGATATCTATGAAGAATCCAAATTTGCATTATCTGTATCTTTAAGGTCCAGTATGATTCTTGTATAACCAAGTAAAATCTTTCATACGGGAATAACCTCATGTAAGTTATCCTAAATCATTTAGTTTATTCTTTCAATTATGTCATTGGGAATTAGTTTTTAAGTTTACAATACTAGTATACATTAAGATATTTTCTTTTAGATGAAGCTCGTTGTTTTAAAAAAGTAGAGTAAAATATAAAAACGATTAAAGGGTCTGTCTAGAATTGTTTTTCTTAGTTTTTTAAACTATTTTAAAATCTATTTGGTAACTTTATTATAAAAATAGTTTTTTAATAGTAAAAAAAAAATCTATATGCTAACTTTACCGTCAAAATAGTCTTTTAATGGTTAAAAAATAATGAGTATTTGATAACCATAACATTGACAAGAAGCAGATGCTCTGTTCTTTCCTACCAACAAAAAGAAAAAAAAGGGGGAGAGAACTGCAATGCGTTCATGTTACTCTAAATCAAACGGGGCAGATTTGAACAATCACATGTAATTACATCTATCCCTATTGGATTGGGCTAAAATGAGGGATTGAGAACTTGATCACTTCTAAATCAATAGCTTCTATTATGTGTAGATTCTACCAAGTGATCTAAGATTGATTAATTCATCATTTTCTTACTTTACCAACATTTTCAATTTAGAATAACCCAATCTATTCATTCGTCCAAAAAAAAAAAAAAAGGATCCAAGTCCATTGATTTTTGTCATCTTCATTAGAATCTTAATCTTAGGAAGAATTTAACAAAGATAACTAGAATAAATATTAAACAGTAATGTTAAATCATCCAACTTGTTAGTATCATTTGCCATCGTCTACAGATTGTCTTGCATCTATGATCAATGAAGAAGATGCAGATATGTTGGGAAAAGCTTCCAAAACATTTGATAGATCTTTTATTTTTCATACTTATTTGACAAGTGCTTTCGATATTTATAATTTGATGTGAAAAATATTATTTTTATTTATCATACATGAGATACCATTTTGACTACATCTCATCTACCATTGGATTAAATGTGAATCCCACTTAAATGAAGTCACACCTCATCAATAGTGAATAAGATATAAATCAACATAATATTTCATATATAGTTAATACAAATAACATAACTCATTTGATATTAGATAGATTGAGTTGGAAAAAATGCAACTCCCAGTCCCAGACAAATTAGGAACAAGGATACTCAATTTTCGTACAGGACTAACACGGCAGACATTATCTTTATCATTATTGGTGTCTTTCTTTCTCTCTTTTATCCCCCAAAAATCATGGAATGCTTTTTTTTCTTGGGGTACTAATGGGATACTTTTTAATTTCTGTATCAAATCAGTTTTTGAATGTTTATGTAATTAGATTATCCCAGTCAATATTCAAAGCCCTGTACTCCATTGCTAGTTTCATAGACATGAACTGGCAAGTGAAATTCTCATAATGCTTATTGAAATTTCAATTGAAATTCAGTTTAACTCCCACAGATATCATATTTATATCTCACGATTGGATTAACTCTACTACGGACATCCAAATGATATTGCAAAAGATGTCGAAAATGAAGTCACTTAAAAAATGCAACCGACTACAGTTTTGCTTTAAAATTACACCATTTGAACAAGCTCCTCAAAGACAATTAATTTCATCAAATGATGTTCCAAAAATAGCATTTAACTCCGGACAAACTTAGTTCCATGAGTTGCCACTTGAAATGAATAATATTATGCGAACTAATATGAGTGATTATGATAAATTCTCCGAAGTTCCTTACAGGGATTGCATGTCCACGGCAGTAAAGGAGGGTCCAGGCAATAGAGATGGATTCTTCGAGCTCGGCAATACCCACACCTTTCAAGGAGATCCTCAGGTTCCCGACCACGGCAAACTACGCAAGCACTTGCCTCTGAGGACTGTATAAGCAAAAGACAAGTCACAAATCAGATTAAAATGTGCATAAACTACCAGGAAAATTTTGCACAATAATGAATCATTCGAAAATGTTATAAAGAAAGCAGGGTTGAAGAAAATCTATGGGAAGACGTTTCTAATATATGGACTACCACTACAACATGCCAATAGTTCGTTATAAATTTATTAAGCAATTTAGGACACACTCTTCATAATCGAAGATAATTTCTTTCCTTTTCTTCTAGTAAGATTTCAAGAAAGTGGTAGTTTTCTTCATTTCTTTTTTTTTTTTTTTTTTGAAAGTGATAGAAATTTGATAACCTCAAAATTGACAAGCAGAAGGGCTGTGCTTTCCCACTACAAAAAAAAGGGAGAGAAGTGGAATGCAGCCATATGGATGCAAATATATAAGGGAATTATCACAGAAATGAATGTTCACAAATATAAAAGCAAATCATTATGTCATGTCAGATATCTACTGGATTTTTGTGCGTGCGTCAACATATTCAATCATGCTAATAACCCATTAAAGTATTAATTATATGTAAGTATTATGTAATACTGTAATATCATGACTCAAGGACCGTAGCCTACTTAAAATCTAAAGTCAGCCAAACTGAATACTTAAGTAATGCAATTATATGGCTGCTAATCGAAGTATTGGTTTAGGGAAAATACACATAGAAGTTTAGTTATATATCCTTTGAATTTAATTTCTATGCACAGTATTATAAAAGTTCTCTACACAATCATCAAATCATGTAATGCCATATCAATCATAATAATTGACTTTTACATTTACTACTTAAAAAGTCATACAAAGAAAGATTTTGATTGAATAACGTGTAAATATTTTTACACTGTCAATGCATCAATATTATACTTATCTTTTTTTAGGCATAAAGTTTTCTTTCACTTCCCCCATTTGTTAGTAGCACAACCTATCAAATGCAAGATACATAAGAATCGTCCAGGTTAAGCAAAAAAGCATGGGGTCATGTTTGTCATGAAACCATTAATTCCAAAAGCTTAAGCTTTTGCGACAGCTTTTGAGACAAGTGGTTTCATAACAATGTTAAATTCTTCCAGGTGACACCACTCACAATGACAGGCATAATGAGGCATTCACTAATTCAGAAGGGCAATGACAAACAACTCAATCTTTTTGTTAGCCTCATTGTCAAATATAAGAACCTGCTAAATCTCACGGATAATATACTATTAAAATCACCAAGCCAGCGACTGCTGTTCACTTACACCAATACCCATCATAGTCTGGCCCGTGTCTCTCTCCAGCCATTTCTTTCCTCTTTTTCCATAAATTCTTTCCTTTATGGTCCCTTAATTCAGTTGATCATTTTTTTTTTTCAATCTTCAAGAACAAATTCCCCCAGTGAGTTACTACTCCAATGCCCGAGCCAGATTCTACTATTGATTTCAAGTTTCCAGCTAATATGAAAAAATAAGAAACAAATAACACCATACGTTTCAAAGGGATGAATCTAATTCAATGGATAAGCATACCTCAAAACTATAATCAGATTCTTGATCCGGGAGGACAAAAATATCTTTGGCTGAATTGTCACATGGGATTGTCTGAGAGTATATCTTTTGATCGGTAGTGGCTGCATCCTCAACTTTCTTGATCACCGAAAAACTTGCCTTGCACAATGGGCAGGTTGATCTTTTCCTCATTGAAGCCTACAAATAGTGGTAAGCGAATATGAGTTGAGAATGAAAGAAACATGCAAATGACATTAGGTAGTGAAGCTGTACAAGATAAACAAGCTCTAAGTAATCCAATCAACATTGCCCACCAAAACTCCTAGCTATATAATAGCGTGAGGAAAGTCAAAACACATAAAAAATATTGTAACACTAACAACTGCAGCAGCAACAACATAAGTCCTTTGCTACTAGGTGAGGGAATAAACACAAATATATAAACCAAAAAAGTTGTAACATTCTTTCTAGGGGTGTTCGTGGTGTGGTTTGGAACAGAAGAGGTTGTAGGAAAATGATTAATCAACGAATAGGCTTTTATTTATTGGAATGGAAGAGAAAAGAAAAAAGAAGGGCATACCATATGATCAACCCAGCTCTGGATGCATGGATAACAAAATCGATGTCCACACGGAAGAATCCCCCTTGTTGAGCTGAAATATGCTAAACAGATAACACATGACAGCTCTCTGGATGTAGGTAAGCCAGCAACAATATCATCCTGATCACCATCTGTGAACTTTTCAGCACCAGAACATGCATCTACTAATGTTTGTGTCACAGGTAGGTGATCTTCTACAGACAAAGTTGAACTTCTATGTGTAGATATATCATTCAAATTTTCAATCTGATCAATGCTATCTGAAGCTCCATTGATAGTTTCACTTTGATTATATAATCCAGCATCTGGTGCTTCTCTATTTTCCAGAATATTTTTATTATTGACACCAGCAGAGAGGCTAGAGGTAGCTGAACCATCATGGTGTAATCTATCCAATCTATTAAGGAGGACATCCTGGCTTAAATCCGATGAAGGATCCAACACCACTTCAACAATATTTTTTACAACCCTTTTTCCTTCCCGAGAAGGTCCAGCCACAGTATTCACTCCATTGCCATCACATATACTTCTTTTTCCTTTCCTTGAATTCCTAGAAGAATAAGCACTTGACTCCTCATGCTTAAAATGGAAAATGCAGATGAAATAAGATTAGCAGGCATTACAAAATACAAAATAACAGAAACATAATTCATTATTCATTTACTTGGTCTGCTGCATCAGAGGGGTTTAAAAGCAAGAATGTAAAATATGCTTGAAACAATTTTCACTTTCATTTTTATAACCCCCCACCCCCCCCCCCCCAAAAAAAAAAATTGCTTTCATTTTATAGTTGTTTTATAATTGTACCAAAAACTAGAATGCAATGCCATTGGGACCCTAAAGCTTATTTAAACCCTTCTATGAAAAGAACTTTTGAAAAGTAACTTATAACTAGATTATTCTGTATTTGGATACAAAGCATAGTTGTCAATGGCGGATGGCAACTCATGGCAGTGGACCAAAAATCCGCCATAATGAGCAAACCTTTCCATGGCGGATGGCACTGCCATGGTTGTCATTTGATAACTATGAGTATTTTGAGTGTTTTAAAAAGTGCTTCTTAAAAGATTGATATTTTAACTTCCCAAAAACCACTAAAAATAACTTCTTGGAAGTAATAAACTGTTGTGCTAGACAGGACAAAAGTTAAAAATGACTTTTGACTTTCAAAAAGTTTTATTAAAAAAAAAATCATAAATAGTGTTATACAAACATGCCCTTAACAATAATGTTCTATTGAAGAGTATAGCATATGAGAGTAGTTTAAAGAACCTTAAACGAGGAAAGTGAATAATAGATAGTCAAAAGATCTCTTTCAGATATCAGCTAGTTTATATTGATCAGTAATGTTGCCTGATCATTAAATATTGACTGTGAGTCAAAAAAATACAAGAAAACAAGCTCACCCCACCGCCACATAAACACAACCATTAGTGATTATTACAAAGAAGTACCCATCATCCATCAATGTATTAAGTATTGCCAGGAAATTTAGTAACTAGAAGACTGATACCAAAAGAAATACATTAAATCTAAATGGAACCCCAGTGGCGTCTAAATAATGATTGATTTGAGTGATTATGCGTCAACTGTTAACTTGAGCACATAAGATGCCACATATCCGTTGATGGAATTTGAGCCCCATTCAGAAAATGAAGCAACATATTTGTGAAAGAGACAACATGTTTGCAAACGCATACAATGTTCAAGAGAAAGAGAACAGAGTAGAGTCTATTGTTACCTTGTCAATTAAACAACTATTTTCCCAAACAGAATTTCCAGAAGCTCTGGAACTTAACTCAGTTGTTTGCATTCCAGAGCCAATATCATATAATCGGTCACTAATCACTTTATTCTTTGTCAAGCTACTTGCTTGAACAGTGACTGGAACTTCCAGTAACAGTGGCCCAACTTCCTCTCCACTGGGGAAGAAAAAAGGATAGCATAAGTACTCAGCAAATTTTACTGCATGTCAGATTATAGTTATACAAAATGGAAATACTGGGAACAAGAACTCCTACACAACCAAGTGAATGCATCCAAAATTTTTCAAACAAAATAATCGTCTCACCTATTGAAAACAAGATAAATGGTGCCTGACTTCGGAAACTATAAAACAAACTTCAGCAAACTCCACAGTCCACAATAGAAAATCTCATCATTTAATACAAAGTACATCCAAAGTGTAGGGCATCGAAATTGTCAAGGACCAACTTTCCCAAAAGTTGTACCTTTAACACCATCTAAGGAACCAACTTTCCAAAAACTGAGGCAGCTGCCATTAGCTTAAGACCTATGAATGGTTTATCTCTAAAATCACATATATCGACTTATGCATTTTCAGCAGTCATTTTAATTCTTCAAGCATGATGTTGGATGCTGAGTAAATATAATCTATCACCGTGTTTTCTTTTCAATAAAATGCCATAATTTTATAATATCCAACACCACTCCGGTATAACATGGCAATAAATTCAGAAGAATTTAAAAAAAAAAAAGAAAACCTTTGCAAGGTATAAGAATCTTCGGGTACACGCCTTCCTGCCTTAATGCAGTCTTCAATCCATCGGTGGTTGACTATAACTATATTGAACTTTTGTGCAATGTCATACTTCTTTCCCTCAAATTTCCAACAAACCTGGTCACTCAATTCCAAAAAAATAAATAAATAATAATAATTATTATTATAAACAAATAAAACAGAAAGAAATATATCGAATATGTTTGGTTCCAGTTTTTAATTTTTGTTTTTATGTTTCGTATTTTCTGTTTTCAAGATTTTGTAAAAGAGATAGTGAAATCAGGTAAGGCAATGAAGACTGAAAACATCATTTTCTGTATTTCAGATCCTGAGAACAGAAAATATAAAAGATGAAGACAGAAAATGGAACAATAAAGCAAGCAGACCCCTCCAATCTACCTGACATTTGTATTCGTTCCAGTACATGTTAATTTATTCACTAAGTGTATCTGAATTAGCTTTATTTGAGTTCAAAAACACTTATACTCAAAACCGTAAGCATTCCAAAATAACTTACAAGCATTTGCTTCCCTTTCACCGTAGAAAAACAGAAAACATATCTTGAACCAAAATTGCGCTCAAAAGAAAAAAAAAATAGTGAAAATTATAACCAGGTGCGTGATTGATTTGGACATTGGGCCAACGTAATTGGCGCCGGCGTGCGAAATCAGCTTGATGAGATTGAACCGCTCCGAACCATGGTATCCACTCACCGTCGCCACCACGCGTTCCATGCCTTGAACAGGAGAAGCTGCAGAATTCAGTTAAAATAACGACATTAGCAAAGGTACAGATACAAGAAGCATAGAATCCACTGTCTGAGATGTAGCTACAGAGAAGACCGATTTTGAGAATTCTTCTGTTGGATGAAACTCTAGCACGGAGAGCTTCCTCGAAACGATTTGATTCACACACAAAATAATAATAATAATAATAATAATAATTGGAAAAAAGAAGAAGAATTGTGGTGATTTTGTTGGTGAGATGAAGCTTTTATCAGAAGCCACACATACGAATCGAAACCCTAGAGAGAGAGAGAGAGAGAGAGAGAGAGAGAGAGAGGGACCGTGAGATTGATGAAGTGGTGCTTGTGCTTCCTTGTCGCTGTAGTGCTGTAGAATCCAGAGAAGAGAGAGAAAGCGTTTTGCCGGGAAATGAAAATAATTTCAATTTGAATTTATTGAAGACAATCCAAGCAACGAAATACACTTTCTTTTTTTTTTTTTTTGGGTCTGGGAAATACAATTTCTGTATTTGCTTAACATGGGAACCGAATGGGTCGGTCAACTTCCCTAACATGTCATGGCCCAATTAATATATTAATGGGTTAGGGTAGCAACCCAAAGTAAGGCCCTATTCTTGGTGTTGTTTACAGGAAAAAAATTATTTTTTAATTGAAAAATTATATATACATATATAAACTTTTAAAATTAAAAAAATTCTCTGAAAAAATAAATTAAAAAATATTTCCGTATTAGTTTCAGAAAAAAATATAATTTAAAAAAAATTATAGATTTACTTTTTTTAATATGAAACAAACAATATCCTAAATTATATTTTAAAAAATATATCTTGTATTTATAAACTTTACTAGTAATCTAGTAGATCTTAAAACATTTAAAATTGTTCATGATATTTTGGGTCAGGAATATTAGTTAGATAATCCCTCTCAAAGATAATTCTAGATTTAAACTCCACTATTAGAGGTAAGATCCCCAAAAGGTAAAAGAGAGAAAAAAAACCAAAAAAAAGACTAGATTAATGCAAACTGGCAGAGGAAAGTCGTTGTTCAATGTCATCGTGGCTGGATAAATGCATTTTGCCATCTAAATCTTGCAATGGTGCCTCCTCAAAACTAGATGCCTGAGGCCGTAACAGACATTGTACATTGAAAGAAGCCTTTTAAATAGGATAGCAAAATGGATTAAGCCCACTAGGTTGCCCTCCAAACCGCCACTTTTTGATGGGGTGGATTGGAATTTTCAACTCGCCCCGTCCGTCTCGTTTTATAACTAACTCGTGGTCCGGGACGGATTGGGTAAAAATAACCAAAATCGGTTGACTCATAGGTTGGCCCACCAACTCATTATTTTTTATCTACAAATTAATATTTTTAATCCAAATAACTAATATCTGCCAACCCCACACCGTCCGTTTTATCCTGAACCCACGGGGAGTCCAGGCAGATTGACTAGTGCCACCTGTTGACACCACTACTTTTGAGTTGCTTATAATATAATATTTAATTAAAAAAGCCTTTTAGTTATCCAATTCGGGCTCTCGATTCTGGGCTTCTGGCCGTGTAGCATTATGCTAAGTTAAAACCCAATTGCCGTGTCACAGTCCAACCCAATTACTCTTTGGTTAAATGAACCTGATTGTACAAATACATTCGAACTTGCAATATTGATTATTTTAACCTACACAGCTAAACTGATAACAGGTTAAACATGCCTCCAGCAGAATGTTTACTCAAATCTAATTCCTTTTTTTTTGGGAGAGAAAAAGGAAGGGGGGTATAGACAAATCTAATTCTGTCACCTGGCTTTTAATATAAGGATTTTGTTAGAGGACCTCAAGAAGACTCGTTTACTAATTTGTCTGATTGAGAAAAAAGGCTCAATTCCTTTAAGCATGTTACATAATTTCTGAGTCAGGTATACCAAAAACAATATTGCTAGCTATGAGAACAACTCCAACATAGTATGGACACTAGACCATTATCAAAATTGTACTTGTCTAAATTTGAAAGTGAAACATTTTGCGATTGCCAAAAAGTCAAAAGTGAACCTATACGAATGAGAAGGCAGGAGAACATTCTAATTTGACAGTCTTCATGATTAGGATCTGCTTACGTTGCAAATCTCAAATCTGGAAGAATGTATTTCTCAATGGCAACTTCTTATCTCCACTTCCACCATGAACATTACAAAGAAATATGGGATCATGAGAGATGGACCACTAGGTAGCAATGGACAGAATTTTCCAAAACTGGGTTATTTACCTTGTGAGATTCCAACCGTTCAGATTTTAGAGATACAAAATAGATTTTGAGAATCATCAATACACGAAAAGGTATATGGCATCTCAAGCTCATCTCCTGACAGGGTTAGCCCCTCGAGGAAGAGCCTCATATCCGCCTCCACTGCAAGCAGGTGGTGTCATAGATTCATAAGGGATATTGTCTGCTGGCATAGCAAGTCCATGAGGACCAGCTGCACCTCTTGACTTTGCTTCATAGTCAATTCCTCTTGATGCATCATAAGCAGGTCCTCTCTGCATATCATAACCTTGACCTCTCTGCACAATGTCGTAACTTGGACCTCTCTGTGCATCATAACCAGCTCTTTGACCATCGAAATTTCCTCCTCTCTGTGAATCATAACCATATCCTCTAGCTGCATCATAACCGGTCAACCTTTGTGGGTTGTAAGTAACAGACCTCTGTGTATCATAAGCAGGACCTGCAGATGCATCATAATCAGGCCATCTTGGAGCATTATAAACAGTGCTTGTAGAAGCTGGAACAGGTTGAGGTCCAGCAGTGGTCAAAGCACTAACACATACAACACTGGCTGTGGGGAGGGTACCACGTCCCTGCAAACAAATGAAGGACAGAGAATTACAATCATGGGAAATAAATTAAAATGAGTACTGACTAGGTATATTGTCATTGGACAACCTATTTGAACTTCCCTATAATCAGAGTTAGCCAAAGAAAAATTTTCTCTTCAAAATGATAATCAATAATGTTTAGTTATCAGCAACATGCTAGAATCTGGCCTATTTTGTATGGTTACTGTAAATAGTATTTCTAGACAATATTTTAGAAGATACGTGCGTAACATTTGATTTGATCACTACATCTGTGCCAGGTCTACACACACTTAATTCTTTGAATAGTCCAACTCTCAGCAGACACGTGTATAGTTCATATCCTTATCAATTAAAAACATGCATTAGGCATACCAACAACCATGACACTTTCGTAGTCATAGATGTTAATATTACTTCTCAAAGTAACCAACATTTCTTTGTTATTAACATTTCTGTGTTATTTAAATTAGCACTACTAGAATGCTGATTACAGTAACAACATCTTAAAGAAATCATATCAAAGTATGTTCTATTACGGTTCTCTCCGGATTACAGGGGTCAAAATCAAACTACCACTAATCATTTAGTTCTGCGTAAATTTCAGATCATGTTGGAACAGGAAGAAAAATAGAGATTAACATTAGACGGAGGACTAGCCCAATTAGACATTGGACTAAAATGTTGCACTCCCAAAAGAAATCTGAAAGAATGTAACACATCGGGTGCACACACCTTTGCAACAGCATAACCATCTTCATATGCATTTTGTCCCAGAGGAAGACCAGAAGCCTCATTGTCAATAGTTCCAGATGTGAAACCATAAGGACCACCTGCATTTTATTGCATACCATGATCCATCCACAAAGCATGAAAAACTTAAGACAAATGGCCCCAACAGAGAAAACAGTAACAGAAGGAGACACATACTACTTCTTTGACCAACATTAGCAGTATTTGTAAGCTCTGCTTGGAGTTTTTCCATTTCTCTAGACATAAAAGCATAGTTCTTTTCCATCTCCTTAAGTGACTCAAGGTGGTCATTGTATACTTTCTTTTCATATTCAAAGTGGCCCTGCATAATTGCAATTGAAAAGTCACAACAACAGATTATCAGGGACATTTGACATGGTAGACTACACTACATCAGCATGATGTAGAACAGTAAGCAACATAGGAGTTAAAAACTAGATTTTGGGTTTGGTAGTGTGAATCAAGGGTGGAAATAGGTCAAGTGTTCATTGGGTGAATCTGCAGATAAGGGTGAATTGGAAGTTACGTAATGGGTTTAAAGCCAAGATGAAAACATGTTATCCAGGGAAAAAAAAATCAAAAGAACCATACATTAGGGTCGTGTGGTGCTTTTTATTTGTCAGAAATGCATGTATTTCCTTGGTGTATTGTCATGCTTACTGCTGTTATTGTGATAAATAGTTTTTTCTGGAATTTCTTATTTATCTAAAAGTAAACTCCACTAGAATAACAGGACTAACTCTCCCATCAGAGTTAATGACTTAAGAATAAGTCATGCAAATGCAATTGAGATTAAAAAGTTTCTATCACATAGGATCCAACGGAATCAAAATTCCAGGAGGAAATGTTAAAACAACAATCAAAATGTTGGACACAGAGTTATGTACATCAGAAAGAGAATAAAAACGACGAAGGAGCTCTGGAAAGAATTTCCTTCACCCACTGATCCTCTTAAAAATGTACCTACACTAAAAGAAACTAATAGACGGAAAGAAGCAAGCTCGAGAAATAAATCCCAGGCTTGAACGAGTAGCAGCTATTGTCAGTCTGGCATCCACCAGTTCTAGTACAAACCGTACTTTGGCTGTATAACTCAGATGAAAGGGGACTTTCTCTACCTGAAGTTGCATTGACCATTTATTGGCCAAAGTAACATTCTCAGAAACCAAATAACCAAGACCTGCTCAAATTTACCTAGCTGGTCAAGTGGTCTATTCTATTTTGTCACATTCCAGACCAGAGTAAACGTCCCATAATTATATGAAACCAACACATACGAAGGAAATGAAAGTGTGTGTACCAGGATTTGAAAGAATGGAGACACTGACAGTATGTAATTTTTTGTTATACAACCTATATAGTTCTTGATATTTTAAGTTAGGTAGGCATGTAGTCAAGGTAGCCTTTATAATATCTTAAGCAATCCCACCCCACCCCCTCCCTCACAACACCACAAAAAAAAAGAACAGAAAAAAAAAAAACAACTTTTTGAGTTCTGGATGGAGTCCCCACAATTCTAGGATAGTATTAGAGCTAATCCTATGTTTGGTGTTGTGTTACCCACAATCATCTAGTCCTATAAAGTATAAACTTTACCCTCCAAATTTCAGTCCTAGGGGTGAGAGTGGAGTGTTAAAATCCCACATAGGCGACACATATGGCCAAATGAAATCCTCTCACATAGCACTAGTCAAATGAAATCCTTGACCTATAGGATTACTTTTATTTTGAGTTCTGTCAAAATTCATAAATATCTTCAAGTCTATGATTCAGTATAGTGAACATTTCTCAACATAAATGAGCGTTTCTTTCTTGAAATCCACAAGAATTTGATATTGAAGTGACATACATATCCCACCAGACCTATACAAAAGCAAAAGATTACCTGCATTGCTGATATTCCTGTCTTAGGCCCTCAAGCTCCGATATAAGAGCTGGAATCTGCTGCACATCTGCATGGGTTCTCTGGAGCTCCTGCGTTAGCTGCTGAGCCTTAGAAACGAGCTCCTCTCTAGACACAACCAAGTTCTGAGCCTCACCCTGTGCCTTCTGCAATTCAAGCTTGAGAGGCTCGGCAGCCTGCAACTCAGCCTCCATTCTGGCAATATTATCTGCAATGCCCTGAATCAGCTGCTCCCCCTCAACCTTGGTGGCACCAATCTGGGTGTGTAGCATTTGCTGCTCCTGCTGCGCTGCAGCGAGCTCCCGCCTCAATGCTCCGTGGGTAGATGCTAGCCTGTGGTTCTCATAGTCCAGCCTCTGCATCTCCTCATGCTGGGCAGCAAGCTTCTGCTCCATAACTTTCGGGGGCGGCAATAGATCGTATGTTGGGTACTGGCCAGGCAGAGGGTGCATCATCCCCTGACCCAGTGGCTCCGGATGCGACACGGCGGCACCTGGAGGAAGAGGACGCCTCATATGTGGAGTGTGTGATGGTATTCTACCGTTACTCCCCATGTTGTAATGGAATCTGAACCGTGACCTGAAAATGATGAAAGAATGACCCAATGAGGCCACAGAACAATTCATCAAGACAAATATGAATGGCATTAAAGATGTTTGGATTGGTAGTAAAGAATGGAATGGATAAAATGGGAAGGAATGAAAGATGACCTATTGTTCCATTGTTTGGATTTTTGAAATAATTATGGAACGGAATGTTATGAAACGGCGCTATCGAACTCATTCAGTCATTCCATCCAATTCTATTTCATACCCCATTTTTTTTTTCTTCCCCTTCAAATTTTGGGTAAGAAATGGAATGGGAAAATTAACTTGTAATTTTGACCATTCCATTCCTTTCCAGTAGTATCTTCAAACAATGTAATGAGATTTTTATTCCCTTTCACTCTACTCACCATTATTATCCAAACAAAACCCGTTCAATTTTGACTTGAATTTAAAAATAAAAAAATTGGTAAAATCATTAAGCAGAATCCAACAAAAATAAGATCTTGGGTGGAAAAACAATTGACTCAACGTTGTTATGGACCTAACTGTGAGATAAGACTGAAGAGCAATTGATCAAGATTTTCAAAACCACTGCATTAAAGGAAAGAGAAAAACTTAGTTCTAAACAGAATGCAGAATTTGGAAAAATAAAGAATTAAGGTAGACCCAACAAACAAGAGTTATTTTTGGTTATGCTTCAATGAAAACGAATAATAAAGGAAGAGTGCGGGAAGGAGCAGAATATGAGTACCGTATGGCAGGAGGTGGAGAGAGATGAATGAAGTGAGGAGTGTGAAGGAATATTTGCGGAATGCAAGTCTGCAACTGGAAGGCCCTAGACGCTGGGAATGAATTGAGGAAGATGACAATGGCATGACAGTATTCAAACCAACCGCCCCTTTGCCCTGTGCGAATTTCTCAAGTTTAAACACATTGATATTGTAGGAGGCTGATAGTAGTATTCTATGAAATAAACGCTCCCCCACACTGTAAATGAGCATCATCCCCTTCATCAATATATATATATATATATATATGTATATATATTTTACGATTTTTCTAACCACTATAACAAAAGGAGTAATTTTTACATTGGAAAATGTGTTTCTTTTGCCATGTTTGGTTCCTATTTTCAATTTTTATTTTCTAAGTTTTTTATTTTTCATATTTTGTTAAGAAAATTTTAAAAATTAATGATTTTGTCCCGTTTTACTTTTACTTCCAATTTTTATTTTTAGTTTTTCAATTTTTTAGATTTTGTGAATGAATGCTTAAAATCAAAAATGAAAATGGAAAAAAATTCATGTTTTCAATTTTCATTTTCTTTGTTTCCAGGATTTTCTTCACAAAACTTTGAAAACTAAAAAATTAAAAATAAAAATTGAAAACTAAAACCAAAGAGCCCCTAAAGTTTCTAATGTAAAATATATATTAAAAAATTTATACTTCCTCTCACTGAAAACAACTATCCATTTTAAATTTGAGTTTAATGTCATACACTAATTATCATACAATCAAAATATTCATTTGAATGACTTTTTAAGTAGTAAATATGAAAGTTAATTATCATAATTGATATAACAATACATAATTAGTTGACCTGTAAAATTACACTATCAGGATATTAAAATTAAATTTTTTAAATTTTTATTTTTTAATAAATAATTATCTATTTAGAAAATTTGGACATTTATTAGTTTTTTTCTTGTTATATCCTTTATAAATAAGAGAGGGTACATGAGAAGAGATAATTAAAGAAGAAAGATAATTAATATTAAGAATAATATTATAAAAAAAATATTAAGTTTGGCCTATATATTTGGGCATTGAATTAGAGTTTGAAATTAGAATTTGACAGTAAAATTTCAGCTTTTTTTTTTTTGTATAGAGTAACAAATAGAATTATAATTATAGTTCCACTACACATTTCTATGGAATTCAAAATAACTGCACTGAATCATTATTAATTCTTACCCTATGTCCCGTGAATTATTGATTCTAGGATTTATCAAATATATCTCTCTCATTAAAGTCTATATAATTTTTCTCTTTCTTATTTATTTTCTATAATCACGTTACAATTCTTTAGTAAAACCAAACATAAAATTTAAAATTTAAGCCAATTCAAATTCTTTTGGAATTAGAATTGAAATTGAATTTTATTTTATATTTATTAATTATAATTATTTTTTATTTTTATTGTATATAGCTTGATTTATATCATATATTATTTGTTAATAATATATTAATTATTATGTAATAATTTTACTTATAAATATTTACCTGTTATTATTTATTTAAGAATTATTTTATTTTAATAAAATATTAAAAAATAAAAATAACCTAATACGTTAAAAAGTGAATTAACCTAATACAACTTCCTCACGTTGTATTAAGTTATATAATATTTTAACTTATAAGGAGTTATTATGTATAAGTTATATAATATATTGTCTATACCAAACAACATATAAGAGGATAAAGGATAATATAAATTTATACTATCATACCTAATGCATATCAAACACACCCCAAATGTGGGATGTGATGGAATATGATCGGACCAAAAACAATAGCGGGATGTGATGGAGTTTGCGAATGTGAGTGGCAATCATAGAAGCTTCTTACTCCACTTGCACCTTAATAAATGACCCAGCAAATGAATCAAAATGAGATCTTTTCTTAAATGAAACAACAATGAAATTATTGGCATGTTTGGATTTGCCGTGGAGGGGCTTCACAGTAGATTCCAACCTTGGGAATCGATTCCTTCAAATAAAAAACATATTTGGTTTCCTTGCTAAGCAAAAGTGCACAATCGATTATGTTAGAAGTGAAAAAAAAATATCACTTCTAGATTTTTCACTCTTTTAATTTTTATCAAAGATACTTCTCATATCATAATCAAACATAAATCATTATATCTTATAATCGATTTCAATAAAATCAATTTTAACCAAATTAATTCTACTTAGAATCAATTCTACAAAGGTAAAGCCAAACACACTATATATCTTATATCTTAATATAAAACTGGTTCATACAGCAAGGCCTAACGATTTGGTTCTTTATATTATAAAATATCTAAAAATTTAAGAACCGAGCTAATATATAAGATACACATTAGAGAACTAAATGAATAAATGATGTACCCTTTAAACGTTGAATGAACCAATAGACTAATTTGATGTCATATATAACTTTGGAGGAGTAATTCAGGTGTTTAGTCATTTAAAAACTTATATTTTAAACGTTTGAAAATAATTTATAACATAAAATTATTTGTTTTCAAAGGTTATAGAAAAACAAAAGTAATATTTTACTTCAGAAAACTCTTTAAAAGACAACATTAAAAATTTTTCGAAAGTCTTCCAAATTAATCCTTTATATTTGTATAACTTCATTTGGTGTCAATAATATTTCCTCTGTTAATGATTGTTTCCAATATGCATGCGGTATTGATAATGATAGGTTTGTAAATGGGTTAAAAGCCTTTGTTTTGAATATCACTATATCGTATTAAGAGAAAGATAGATACAAATGCTTTAAATAAACAAAGATGATCAACATTTATGTCCATTGATTAAAAGGGCATGCAAATAAAAGAAAAAATAATTGAATTACACTATAAATACATTAAAATTGCACTCTTAAATAAATGCTTGTAAATAGTTCGTGAAAATCATTTTTATCATTGTTAGTTGCAATAGTTAAATTGAACTGTGATTTTAAATTAATTTTATTTATGATGTCTTATATATTTAAATTTTAAAGTCATTAATTATCATTTTGAAAACAATTTTACTTAATATTTTTTTAAGCGATTAATTTAGATGTATTGTGAGTGTGAAAAAACGTTTGCTTAAATATCCAATTTCATGCCACTATATATTAGACTTTGGGGAGAATTAGAAAAAGGAAAAAAGACTTTGGGGTGAAGAGCAAGAGTCAAACATTTTTTGTTAATATAAACTAGATGTTTGCATAAATCTTTTCTATTCTGACAGTAAAATAAAAACTATTGTGGCCACGCAAGGAAAATAAGTTGACCACTTGACCGTGTAAAATATCGTTTAGACGGTACATTGAATTTGACCGAGTTATCTGATTTTTAACTAGATTTTGAGAATCCAAAATTTTCCAACTCTCGGTTCGTTTTAGAACTGGCAATCACAAGATAACAAGAGAAATTTTCCAACTCTCAGTTAGTATTGGCAATCAGAAGCTAACAATAAACTAGTGTTTATTGATGATTTTTGAAGAATTACCAGAGAAAAAATTCTAGAGTCCCCTCAACTCTCCCAAATGATTAACAAATGATCAAAGGCAAAAGACTCCTAACTAGTCCCTACATCCCTTTATTTACAGTGAACTAACTCCCCTAACTAACTGCTGGGCTCCTAACAGCTCCACAGTCGGACCAATAGTCTAATCCCATTTTCAGGACAATGTTATCCAAAAATTAATAAAAAGTACTAATGCATTCTTAGCCTAGGAGTGTAGAAAAAATAAAGAAAGGAGATGACGTTCAGTGTCATGAGCCAACGTTAGTTGAAATCAAAATGAAGGACCGACAGACTAAGATTTATGAATAAATGAATGGATTACTAATGATACACGCATGTTTCCCAAGTACAACTATTGGTACAAGTATGTAAGAGCTTGTTGGTGCCTTTTGTTACATGATGTGCCTATGTTATGTGAATGTCCTACAAAACTGATTCAGTTTCAAGATATCCGGAAATTAGATGAGAGCGCTGGATGCATCCCTCATGATTGCATTCTCCTCAAGCACTTCTACTGCTTTTATACACAACTAACCAAAAGGAAAAGCATAAGCCAAATCCTTATGATCAGGGATTCAATGTGGATTGAATCGCACCAAATTACCATGATGCAATTCATACAGAGGCTAGAGCTACAAGTTGTCTTCTATCTCATCGGGTACATGCAATTTCTCAACAGCAGCCTGTTAGAAAAGAATAAGGAGGTTTAAGTCACATGGAAGAGGAAAAAATGAAAATAATCGGAACGTGTCTTAAGAGTGGTCATTCAACAACCTAAAAAGTAACAAAGTACTTGAACTTTCACCAAAACAATCAAAACAGAAAGATTGGTTTAACTGTAAGAATCGTTAAAGCAAAAGGAATAGTGTTGTAAGGTGAAAGCCAATCACCTTAATGGCAGCAGCATCTGTTGCAGATGGTTTTAGATCCAAAGCAATGCCATAATGAAGCATTGCTTTTTCATGCATGTTGCGCCTCTTATAGATATTGCCCATCAGGGCAAAGACACTACTTTCGCTGGGAGCATAGTCTTTAAGTTCCTCCAGGACCTCCAAAGCCTCATCAAAATGTTCCAAGTTCATTAGTATATTGGCCTTTTGATACATGGGAAGCGGATTTTTCTTGTCTGCTAAAACAGCCTTCTCCATTATGACTAATGCTTCCTCAGTTCTCTGACAAATCACAGCAGCATAAATTCAGAATCCTGCATATGAAAGAAAACACGAGCAAAAGACAAATGCGGTTCAAAATTTGCAATATTACAACCAGTTAAGAGATTAACCTTTAAAGCATGCAAAGCCGTTCCAAGGTATGACATTATAACAGAAGATCGTGGATTGATCTGGAAAGCCATCCAAAAATGGTGTTCAGAGAACTCAAACTTCTCTTGCCGAAGATATATCATTCCAAGTCCATACCAGGCATTATAGTGCCTTGCATCAACCTTGAGTGCACTCTGGTAGCACTTAATCCCATTCTCATAATCTTCTAGTGCAACATACCTGCAAGAAACAAAGTATTAGAAGACCATAAAAATAGCTGAAAACATGTTTGTGCACGTGTGCGTATCAAGAGCAAAAAGTTCTGTCAATACTCGTGTCCACAAAGGGTATGTGCATAAGCAAATCTGGGATTCAGTTGAACAGCTCGTTGAAAATTCTTCAGTGCAGTTTCATGATCTTTCTGGAGGCTGTAGCAATTTCCCATGGCACACCTGCCGCAGAATTCAGCAGAAATGATAAACTGGGGTAAATGATGATAATTAGAATGGAAAGCCAAATACAGCAGAACTGAAAAAACGAAGAAAAACTTTCAATCTAGATTTCTAAATTTGCCCATAACAAATTCTTGCAGCACTTAAGTAGCAGATAATATCTATAGAACAGCTTCACACGCAGATATCTCAGGCAAGGCGAAATACAAAAATGTTTTATTAAAAAACACTATTTCATTAATAGATCTAGGCATCATATAGGCACTAATGTAACACACATCACTGCAAGGTGGAATAACTTTTGAAAAAAATGTGCTGTTTTGCAAACACAAGTTACAGTCACGGAGAAAGAGAGAGAGATAGATGCAATTTAGGGCCTTCTGGTAAGATGAAGAAAGACAATAGTAAGTAAAATCACTTTAAGCGCAGAGGTTTCAGTCAGAAGAAATAAAATTCAATTTCAGTTAGGAGAAATAAAATGCAGTGCACCAAATATTTACAAGAAAGTTGAATGTGTGCCTACCAAGACTGAGGAGCTAAGCGATCAGTTGATATCAGTTCCTGGGCCAGGTAACTTAACTTCATATCTTCTTTTAAATGCTGAACCAGAGATAAATTAATCTTTTAGCAAACAGTTTGCAGTTTTAACTTTGAGTGGTAGCGGGAAGCTAGAGAAATATATAGTATTGAAAAGTTCATTGTCCTACAACAATCTTCATGGTTTTTTCGCACCTTGTAGTTACAACCATAACACAAGTAATCCTTTTACATAAATAGCTGGAAGCCTCAGAGAAAATTGAGCCTTAAATCCACCCGAGGAGAAATTTTAGGTTAGGAGAATAGGATAAGGACATCCGATCCAATAATCATTGGTTATCAAGGCAATACTATTCTATTATGAGAATTTACAAGTTGAATTGGCCAAATGTGAGTCCCAAAGACAACAGAGTTTGCTTTTGACAGAATAATATACATGTTAACTCACATAGAGGACTGTTGAGTATATATCCATTCCTTCCAAACTATAAGGTGTAATCTGACGAGCAAGACTAAAAGCCCGATCAGCTTCTAAATGATCAACTAATTCGAAGTACACTTTTCCAACCTGCAATGGAACATATTCAAGTACGACAAATAGATAGTGAGATGTATCTATAAGAATCTCTAAGCACAGGAACCATCAAAGAATTGAATGGCATACAAATGAGCAAGCTTTTAGAGTCAAAACATCCTCATATTGAACTTGGCCATGTGAAAAATCAATATTAAACCTTTAAAATTCAAAAATAATTGAAGTGAGAGAATGACCCTAAGTCAATTTAAAAACTCTAAAACCTTTAGAATATGAAAACAAAGAGAATGTCAAATTAATCAAATACAGAAAACAAGCCCAGGTTTATTGCCCCTAAAGATTTTATGATAACATCAGGGTAATAAAATCACACATTGCACGTACTATCTGCAATCTTACTAATACCGCATCCTTGTTCAGGCAGACACATGCCATTACGCAAGAATGATGGTGTCTGCCACACCAGCAATAGCGCGTGACGACACGTTTGGCGTTGTCGTCACTTGCACCGCTGTACTCGCCTCGCTCACGCTGCCGGGACCTGTCCTCACCTCGCAGCATCAGCTACTTTTTAGTTCCAATTTTGCCAATTTTGTGCCCATAGCTGTTGGTGACTCTCATGTACTCAACGTTGTCCCAACAATTGTGCCTCCTGCATTTGCTAGTTCTATCAATTTGCTTCTATCCTCTAACCAACTTGATCATTATGAACCATCTCTAGCTAACTATCGTTTTCTTGAAATGGTATGAGCAATGTCAAGACTTTGGCTCGTTGCTTTTATTTTGGACATCGGTATGCCTGTCTTAGTTTGCCTTGTTGGGTCCTTGATTCTGTTGCCACTGACCATAGCTTTAATAATAAAGCTTTATTTTCCAATCTCTCAACTTCTGGTTATTTACCAACTCTCACCTAGCCAATGGTTCTAAGACACAGTCTCACAGGGTTGGCCATGTTATCCCTTGCCTTCATCGTTAGTCAATTATGTCATTTATGTTCCTGGTTCTACACTTAATCTCCTCCCCATTGGTAGTTTTACCCATTCTCTTACTTGTGTGAATTCCTTTTCTAAAGACTGTCTTTCTACAAGATCAAAGCTTGGGACAGATGATTGGCACCATATGAGTCCAACGGCCTTTATTGGCTATCTCATTCACCTCGTGTTTGCTCTTCACCTCAGACCCTCTCACCCTCCATGCCCAATTAGGTCATCCTAACCTGGTCAAACAACAAAAAATGGTGCGCAACGGCCCCAACCTATTCAAGTTGTCTAGTTTGCTTGGTGAGTCTTGTCAACATGGGAAACACACTCGAAGTCCATTTCTGAGAGAGTTAGTAGTTGTAATAGGTATCTTTTTTGCTTTGGTTCATTTTGACGTTAGAGGTATGAGTCAAACTATGTCCGCTTTAGGATCATGATATCTTGTTACTTTTATTGATGATTATTCATGTTGCACTTGTTTATTTTTAATGTCTAACAAATCTAAGTTGTTTTCTATCTTTCAAAATTTTATCAAGAAATTAAAACTCAATTTGGTGTTCCTATTCGTATTTTACATAGTGATAATGCTAAGAAGTATTTGTCTCATGAATTCCAAAATTTTATGGCTTCTCATGACATATTTTGCCAAACCTCTTGTGCTCATACCCCTAAGCAAACGAGGGTTGCTAAGCACAAAAACCTCCACCTAATTGAAATAACTCACACTTCTTCATGGGCATGTTCCTTTTCGTTTTTTGGCGAATGATTTTCTTGCTGCCTATTATTTGATTAATCAAATGTTGTCCTCTACTTGGGAAACCAAAGTCCTCACCCTATATCATTTCCCCATGAACCACCGTATTCGTTTCCTCAAAATGCTTTTGCCTCCACTTGTTTTGTCCACAACTTACCCTAGGTCTTGACAAACTCTGCCCGATATATCCAATGTGTTTTCCTTATGTACGCTAGGTTGCAAAGGGATATTGTCGCTTCCCCTGACTCTATGTCGTTACCTCGTCTTCGTTGATGTTACCTCCTTCAACAATGTTCCTTTTGAGTTTGTTACAATTCACCCTTCACCCTCCCGTCCCAATGCCTCTTCCTCAACTTGCTCAGTTCAAGTTTATCATCGTCATGTCATACCTCAACCACTATCCGACCTAGATGCCCACTCGCTACGAAAACCCACACGTTCACGACCCTCGAACCTATTACCAACTTTAGAGCCTGCTCAAGTAGTACCCACTCTACACCATCTTCGGCCCCACTTTCCTGAGCTTGACCTTTTTGTTACACTTCGTAAAGCTATTCATTCTATACGTAACCCATCTCAATATGTTGCTTTGAGTAATCACCGTTTATCTTCTTTGCATGCTTGTTTGTCTTCTTTGACTTTTGTATCTATCCGCTCATCTTATCCTAGGAGACAAGCTATCATTGATGAAATGTGTGCACTTCAAAAGTGGTACTTGAGAATTGATATATCTTCCTCTAGGTAAATCGATAGTTGGTTGTCGATGGATTTATATTGTCAAGGTGGGTCCAAATGGTACTATTAATCGTCTCAAGGCTCATCTCATCACCAAAGGGTACATTCAGATCTTTGGGATGAATTATGGACACCTCCCCGTTGCCAAGATGGCCACCATTCAACTCTTTTCATATATGGATGTTATGTGCCATTGGTCAGTCATCAGCGAGACCACGAATGCCTTTCTGGACCGATCTTGAGGAAGTCGTATATATGGAGCAACCTCCAGGTTTTGTTGTTCAAGGGGAATCTTTGGCCTTGTTTGTCATCTTCGTAAATCTTTGTATGGTTTTAATTAGCCTCCTCAAGCTTGGTTTGGTAGATTTTCCACTGTGGTTCAATAGTTTGGTACAATTTGGAGTGAAGTTGACCATTGTTTTACCATCATACGCCACAAGGCTGCATCTATTCGATTGTGTTCGTAGATAACATTGTCATTACTAACAGCGATAGCCATGGCATGATGCAAGTCAAACAGCAATTATGTCATCATTTTTAGATCATATACATCAACAAGCTCCTATTTATTGGGAATTGAAGTACCATAGTCCAAAGATGGTATAGTCCTCTCAGAGAAAGTATTGTATGGACATCTTAGAAGAAAGGGCTTACTAGGGCCAACGCTTGTTGATACTCCTATGGACCCTAATGTCATGCTCTTAGAAAATCAAGAGGAGCAATTATCTGACCCAGGGAGATACAAAAGATTGGTTGGGAAGTTGAATTACCTCACTATCACTCGTGTAAATGTCACCTTTGCGGTGAGGTGCTGAGTTAGTTCCTAAACTCACTATGTGAGATGATGTGATTCACATTCTGAAGCAAGTTAAAGGCACCTAGAAGATGTCTAGTTCATTGTAGTTAGAATCTTACGATTCACGATTCGAATCCCACGATTCCAATCATTTAATAGGTGAGCGATACGTATCTTACAGTGATTAATGAGCATGTATCTTACGATACATGTGTACGATTTTCAATATGATTTATACGATTTTAAGTTATTCAACGATTCATTAATTTCCTTTTTTTAAAACTTTTTTCACCAATTCTCACAAGAAAAATTAAATAGTCAAAGAAATTTAAATTGTTAAATGAATTAACTAAAGAGGTGTTACTAAATGAACCAAAATTGACTATTCATGGCTTAGTTTTCATTCTTTTAAAATAGTAATATCATACAAACAGCGAGTCACTCACTCACTCATTTTATACACACTTTATTTGGGTCTTCTATTATTCTAATTTTGTTCATTTGAGTAGCTTTCAGTGATCCTCCACTCTATATGCATCTTGTATGTTTCTTCATATGAAAATATTGTTATGCTATTTTTATTAGTGATCATGAATCTTACGATTTACGATTTTTATTTTATTTATTATTTTTAAAAATTGTCTTTCCATTCACGATTCGTATTCTATTTGACAACCATGGTCTAATTTATGGGAAAAAGGCATATCGAGATAGACGAGTATCTAGATGCTGAATGGGCAAGTTCTCCTACTGATAAATGTGGAATTAATACCACCAAGACAGCCATCACCCCCCAAAACACATCTCACATATCTCTCTCCTCTCATCTATCTGCTCCCTCTTTCTTTCATCTTGTTCTTCCAACTTTTTCTTTCCAACCAATAAACTCCATAATTATCTTTGTTATCAAATCCATGGATCCATTAGCTTCTAAGCTTGAGTTGAGTTTTCAATCTCAACCTTATTTTAGTTGGGTTACTCTAGAGTTTATCTCAAAGCTAGTGACTTAAAAAGTAGTGGATGGGGACATATTGGGTGTTTTAAGTATAAATCTAGTGAGTTAGAAACTCTAATATTAATAGATTGTAGTGGGTAAAGTCAAGTTTTGATTTTTCTCCAACCCTTAGGAACCCTAGGCTCCAAAAATTAGGGATTTTGTTCAATAAGATTTCTAATTGATAAATTGTCTTCAAATAGATTGCGTAAGCTTGTCAAAATGACTGCGCTGGCCAGATTCTGTTGACACAGAACAAGTTACTCCTTCCGAAGCTGTGAGGGAGCAGCCCTGTTGAATTCCACGTGTTGTGAGTGACTATTTACTTAGTGGCAACTTTTAAATTCATTTTTCATGGGAGAACTAATTTATTAAAGTTGACAAATTTTATTTTATGCTATTTGAATTATTTGATTAGCTATCTTGACTAGTTAGCTTTTATTCATGATAATGATAATGATTAAGTTATGGTTTTGATGACTAAGAAAGTATGACTAGTTGCTCTTCTTATTATTATTATTATTTTCTTTCCATATACAACCTCATGATTTTGTTATATCTTATTTTAATTTGCATTGAAAAGAGTTGTGAGAATTGTCACTTTGAAGCATAGTTTTCAAAATCGAATCGTGATCGACTTGGCCAAGGCACTGGGTCACCAAGTCACTGATTTTAATCGGTTAGTCATTGGTTGAATCGGATTTAATCTAATCCAAATATAAAAATATAATTTAATGCAATTAAATAGGTAATATATATAAATAATGAAGCTCAATAATACAACCTTGTTGACCTGGTGGTAATACATGCATTTCTTCATTCTAAGGACTTAGTTTAACCCTTGTAATGGAATTTTTGTGAGCAATTTCAAAAATTCCTTGCACCGGTTCAAGTGCAGGTTGTCCATCAATCTCTAACCAGTTCGACGGAGCTAGCCAGTCGCTCAGGTGTTGACCAGCTTGGCCAGTTAAGTGCTTGGCTTGGTCCAATTAATGAACTAAACTAGTCCTACGGCCGATTCACCAATTTATGGTCCGAACCAACCAAGTCGATCCTATTCTTAAAACTATGCTTTCAAGATTGGGATTATAGGGAGATTAATTTGTGAATTTGTATGTTTAATATAATTTGTTTGAGAAAACCATGATAGGTTCTAAGTTAACACAACGCGCCTAACAAAGAGATATAACGGAGTCCAATACTACTTGTCGTAGAGAAGAGATATAATGGCAATATCGCTCGTCGTAGAAAAGAGATATAGTAGCATTACCACTTGTTATATCGCCATAGCAAAGAGATGTAATGGTATTATTGTTTGCTCTAGCGAAGAGATGTAATAGCATTACCGTTCACCATAGCAAAGAGATGTAACAACCTATGTGCACATAGTAAAAGAGTACCTTAGAACTTGTGATTAAATGGGTTGAGATTACTCCCCATATAATGTTAGTTCTTCTTATGTAACCCTCATGAACCATTTAAGTATTTGATGATGGAATTGATTTTATTTGAGAATGAGAATTTGTGAAAGATAACAAGAAAGCATATTAAGTAATTGTTTTTGAGTTTCTAGTTGGAAATGAAATTTCAACGTGTTTGTTTTTTTTTCAGGTATGGAGAAAATATGGAAATTGTGGTCAATCACATCTATTAGTTACTTTCAGCAACTGTATGATTTACAAGTTATTCATTTTATTAATTTATTTTAAAGGTTTGTGTGTTTATTAGTTTCTCCTTCCTGTCCACTTTGTTTATTATGCTTTGATTGAGTTTATTTGACTCACCCCACTCCATTCCTTCAAATTCACAGGTTGCTGAGTAGGTTCCTAGGATGTGCTATTTTGCCCAAGAAAATCCTTTTTGGTAGGCCTCCATTGCTAGTAGAGGCTTTTGGTTGTTGACTCCAGGATTTTGCACCTAAAGGACATAGGTTGAGTACTTTAGTTTATTTTAAGTATTATCTTTTTGTATAACTACTTTTCTATGTCTATAACTGAAACTCTAGAAGCATGCTGACTATTTATTCTAGATTATGATATTTTGGTATATAACAGGTAGGTTAATTTGTTATGTGAGTTGTTCAATTTTTAGGGAGGTTCTGCCAGAAGTTCCAATGGCCAAAGTAATTGAGTTAGTTTATATTAGTGGGGCTATATCCTTAGGCTTATCGGGTTAAGTGAGTTCATTTAACCTATGCGCCGGTCACCGCCATTCACCACCTAAGCTTGGTCGTGACAAGCTATCCTAGTCAATAACGATTTACTTATAACAAGCTTGAAGCTTAATGACCTTTAACTTGATGAATGTTAGAAATAAAGAAAGAATATTTTCAATGTATCTTAGAATTTCATATGATATATTCACATCATATCATAGAATATAAAAGAGTATGTTAGATGATCTCTTAGGATTGATTTATATATTTCCTTATATTTTACAATTTGTTTCTTTATTTAATTAGGATTAGGATTCTAGTATTATTACAAATAGGGATTGGTGCTTTTATTTTGTTTTACATCACATAACATCATAATATATCATATCAATATATTTTCATATTATTGATTATTGAAAGTCATTATTCTCTATTTTCTTCTCTCTTAAAACCCTCATTTTCAATAGATACAAAAACAATTCTTGTGTCTCTACCTAATAGCCTGGGCTTTGGGGAGAGAGGGTTCATGAAATCTCATCCTCCCCTTGTAATTTTCCACCTTTTCTCTAATGAAAACAGTGTTTTCAAGCATATGATTCAAACATCAAATCAAATTTTGAACAAGCAGCCTACCCATTTTATAACTGTAATCATTTACTGTATTTGCAGCCAATCTAAAGAATACAACATGAGATATTAACAACAGACAACTTTGGCCGTAACTATAAATAGAAGAAGATAGTACATCAAATGGCAAACGGCAGAAAGTAACAGCAATCAAGGAAAAGCATTCTCACTGTAATATAACATCATTAGCCTGAATTTAGTTTTTCTCTTTAAATCAAACACTGATGCACCTAGTCTTATGAAAGACCAGAAGATGTAAGCTGAGCCACCAAGATTACCTGAGAAAGAACCCAGCAAGTATTGTAATGCCTATGAGGAAGTTTCAGATAGGTATCCAGCGCATCCTGTTTCATCATAACATCATGCAATTGAGGACAAGGTATTTTCTTTATTTCATTATTCCTTTTTCATATCCCTCTTTACAAAACATTAATAAATGGGTAACATAAATGGTATCAGGATTTTCTCCAGGAATAATTAATACCTGGCACCTATACAGGCAGGCAAGTCTATACCCTTCACCAATAACTCTTAGAATGGCCAATATTTCTGAAGCACCAGTGATAACTTTAGAACCACTCATTACTAGCCCACCAACTTGAAAAGTTGCTGCTTCTTGTTCATAAGATTTAGCTACAATAGCAGTAGATGAACAGGAAGTTGTTGACGTAGTATTTAAACGGGAATCATCTAGAACATCATTATGAATCCCTAAAAATATAGAAACGAAAACGCATTATTCATAACAAGGGAAATTTTAGACAAATAATTCCATTAAGGGAAGAAAATGCATAAACCATAATTGCTGATGGATACACAAATCCTTTTCAGGTTATTAATATTAGAGTTCAACATATCAGGTATTAGGTTGCCACCCGGTACTAGACTCAGTTCTATTTGGCCTCTCCAATTTAACATAAACAGATATCAATGCACTAACCAAGCATCAATTATTTGAATTTTTCCTTCTAATATTAGACAGGCAAAGGCAAAGACTAAGTCATAAAAGAAATCTAACAGCAGAGCTAGGATTCAACTTGCACAAGAAAATGAATGGCTCAACTAGGACTGCATTAAAAATAGTATTTAACAAGGGAAACATTTTCATATGTCAAGAATGAATTTCTATAATAAAGTAGTGATATATAAAGAAATTAGTGGTATATATAAAAATTTATCACCTTCATCAATATTTTCATTGGCCCATAACTGTCCCTTACGAACTGTCGTGGAACGAAACGCCATAGAGCTAAGCTTTGACCCTCCAAGATACTTAGAACAGTTACTAGCTCCATTTCCAGATACAACTGTTCCATTAGCAATTGCATTTACACTTGCTTCACTAGAGAGTCTTGAACTACGTCGAGGACCAGAATCAGAAAATAATCTACCAGAAATCTGAACAATATATATTTCCAAAAAAGGAGAGGAATGGTGAATAATGAGAGAATAAGATATCATATAATCTACGAAGTCAGGCATTCAATCTAGTGTACATATTATTACAACCATGCCAAATATCCTTAAAAACTCAGTTACTCAACAAAATAAATTGTCAATCAAATCACATCACAATACGACAAATATGTGTAGAAATTCATTTTATAACACATGGCATTATAAATTCATAATCCCACCCAGAAAGAAGAAATCCACAAAAAGCAGAATGCATAATAACAGATGGTCAAACTGAGATGCTGCAAAGATGCAGAAAAGCAACTCAATTACAGTCATATAAATTGGGACCAATGGTCACATGAATTCAAAGGTAATTTTAGATGTCCATAAATTCATGACTAGGTGGGAACCTAATTGATGTCCAAAAATAGTCAGATAAATTTCAGCATTCCTATAATAAAAGGCTCTCCCTGTTATATTCTTGAATGAAGATTGCCAGTTTTCATTAAACAATTTGAAAAAATCAACACTGCAGCTCAAAGAAAAAAGTATCGAAAATTTGCATCGTAGTTGGTACTTTAGATTAAGACAGCCAATCAAATCGATGAATGTACATGCAAAAGCGCTATATGAAGTGATGTATTTATGTGGTGATGAAAAGGGAGGCAGAACAACAGAACCAACCTTTCTTAACTTTCCTTCACCCACAAACTTTCTTCGAGGGCTTGGATAGTAGGGTTCACTGTTGACTTAGGATAACTATCACCACCAAGAGTACTCAGATTTGGGCCATTAGGCAACACATTCCTACACAAAGGTGGTGGAACAACACTTGACAACTGCAGAAAAGAACAAAATATGTCAACCATTTGAAAAGCAAAATGGGCATTAGACACACATCCAATTGACCATGGATCCCACATTATTATTTAAAGGTAAAATGGGACAACTTTACACGCATTTCTGAATCCTACTGGTCAAATTCAAGTATATAGAAACTAGATTCTTGCTGACCATATTCAAGTTTATAGATACTATCACTTGGTCTACAGCTTAGGTTTCCACAATTTTTTAATAAACAGAAATTGGGTAAAATGTGCATGTCTAATCAGTCTACAACATTTATGATTTATACTATATACAAGAGGAATGAGCTACTAAATCTAAGCACTAATTAGTAAAGAATCAGTAATACTAATTAGCTAAGAATTAGCTACAGCTACATGATTTACATGTGCTTAATTCTAACAAACATTAATATGCATAAAAAAATATGATAAAATTACATACAACTACCTGTGTAGCCATCGGAGACGGGGTGTTATAAAATGATATATTAGATGGACCACTATTAATAGGTTCGCTAGCAGTTCCTCCTAACATATTTACCCCATGATGATTTCCAGCAATATCCTTTAGGCCTTGCATGTGTCTCAGTTTCCTTGGACTCGCATCTTCAGAGCCAGTGTGTCTAGCGGCAACCATATGACAATCCTCAGCTGATGAATGCAGGCTAGGAGAGGTTGCACAATTTAGGTATTGCTTTTGTATGCAAAGAGCAGCTGCTTCACCAAAAACTGTATTTGCATCTTCAGCAGCACCTAAATATTAAAAAAAACGAGTGCAATGATAATGAAGATGACAACAACAACATAACAAATGAAAGAAAAGAGTACTAATTGGATTTATTTTCAAAGAATGAATCATCCATTTAATTACACCAAGTCTGGTTTTGCATTGCTTTCCTACCCTGCATCTACTTTTATTGAGTGATATGAGAAGTACAAAATCTGATAAGAGTAATAAGCAGTTTGGTAAAACAAAGCTTTTTTTCTAGTGCTCGTAGTTTTTTTTCCCTTTTCATTGATCACCAGTTATGGCCAACACAGTTATAAACCTACGCCTGATGCTCAGTCACCAAAACAAAATGATTAAACAGTAAGTGCATTGTTCTCATAACATGCAAGGTTTGACATGTTTTCTTAGCTTTAAACAGAATACTTATCCAATCAAAGATAGGAATAAGCCCATCCAAATGGGAACAACACAACTTCAAATATGCCCAGTGAGCTTTCAGAACCAAGTGAATTCATCTTACAAACCTAATATGCACAACTCCTCATATGCGGCCCACATTAAAGGATCAATTGATAGTGCCAACTTAAAGTGATGTATGGCACTTTTCCTTCTGTCAGTGTACCTGAAAAAGCATAATAGCAATTAAAGAGTATATAGTAGGATTAATATGGATATGGGATCAACATGAAAGATTACAAGCCAAATAAAAGATAGATATTTAAGATAATTCAATAGAAATCAGACCATGCTGCAAAGAGGGCCAAAACATTTATAAATCACCAAATACTTAAGAGAACCAACTATCAAATAACAAGCAGAAGGAGGGACACAGGCAGTGCAGTAGATTTCAAAATGGGTTGTGCTAATAGAGAAAAGTGAGAATATCTATAATCCATTATGTTATAGAATCCACTGCAGAATTGCTGAGTAATATTAATCCAAGCAGCTATTTTGCTTAGCTAAAAAGATAGATTCTATAGAACTGATTACAAAATTCAAGAGTTGAAATCACACAATATCATCTAATTAAAGTGTGTTAAAAGCCTCATACAAATTTTTACAGATACCTTTCGTAGCAATGAAGATAGCTTGCAAAATGTTAAAAATGTCACAGCAATTTTTTAATATTTCTTGGGATGGACAAAAAAATATACTCTCTTTAGCTTCTCAACTCATATGTTTCACAGAGATGAAAACAAAGTCACTTCCAATTCTGTCTGGTTTCATGTTAAATATTTATATGTGTGCCCGCAATACACACACATCATGTTTTTTAGCCAGCATCACATCATTTCCCTTGGATACATTCAGAGTGGGGTGGAGGGATTGACAATTGATGAGAAAGACTAATCAGAAACCTGTAAATGAGCCCTAATAGATAATGACCAGCAGCACCATTTGGTACCTACATAGTAAGAAAAGCAACAAAGAAACAAACAAAAAGTCATCCACCTTCTCCTAGCAAATGCACCAACATATCATAACAAAAAAGTCACATAAAACAGAGGGCATGTTAGAGCTTATTCGACAAGTGAATATGCATTTGATAATAGCATACTGAACAAGGAATAAGACAGAAAAGAAAGATAAAGAATTTAAAATTGTTTGAGAAATAAAATATTGTCATGTACATACTTTAATAAATTTGATAAATTTGAAAAAAAAAATGGTAATAACCGTTAATTTGAAATACGTTCTTAATTGCACTTTGTACCTCTGCACCAGGCTCATTAGAAGGACATAACGCTGCTTCAGCTTCACTAAGAAGATCCATCTGGAAGCATGATATGGCAAACAAGTACCGCGATTGAGCCATTTGTGTTCCTTCAAGCAATAAAGAATAAAGAATAACAACAGATATAATGCAAACCAATGCTACACGATAATAGCAAACAAAAGAGAGGAAACATTCTATTGAAAGCAAATTAAAGAAGCAGAAACGTGATCCCTTGAGACAGCTCAGTTGGTAGAGTTGTCAGACAAGTAACCACGGTCAGAGGTGGGGCCTCCCCTGGACCCAAAAAATGCAGGAAAAGCAACGACGATATTTAAAAATAGGAAGGAATGTAACGCCAAAACCCATTGAGAGATAAATAACTAAACACTGAAACAGGCATACCCTTTAAGATATGGTATGCAGAATAAGCTTGATTACTCTGCAAGTAACAGCTAGCTAACAATTGCAAATTCATCTGCGTGAAAACAAAAAAATAAAACAGTAAATACCAAACCAAATACAGACTTGGAGAATGGAGATAAAAGATGTCCTTCAGCAGCAACAAGTGAAACATAATAAAATAGCCAAAGAAAGGGCCAGCACAAATTTCATGAACCAAAAGTGATAACTAACTGAGTTATAAGGATGCATAATTCAGGGTTAGGCACATCCCAATACATGCACCATAGGCACATCTGAACATAAGTATCAATAAAAAAAAAAACAATAGGCCAAAAATGCATAATTATAAATTATAAATATTTAATAAATTACAACAGGGAAGCTTAAACTTGATATCGAATTTTCTTTTTAATTGTTGAGTCTCTAATTATTCAAATTTGTTAGTGAATAAATTAAAAGCGCAAGCTTGAGGGCTAGGTTGGTGCACGAGTCTCATCATACGAGCAGAGCACAAAACACCGTCAAATCCTCAAGCTAAAAACTTTCCACGAAACAGCTTCACACTATAAGTGGCAAATACCCCTTTTTATTGTTACTGCACACTCAGCTTCCAACAAACCAACGATACCCCCAAAGAAACTTCAAACCCCAATTTTAATAATCACATTATTATTAAAGTGTCAATAAATAGTAGAAAATAATAATTTAGAAAAGGAAAAAGGAAGAAAATTTGAATCCAAATCTTGCCGAAAACAACTAACACCCTGGAAACCAAATAAGAAACCAGCGCGCTTCAAGCATAAGTAATGTAGCAAGAGCGAGCTAGCAGAAGCATAAGGGAAAAGAATAAAGACGAAGTAACAAAAAATAAAATAAAATTTTCTAGAAGTTGTTAAGTGATTAATTATGCATTTAGGATTTTATCAGAGTTTATGAGGAACTAAACAGAAAGGGGAAAAAGAAGAAGAAGAAGGTGCAGTAAAGTGAAGTGTTAGTGAAGAAAAAAATAGAGAGAAGACAGAAGGGGGAAAGAGGAACCTCGGAGGGGAACTGAGCACAGAGGCGCTGAGAGATGAAGATGGCGTTGGAGTGCATGAAACGGCTAAGGCTCTTCTGAACGCAGTCTATGAGTATCGCTTCCATGCCTTCAAGAGAGAGAGAAGAAGAAGAAGGAGGAAAAGCGAAGTGAAGAGTGGCGTTTTTGGTCGGGTGCTGCTTCTTTTCGTTTTGTTTTGCTTTGTTTTGTTTCGGTTCGAAATGTATCAAATCTGGGGTCGCACGTGTTCCTTCTACCGGATTTCAAATTTTGTCACGTGACAGCAGGGGTCGCGGCTTGGTCACGATTCATCGACTCCAATTCATTCAAGATAGAGAAATGAAAATGGGCTAAACCCGTCATGGTCGTGTCAAACTTGTCATTTTCTATGAGTTGAATTGAAGCTTTAAACCTGTCAAAAAATTTCAATTTGCTAATTGCCCACTTAACCCTCTTTTGGATTGGAGAATGCCTTAGCCAACTCATTTTATTTTTTTAAAAAATTCATAATTTATTGATAAAAAAGTAAAAAAACTTATGGCCCAAAAAAAAAAAAGTAAGAAATGTGTATACTCACTAACAAAGTAATATTGTATAATTGATACTATTCACTCAAAGTTAAAATTTAAAAATAAAATAGTGTTATAACTCATAAACAATACTATTAAGAATAACATTTTTTAATCAAAATTAATGTATAGTTGTCATGAACCTTGAAAAATTAGGTATACATATATAAAAAATATTATTTAAAAACACTTTTAAAAAAATTCAACATTAAAAAATATTTTTAAAAAAATTTTTTATTTTATGGTGAGATGGAAACCTAACCTATCCTAAAATTGGCTGACGATTTCAATTCATTTTATTTTCTGCTGGCTACTCGTCCATTTTTGGTACGTGTTCCTTCTAGGATTTCAAATTTTGTCACGTGACAGCTGGGTCATGGCTTGGTTGTGCTTCATTTGGACTCCAATTCATTCAAAATAATGATCCGTTGGTGTTAGTAAAGAAGAAAAAAAATATTGAGTCAACATACAACAGTTGAGGGGAAAAAAAAACAACAACAACAACAATTGCCATCAATTTACTATATGTATAGGTAGGGACAACTGTTCACTGCCCAGGACTCAGAGTAAATATATTGAATGATCATTTACACTCGATAAATTTTTACATGGAAGTGGAACATTAGTTGAATATGTTTATCCTTTATCTATTGTTAAAACCCACATTGGGTTGTCATCTTATGATGATTTCAATTTGCCCCAAAAATGGCCAACTTTGCTATTTCAACACTCAACTTTCTCAAATACCCAAACACCCTACTCACAAATAATATCAATCCCACCACTTACTTTTTCTTTCAACTTATTCCCTCTCCATCACTCCTTTCACACCACATAGAACCCACATGGATGTCTATATCTATGTGGATGTCAAAATAAAATTATTCAAAAATGGCGAAATTGATTATATCATTGGGTTGTGTTTTGTGATGCTAGTTGGTGGTTCCAAAAACTTGTTAAAAAGTCCAGGAGTACATGGGTGATGATGAATGCTAGCTACACTACTAGAGTGCTCAACATGGTTTTGTTTGAAATATATCATCTAGAATTCAGAGATAGTTATTGTTCAGAATAAATGCTACATTGACTCATTTACGAAATGTATTTGACTATGATTTCAAAATTCAAATTTTAAATTACCTTAATCATTAATTATTTTCCATTCATCCCCTATCCACGCTCTTCCTTCTCCCTCCTATACAACCCCTTCCCCTCTCCTTCTCTTGTTCCCCATCTCAAACACACCACAACCTCCATTCTTCCTCATCAATGGGTCTTTTGTGTCCCCATTCCATTCCTGAATACCACCTCGCCAAATGCCCCTCCCACCTCCACAACCCCCCCTCCACCGTCACGCCACAATAGCCTCCATTGCCTCCGCCTCCGCCTCCACCTCCCACTCCACTGCCTTTTCATCTAGGTTATACACTCAAATCTCATCTCGCGTGGCATGAAATGAGGAGAATTGTCGAACCCAACGGCGGCCGTGCGAGGACCAGGCCATGGTGTGAGGACGGAACCTAATGAAGTATGCGTTAGCTAGACGGATGGTGGTGCGACCATTGCAAGGTAATCTCTCCCCTTTTTTAAATTCTTTTTCTTTTTTATACGCATTCCTCTGCCAATGTTTTTTGTATTACAGAGATGAACAAGATAGGTTCAAGAGGTATCTGGGAGTTTACCAAATCATCAATTGTATATGAAAGGAAGAATGAGGGAAAGGAGTGAGTTATCTGGAGATGGAGTAGAGAAAGCAAGAGAAAGGTACCACAAGACTACGAATCATGCTTACAAGGCTATCTCGATCTCTATTGTGCAGCCTAGAGTGATTAGTCTGGTTATAAAGGAGGAAAAGATGTTCGAGAATGATTAAGTGGTTGATAGTGAGCAATCGGCTAAGGGAGGATGACAATGAATTCTCGTTCCAAACTGACAAAGGATGGTATAGGATTCAAACAACACTCCTTTGACTTGCTATCTAAGATACTAGCCTGGAGAGATAGGAAGATGCTCCTCTAAAGAGATATTGACAGGTAACTCGATGCCCTATAAGGGATTGATGACTTGAACGAATTATGCTACTCAAAAACCTTTTACTTTCTAAAACTTTAAACAAAGTCTATCAAGTCTAGAAACTTAAAGGAGTTTAAAACACGAGTTAAACATCTTTAGAAAATGACTTTCTGAAGTATTTAGAAAATAATACCAAGTTCAGAAAGTTGTAAAAACAGTTTCAATAACACACACAGAATATAAAATGCGCACAAAGTAGATTGTATGAGTTTAAGAAATGAGAAGATCACTCAAAAGGTTTATACTGTTCAACCAAACTTGCCTACATCCTCCTCAACCAAACTGTTGAGAGCTCCACTAAATCCTTTTTCTTTTACAAGAAAAACACCTAGATAATCTTTCTCTAGCCTTCTCAAGCTAATCCCATCGAGCAGTCTGAATAATCAATCGTCACTCAAGAGTAGTTTTTATTCTAGCCTCTCCAAGCTATCTCACAATAATCACTACTAGATCAAGGTAAAATGTAATTGGCAATTTTGGTGTTTGTTTCACTCAAGTTTCATAAGAGGTGTATATAATGTAAAGAAAAAACTTGAGAGCCTTCTTTCCTAATATCTTTGAAAAGAATGTTTGCTAATAAGTTTTAGAAAAAAAAAAGATTTGACACTTCAGAAACTAAAAATGATTAAGAACTTGACTTTAGAAAGTTAAAGGAAAATTTGAATACCTTGAGTGCAAAAGCTCCTTTCAACTTGAATGAGTGTTGCTTTTATACTTGAAATTTGAATGATACCGTTGTCCTTGATTTCTTCTCCCTGACACGTGTTGATCAATTGTTGTGTGTCCTAGGATTAGTCTTCTAGATACTTGAGATGAGCTTGTTAAGTGAAGTTGTCCTAGTATAAAAATTGTTGTCCTTTGTTCTAAAGGTACTTCAGAAACTCCTTTTCAAACCATATATAGTTTTTAAACTTCTCAGCTTGCAACAACTCCATCAAGGATGTTGATCTTTCAAGGATAAACCTGATATATCATGAATAATAACTTTCTGAGGCTTTTTCTTCATTAAAATTCAAATGTTCTTCAATTTTTTATGAGTCAATGTAGTTCCTGATGTATGCTTCAAGTTTTGATAATGCTTATACACTTTCTAAGCCCTTCAAACTCATGTAGAGTTTCTTGAAGTGGATGCAAGTCTCCAAGAGTGTTGCACACTTCAATTTGTAAGCGTAAACAAATTTGGCAGAGTTGTGCTTGATTTAATCATAAAAATTCACCTTCTTGTGTTGTTATGGCACTTTCTGATGTACACTTTCTAATGCTTCATCTAACTTTCTAAAGAGCCTCATATATTGTAACTCACTTTTAGAGTTGTTTTTCATACTTTAAAATATTGTAAACTTTTTAAATAAGTTTTATATCATGTTAGATTATGATCATATGAAAAATATATCACGAAATTAATTACATTTAGTGTGAGAAAGTTGTTATTTGACATTTAAGAAACTCATGTAAAACACTAGTTCTTTTTACAAAATATTTTAATAAAATTTATTTTATTATCAATCAAAACTTAAGTAATGATAGTTTTCTCAAGGGTTCTAAACCAACAATAAAATCTCATATTGCTAAAATATAATGTAGCTTTACCTAATAGCACTTTCTGACAACCATGCAATAAACAATGGTCCTATTAGTTTTCCAAAAAATGGTTTTCATGATACCAATGATAATAACCATTTTGTAAAATACTTTTAATGACTAAAATATAGCCGTGAGCAACTACCCACTCACCGTGCATTGTGAGTGTGACCACTTGCCTAATGATCTTGGGAACTTGGAATGACATTTCTAACTATCAAATGATCATTTGAATACTATTAGAATTAATATCGAAGTATTGGGAAAGAGAAAACTAAACCATAGGAGCCCTAACAACTACTAAACTTAAGAATGAGGTTAGGAATGCGAAGAACACACTAACCAAAAGGATTTAATCAGTGAAAATTGATTGAAATCACTTAGCCTACGTTTGGCAAAGGAAAGAAATGGAGTGGAAAGAAAAAGGAGGAAAGAAATTGAAAGGAAAGAATTTGAGTGGATTTTGATTTTTCACTAATATGTTTGGATGAAAAGAAAATGAGTGGAAAGAAAATAGAGGGGGAATTATTTTCTCTTGTTTGTTTGTATGGAAAAGTGAGAGGAAAGATAAAGATAGTGATGACAAATGACAATTTTAGCCTTATACAATGTAAAAGGTTATTGCAACCTATTAAATCAAACAGTACTAATATAGTTATATTAATTAATATTAAATAGAAAATTTAGCTATTTTAATTTAATAAGTTTAAAATAACATCAATCTGTAAAATACCAATTTCAAGAATTTAATATTTTAATTTTTTTCAAAAAAATGAAGCTACATTTTTTTGTTCCTAAACAAAACAAAATTGACGAGCTTAAAAAACCATCACAACACAATTGAACTTTAGCCCAAAACTAACGAGGGGATAAAAATTAAAAGCTAAACACAAGTGCCATTCTGACCAAAAGCCAAAAACCGGAGTAGCATTTGACCCATAAAAAAATATTAAAAAAAGTAGCTAAAGAATAATTGGAACTGAAGGCATAGGTTGAAACGTTTAAACACACAAGGGAACTATATGGTGATGTGAGTTCTCTACGACGGTGACGGTGACGGTGAGTGGCGAGGAAACAAAGTGGTGGTTCGCGATGGTGCTGCAATCTTCTAGCAGCGAAGTGTAACGATCTAAGCGATGCAGTAGAGGTGCGACAGTTCTGGAGGTGCACGAGGCTCTCTTGGTTAGCGATGGTTAGGGTCACGGTGCTGAAGATGATGGTGAAGGAGTTGTGAAAGTTTTGATTTTTTTCCTTCCGTTCTTATGCCCTTTTTTTTGTTCTTCTTCATTTGTTTCTTTCTTTAACTTTGGCTTTGATCTCTGTTATTGGTCTATTTCTATCTGTGTTGATTAATTTTGTTTTGTATTGATTTATATGACAAAGGTGTTGTAATGGTTGGGGCATTGTTGAGAATGGTGAAAAAATTGGAACATCTCCATTGATTTTCCGTCTGGGCACGGAGGGAAGAAATTTTTGTGCGCCCCACGTAATTTTTTCACTATTTAATCTTTCCTTCCCCATCTTCCTTCCGAACCAAACAGGGAAAATCATCTCCATCGTTCCCATTTCCTTCCTTTCTCTCCCCTTCCTTTCAATTTCCTCTCAACCAAACACACTATTAAAATTGATTGGAAATGCTTGTAAATTCATGTACAGAGTGAAAAGAACTCTTAGGGTTACTGGGGTTCATTCAAAAGTGTTTGTGAATGTTATAATATGTCTATTTAAAGTGGAGGAGGGTTAAAATGCATAAAAACACATTTCTATTGGCTTCAGAACCCTTCAAAAAGCTTTAAAGCTTAAGATTTTGAATGATAACAAAGCAAATTCTGGTAACATATTATGAAGAAAGGATTAATATTTATTGAGTTTATAGTGTGTACAAGACCATTCTCGTAGACATAGTAGTTCAAATCAATAAGTTTTTTTTGCGATATCATGTTTCAACATGTTTACAATTCTATTCAAAGAGATTCATAACCTCAATGATGTGAAAAACAGCTCTAAGAGTGAATTTATGTATGTTGAATACATGAGAAAGGATTTATGAAGAACAGAAACTAAGTCCAGATCTTTAGAAAAAGATTCATGCATTTAGAAAGTATTGCTCAATGAAGAAACCAATTCTTTTCTGAAGTAAGGCGTGGTTGCAGCTTTCAATCTTAATAACAAGATTTCTATTAAGATCAGATTGAAGAAATGAAGATCAACAAGAAGATCAGAAATGTAGAAAAGCGCATTAAAGGACGAGTTTCAGAAACCGTGCACTTTGCAACAAAGGAGGGAAAATTTAAATTTAAAATTTGAGTCAACTCCCAAAAAGGTCTGATAGTAATATTTTACTTTTTTTCTTATACACTTCTAGCTTTTAAAGAAAAGTTTCGAAAACCATGGTCAACCACCACCTCTGACATCATCATCGCCTCCTCACGATAACCATTCTCTTTCTCTCCTTTCCTCTACTTCCACTTTCTCTCTTTAACCTCCATTAGAGAGCTTGAAGTTTTTAGAAGTTATGCTAGTAATTTTCTTCACCAATTCTACTCTTTAAGTGGTAAATAAGCTTCTAAACTACTCTATTTAAAGTGTTAAAGCTTCTAGTTAATTTATGATTAATATTAGTGTCTCTTTAAACCCTATAAATGGGGGGTTTTGATGATTTGGGGCTAATTTATATAAATTGGTGATATTGTTAGCTCACAAATATTAATGTTGTCTTGTTCCTAAAGCAATAAAGTAATTGGACATCAATACTTGAATTTGTGACATTTGTGGAGTTGTTATTCAGTCTTGGAACCATTAGCTGTGAATAGATAGTATATTTGTGGTTTACTTTTGCATGATAAATTTTAATTATAAATATAAAATTATACGAAGAGTTGAAAGTATGTTGATATAGGAGAAAATAATTTATTTATCGAAAATGAGGCTTTATATTTTAAATTGAAGCTTTTATTTGGAGACCAAAACTTAATTATTATGTTTGTTTAATTATTCTTAGTTGACCTGTAATGTATGTTAATTTTTAGAATATCTTATATTAATTATTAAATTTGATTTTATCTTATGTCCACTATATCTCATATAACTTGAGAATGGATTTTATATTGTAAGAATATCATGAAATTGGAATGTGTTGATGATGATTTAATTGGAAAATTTCATAGTTAGAACCTGTAGGTAATGGCAATGGCATTAGCCTTGGTGCACCATGAGAAACTCTAGTTAGGTGAACCTGTGACCCACACATAGCAGTTATGTTAGACATGTTTTGGTTATGGGCCAACTCCAGTGAGGTGAGGTTAACCCACACATGACTTTTGTCATGTCTAGATGTCTAGACATGCATATGGCTGACAGGCCAACTCCATTTAGTAAGCGTGGTGCTAATGCACATGACCTTAGGTCATGTCTAGGCTTATTATTGTTTTGCTTCAGATCCGCTACCCCAACAAAAAAAAAAAAATCTTTGGTGTTATGTAATTATGTAGAGAAATGTTTTCAAGAAATCTCAAGTCATGAGTAGAACCATATTCTTATAAGTATATATGTATGTGTGTGTGTATATATATTATGTTATTATATTTATCTTGTTTTATAATTACATTCATAAACTATGGATATCCTATCTCTCATTGAGTTGCAAAACTCATTCCGTTGTCTTTCCATCTTCAGAATAGGTGTTGGTGCCGTTCTGTTCTGTCCTTCGACACAACCTTAGTTAATTCTAGTTAGCGAGCCTTCTTGAAGGCCCTTTTTGTTAGAACCATCATTTTGTTTTAGCCTGTTAGTTTGTCAGCGCTTCATATGTCACAGGATTATTGGACTTATGTTTGAGATTTTATTACTTAGCTATTTAAATTATGTTATAGAAAGAATCTGAAACTTAATCTATTATGTTTAATAAAGTTGAAAACTAATTTGGTATTATGATTGAACTATGCTTATATATTATTATACGTTGAAGGTTCTAGAATACTTAATACCCAAGTGTTGTGAATTTATTTGGGAATGTTGCAGGTTATAAGTGTATTTAGGAAATGTCCAAGAAATAGAGGAAACACTCTCCATTTTCTTAGAAATTAATGTGTATTAAGCTCTTGGGAATGTGTTCCTTATGCGCAGTTTATTAATCTAAGTTGGTGACAATTAGAGTAAGAGAAAAGTTTTGTTTTATATATTTATTATTGAAAATATTTGTATTAAAAATGTTGGTGGAGTGATAATGCACAAAATGTATTAGATAAAGAATATTACAAAAAAAAAAACGAAAGAAATTTCTTGCTCTAAAAATATCTTGAACTTGCTGACAAATTAGATATCACGGCCATCCGCATAACAATCAAATGCATATTATGGTTGAGTATTCCTTTCATTGCCGGTGGATATTGAGCTCAACCTAACTCCTAAAAGTTTTTGAGAGCTAATCATTAACACGAGTACCCATTCAAGGTTGAGATGATAAGTCTATTTTAATCATCAAGACAAATTCAGACCCATATTCATTCTTTTTCAGAGAATCATGCGCTTGTGATCCCAAAGGTAACAAGAATATGCATTTCCTTTTTCCTCAATGCCTTTGTACAACTCTCTTGGCACTAGAATGGGCCTCAACTCAAGCTGTCACATGAGGAACATTGGCCAGTGAAGCTTCCATCTTGTCCTCTGAGAATGAGAGGTCAACCATATGACCTTGCAAATACTTCTCATAAGCTGGAAGATCAAAATGGCCATGTCCACACATTGCTGTCAGAATAACCTTGGCCTCCCCAGTCTCTCTACAATGAAGGGCTTCCCTAATGGTTGCAGCTATTGCATGAGTTGGTTCAGGTGCTGGTATCAACCCTTCAGACCTGGCAAACTGAATAGCACCTGAGACCAAAATAACACAACTAAATCCTATATGATTTTATCCATGAATTACGTATTGTTATTGCAATCACAAGAAAAAGTGAATTACCTTGAAAGCACTCAGTTTGTGGAATTGAAATTGCTTCCATTAATCCCTGCTCAAAAACATGTGAGATCAATGGTGCCATACCATGGTAGCGCAAACCACCTACAAGCAAGCAAAAATTTTAACACACAATATAGACCCAGAAGAAAAGGTTTTACCACGGCACTGGTTGGTTTCAAAAGTGATAAGTTTTCTTGGAAGAAGTAAAATTCTGAAGTTTTCAACGCAGCCAATGCATGAAAAAGGTTAAAGGTTACTACTTTTGAAAGGGGATTGCTTAGCAAAATCCAAAAGAAAATATGAGAGAAACTCTATTAGCAGAGCAATTAATTACCAGCATGAATTGGATCTGGAACAAAGTTGTGTCCAAGTGTGTGCATTTTCATCAGTGGAGTCATCCCTGCTGTATCACCATAATCATATGTATATACCCCTTTTGTTAATGAAGGACATGCTGTAGGTTCAACTGCTCTAATGACAGGGTTGATTTTCTTGTTAGCTTCTCTCTAATGAATGGGAAACTAAGTCCTGCAAAGTTGGAGCCTCCACCTGTGCATCCTATGATGACATCTGGGGTTTCTCCAATAGCTTCCATTTGTTTAAGGCACTCTTCTCCTATAACACTCTGGTGGAGTAAAACATGATTGAGCACACTCCCTAGACAGTACTTGGTATCAGCATTTTTAGCTGCAACCTCTACAGCTTCCGATATGGCTATGCCTAAGCTCCCTGGAGTTGATGGATCCTTTTGAAGCATTCTTTGACCTGCCTCAGTAAACATAGATGGAGATGGGTGTACCTTTGCACCCCATGTTTGCATCATCAGTCTCCGGTATGGCTTTTGATCATAAGAGGCACGTACTTGCCACACCTACACAAATTCAACTAAACATCACAGTTTCATAGACTAAATGGAGTAAATATAAATATGAATCATGACAAAACACTACGGTGTCGTCTGATCCATGTAGCCAACTCTAATTGGTGGGATAAGGCTTAAATGTTGTTGTTATTGTTGTTACACTTTCATGGCTTTTGTAACTGCACAGAGGCAGAACAAAGTCACATGCAGAATTTTAATTCTTCCATTGAATTAACTCTATAGGGTCTGGACAGACTAAGGTGTCATTGTCAGTGATACTCAAAAGGATCAATATAGTGGGATAAACAAGAAACTAATATTGATAACTCCTTTCAGAATTCACAATTAGTAGGATAAAATTCCCACTGCATTTATCTTGTTAGCAAGAGAGAGGTTTAGTAAAATTCAAGACATCTTTGATTGAGAAAATCCATTAGATCAGTTGGCTCGATTGTACTTGAATTTAGTCTCCATACCCCCATACCTCACAGCCAAGACCAAACAGACTGCATGCAAAGGCCAATGCACTTCCCCACTGTCCAGCACCAGTTTCTGTCACAACATTCTTCACACCTGCTTGTACATTATACCAGGCTTGCGGAACAGCAGAGTTGGGTTTGTGTGATCCTGCAGGGCTCACACCTTCATACTTGTAGTAAATTCTAGCAGGTGTATCTAGAAGCTTTTCCAGCCTCTTGGCTCTAAATTCACCAAAGATATTGTAAGATTCCTCTGATTACGCTTCAAGAAAAGCAAAGAAAGACGCATATAGCATCAAGATTCAAACCTTATAAGAGGGGTTGGGCGCAAAGACGGTAGACATCGCGGACTTCATTCGGTATATCTATGAATCTGTCACTGGTCGCCTCCTGTTTAATCAGCTCATCAGGGAAAAGAGGTGACAAGTCTTCTGGTTTGATTGGTTCATAGGTCTTGGGATGCAATGGAGGAGGCTTAACTGGAAGATCTGCAATTAGGTTGTACCATTGGTGGGGTATTTCAACTGACTTATCAGCACCCAAAGCTGCTCTCACTCTGCAGCCATTTGATGGTCTCAGATGCGTTGGCTTTACTTTCAAGGCAAAACTATGATGAGGCCATTGCTTTTCAACTGAAGGTTATAAGAAACAGGAAGATGTGATGACCATGTTATACTACTAAAATTGTTGAAAGCAAAACCATTAATTTGATTCTCAAACAAACAATGACAAAGCCGATTTGGTTATACCATGTGACCAATAAAATCTGCACAACTAAGGTAGAGTCAGTGGATCAAAAATAATTTAAACATTGATTTGAGGACAGTTAGACTGTATAATATGATAAATTATCCGAACAGACCCAGGTTTCTTCCTTGTGGTTGACTTTCAAACCATTATCTTGGTCTGCTTTGTATGATAAAATCTGGGAGTCTGGATTCTCTAAGCCAGTATTTCTATTATTTTAATTTATCATGTTTAGCTTAAAATGAGCA
>JAMLFY010000010.1:10743711-11058771 GCA_030441495.1 Dalbergia oliveri
CGAACTTGCAATATTGATTATTTTAACCTACACAGCTAAACTGATAACAGGTTAAACATGCCTCCAGCAGAATGTTTACTCAAATCTAATTCCTTTTTTTTTGGGAGAGAAAAAGGAAGGGGGGTATAGACAAATCTAATTCTGTCACCTGGCTTTTAATATAAGGATTTTGTTAGAGGACCTCAAGAAGACTCGTTTACTAATTTGTCTGATTGAGAAAAAGGCTCAATTCCTTTAAGCATGTTACATAATTTCTGAGTCAGGTATACCAAAAACAATATTGCTAGCTATGAGAACAACTCCAACATAGTATGGACACTAAACCATTATCAAAATTGTACTTGTCTAAATTTGAAAGTGAAACATTTTGCGATTGCCAAAAAGTCAAAAGTGAACCTATACGAATGAGAAGGCAGGAGAACATTCTAATTTGACAGTCTTCATGATTAGGATCTGCTTACGTTGCAAATCTCAAATCTGGAAGAATGTATTTCTCAATGGCAACTTCTTATCTCCACTTCCACCATGAACATTACAAAGAAATATGGGATCATGAGAGATGGACCACTAGGTAGCAATGGACAGAATTTTCCAAAACTGGGTTATTTACCTTGTGAGATTCCAACCGTTCAGATTTTAGAGATACAAAATAGATTTTGAGAATCATCAATACACGAAAAGGTATATGGCATCTCAAGCTCATCTCCTGACAGGGTTAGCCCCTCGAGGAAGAGCCTCATATCCGCCTCCACTGCAAGCAGGTGGTGTCATAGATTCATAAGGGATATTGTCTGCTGGCATAGCAAGTCCATGAGGACCAGCTGCACCTCTTGACTGTGCTTCATAGTCAATTCCTCTTGATGCATCATAAGCAGGTCCTCTCTGCATATCATAACCTTGACCTCTCTGCACAATGTCGTAACTTGGATCTCTCTGTGCATCATAACCAGCTCTTTGACCATCGAAATTTCCTCCTCTCTGTGAATCATAACCATATCCTCTAGCTGCATCATAACCGGTCAACCTTTGTGGGTTGTAAGTAACAGACCTCTGTGTATCATAAGCAGGACCTGCAGATGCATCATAATCAGGCCATCTTGGAGCATTATAAACAGTGCTTGTAGAAGCTGGAACAGGTTGAGGTCCAGCAGTGGTCAAAGCACTAGCACATACAACACTGGCTGTGGGGAGGGTACCACGTCCCTGCAAACAAATGAAGGACAGAGAATTACAATCATGGGAAATAAATTAAAATGAGTACTGACTAGGTATATTGTCATTGGACAACCTATTTGAACTTCCCTATAATCAGAGTTAGCCAAAGAAAAATTTTCTCTTCAAAATGATAATCAATAATGTTTAGTTATCAGCAACATGCTAGAATCTGGCCTATTTTGTATGGTTACTGTAAATAGTATTTCTAGACAATATTTTAGAAGATACGTGCGTAACATTTGATTTGATCACTACATCTGTGCCAGGTCTACACACACTTAATTCTTTGAATAGTCCAACTCTCAGCAGACACGTGTATAGTTCATATCCTTATCAATTAAAAACATGCATTAGGCATACCAACAACCATGACACTGTCGTAGTCATAGATGTTAATATTACTTCTCAAAGTAACCAACATTTCTTTGTTATTAACATTTCTTTGTTATTTAAATTAGCACTACTAGAATGCTGATTACAGTAACAACATCTTAAAGAAATCATATCAAAGTATGTTCTATTACGGTTCTCTCCGGATTACAGGGGTCAAAATCAAACTACCACTAATCATTTAGTTCTGCGTAAATTTCAGATCATGTTGGAACAGGAAGAAAAATAGAGATTAACATTAGACGGAGGACTAGCCCAATTAGACATTGGACTAAAATGTTGCACTCCCAAAAGAAATCTGAAAGAATGTAACACATCGGGTGCACACACCTTTGCAACAGCATAACCATCTTCATATGCATTTTGTCCCAGAGGAAGACCAGAAGCCTCATTGTCAATAGTTCCAGATGTGAAACCATAAGGACCACCTGCATTTTATTGCATACCATGATCCATCCACAAAGCATGAAAAACTTAAGACAAATGGCCCCAACAGAGAAAACAGTAACAGAAGGAGACACATACTACTTCTTTGACCAACATTAGCAGTATTTGTAAGCTCTGCTTGGAGTTTTTCCATTTCTCTAGACATAAAAGCATAGTTCTTTTCCATCTCCTTAAGTGACTCAAGGTGGTCATTGTATACTTTTTTTCATATTCAAAGTGGCCCTGCATAATTGCAATTGAAAAGTCACAACAACAGATTATCAGGGACATTTGACATGGTAGACTACACTACATCAGCATGATGTAGAACAGTAAGCAACATAGGAGTTAAAAACTAGATTTTGGGTTTGGTAGTGTGAATCAAGGGTGGAAATAGGTCAAGTGTTCATTGGGTGAATCTGCAGATAAGGGTGAATTGGAAGTTACGTAATGGGTTTAAAGCCAAGATGAAAACATGTTATCCAGGGAAAAAAAAATCAAAAGAACCATACATTAGGGTCGTGTGGTGCTTTTTATTTGTCAGAAATGCATGTATTTCCTTGGTGTATTGTCATGCTTACTGCTGTTATTGTGATAAATAGTTTTTTCTGGAATTTCTTATTTATCTAAAAGTAAACTCCACTAGAATAACAGGACTAACTCTCCCATCAGAGTTAATGACTTAAGAATAAGTCATGCAAATGCAATTGAGATTAAAAAGTTTCTATCACATAGGATCCAACGGAATCAAAATTCCAGGAGGAAATGTTAAAACAACAATCAAAATGTTGGACACAGAGTTATGTACATCAGAAAGAGAATAAAAACGACGAAGGAGCTCTGGAAAGAATTTCCTTCACCCACTGATCCTCTTAAAAATGTACCTACACTAAAAGAAACTAATAGACGGAAAGAAGCAAGCTCGAGAAATAAATCCCAGGCTTGAACGAGTAGCAGCTATTGTCAGTCTGGCATCCACCAGTTCTAGTACAAACCGTACTTTGGCTGTATAACTCAGATGAAAGGGGACTTTCTCTACCTGAAGTTGCATTGACCATTTATTGGCCAAAGTAACATTCTCAGAAACCAAATAACCAAGACCTGCTCAAATTTACCTAGCTGGTCAAGTGGTCTATTCTATTTTGTCACATTCCAGACCAGAGTAAACGTCCCATAATTATATGAAACCAACACATACGAAGGAAATGAAAGTGTGTGTACCAGGATTTGAAAGAATGGAGACACTGACAGTATGTAATTTTTTGTTATACAACCTATATAGTTCTTGATATTTTAAGTTAGGTAGGCATGTAGTCAAGGTAGCCTTTATAATATCTTAAGCAATCCCACCCCAACCCCTCCCTCACAACACCACAAAAAAAAAGAACAGAAAAAAAAAAAACAACTTTTTGAGTTCTGGATGGAGTCCCCACAATTCTAGGATAGTATTAGAGCTAATCCTATGTTTGGTGTTGTGTTACCCACAATCATCTAGTCCTATAAAGTATAAACTTTACCCTCCAAATTTCAGTCCTAGGGGTGAGAGTGGAGTGTTAAAATCCCACATAGGCGACACATATGGCCAAATGAAATCCTCTCACATAGCACTAGTCAAATGAAATCCTTGACCTATAGGATTACTTTTATTTTGAGTTCTGTCAAAATTCATAAATATCTTCAAGTCTATGATTCAGTATAGTGAACATTTCTCAACATAAATGAGCGTTTCTTTTCTTGAAATCCACAAGAATTTGATATTGAAGTGACATACATATCCCACCAGACCTATACAAAAGCAAAAGATTACCTGCATTGCTGATATTCCTGTCTTAGGCCCTCAAGCTCCAATATAAGAGCTGGAATCTGCTGCACATCTGCATGGGTTCTCTGGAGCTCCTGCGTTAGCTGCTGAGCCTTAGAAACGAGCTCCTCTCTAGACACAACCAAGTTCTGAGCCTCACCCTGTGCCTTCTGCAATTCAAGCTTGAGAGGCTCGGCAGCCTGCAACTCAGCCTCCATTCTGGCAATATTATCTGCAATGCCCTGAATCAGCTGCTCCCCCTCAACCTTGGTGGCACCAATCTGGGTGTGTAGCATTTGCTGCTCATGCTGCGCTGCAGCGAGCTCCCGCCTCAATGCTCCGTGGGTAGATGCTAGCCTGTGGTTCTCATAGTCCAGCCTCTGCATCTCCTCATGCTGGGCAGCAAGCTTCTGCTCCATAACTTTCGGGGGCGGCAATAGATCGTATGTTGGGTACTGGCCAGGCAGAGGGTGCATCATCCCCTGACCCAGTGGCTCCGGATGCGACACGGCGGCACCTGGAGGAAGAGGACGCCTCATATGTGGAGTGTGTGATGGTATTCTACCGTTACTCCCCATGTTGTAACGGAATCCTAACCGTGACCTGAAAATGATGAAAGAATGACCCAATGAGGCCACAGAACAATTCATCAAGACAAATATGAATGGCATTAAAGATGTTTGGATTGGTAGTAAAGAATGGAATGGGATAAAATGGGAAGGAATGAAAGATGACCTATTGTTCCATTGTTTGGATTTTTGAAATAATTATGGAACGGAATGTTATGAAACGGCGCTATCGAACTCATTCAGTCATTCCATCCAATTCTATTTCATACCCCATTTTTTTTTTTCCCCTTCAAATTTTGGGTAAGAAATGGAATGGGAAAATTAACTTGTAATTTTGACCATTCCATTCCTTTCCAGTAGTATCTTCAAACAATGTAATGAGATTTTTATTCCCTTTCACTCTACTCACCATTATTATCCAAACAAAACCCGTTCAATTTTGACTTGAATTTAAAAATAAAAAAATTGGTAAAATCATTAAGCAGAATCCAACAAAAATAAGATCTTGGGTGGAAAAACAATTGACTCAACGTTGTTATGGACCTTACTGTGAGATAAGACTGAAGAGCAATTGATCAAGATTTTCAAAACCACTGCATTAAAGGAAAAAGAGAAAAACTTAGTTCTAAACAGAATGCAGAATTTGGAAAAATAAAGAATTAAGCTAGACCTAAGAAACAGAAGTTATTTTTGGTTATGCTTCAATGAAAACGAATAATAAGGAAGAGTGCGGGAAGGAGCAGAATATGAGTACCGTATGGCAGGAGGTGGAGAGAGATGAATGAAGTGAGGAGTGTGAAGGAATAGTTGCGAATGCAAGTCTGCAACTGGAAGGCCCTAGACGCTGGGAATGAATTGAGGAAGATGACAATGGCATGACAGTATTCAAACCAACGGCCCCTTTGCCCTGTGCGAATTTCTCGAGTTTAAACTTTAAACACACTGATACTGTAGGAGGCTGATAGTAGTATTCTATGAAACAAACGCTCCCCAAATTGTAAATGAGCATCATCCCCTTCATCAATTTTTTTTTTTTTTTTTTTTTACGATTTTTCTAACCACTATAACGAAAGGAGTAATTTTTACATTAGAAAATGAGTTTCCTTTGACATGTTTGATTCTTGTTTTCAATTTTTATTTTTAAGTTTTCAATTTTTTAGATTTTATAAAGAAAATACTAAAAATTCTAAAAAAGGTATCGTTTTAGTTTTTAATTTCTCAGTTTTCCAATTTTTTAGATTTTGTGAATAAAATATTAAAAACTGAAAATGAAAATGAAAAAAATTTTTTTCAGTTTCATTTTTTTTCCTTTTGGATTTCCTTCACAAAATCTTGAAAACTAAAAAATTAAAACTAAAAACTAAAACCAAACAACCATAAAGTTTCTAATGTGAAATATATATTAAAAAATTTATACTTCCTTTCATTGAAAACAACTATCCATTTTAAATTTGAGTTTAATTTTGATACACTAATTATCATACAATCAAAATATTAATTTGAATGGCTTTTCAAGTAGTAAGTGTAAAAATTAATTATCATAATTGATATAACAATATATAATTGGATGATTGTGTAAAATTATACTATCAATATATTAAAATTAAATTTTTAAAATTTTTATTTTTTAATAAATAATTATCTATTTAGAAAATTTGGACATTTAGGATTTTTTTTCTTATTATATGCTTTATAAATAAGAGAGGGTACATGAGAAGAGATAATTAAAGAAGAAAGATAATTAATATTAAGAATAATATTATAAAAAAATATTAAGCTTGGCCTATAGATTTGGACATTGAATTAGAGTTTGAAATTAGAATTTGACAGTGAAATTTCAGCTTTTTGTATAGAGTAAAAAATAATTATAATTATAGTTTCACTACACGTTTCTATGGAATTCAAAATAACTTAATTGAATCATTATTTATTCTTACCCTATATCTCATGAATTGTTGATTCTAGGATTTATTAAATATATCTCTCCTCATTAAAGTCTATATAATTCATTCTCTTTCTTATTTATTTTCTATAATCACTTACAATTCTTTAGTAAGACCAAACATAAAATTTAAAATTTTAGCCAATTCAAATTCTTTTGGAATTAATTGAAATTGAAATTTCACAATACAATTCCAATTTTAACATCTAAATCAACCCTAAAAGAAATTAATATTAAGATATTTTCAATTATTTTCTTAATTTCTATGCATATTTAAATTGGTCAATTATTTTCAACCATAAGAAGTAATTATATAATAATATATGAAAATATATCTTAAAAACGTTAAATTGCTTATAGCATTAATTATCTTTAATATAAAAATTGGTTCATACAGCAAGGCCTAATGAGCTTCAATGATGACGTGTCAACATGAAAATGATTTGCATTCCCTCCAATTTGCTGTGATCAATATCATTCAAGGAAAGAAGTGCAATTGTGTGATGTGATAGGATTTATGAATTGAGTTATAGCAACTTCAAGGGTCTATTGGATATGCAATAAAATATAGTATAATTATAAAAATTATAATATAAGAATAAATATTTAATACTATAAGTTTTGGATAATACTATAAGATATATATTTTATATTTTATAATATTATCATTTATTTATAAATAATTCTAATATTTAATTAAATATTAAATAAAATAAAAATTCTTATTAATGATTTAAATATAATTTTTAAATATCATATTTAGGTAAATATTTATTAATTAAAATTTAATTTATTTTAAATATTATTATTTATTTTAATATTTTATAATAATTTATTATTTCAATAAATTATTTAAATATTAAATAACATTTTATACTTATTTAATATTTTATATTTTTAATTATAATTATTTAAATTTCAATTTTGAAATAAATATTAACTCAAAATATTTTTATTATTGATTCTTACTTTTATATATTACATATTATTTGTTATTTATTTTAAATATTTATTTCTATTTAATATTTTATTTTATTTTATATTTATTAATTATAATTATTTTTATTGTATATAAGCTTGATTGATATCATATATTATTTGTTAATAATATTTATTTGTTATGAAATAATTTTATTTGTAAATATTTACTTATTATTATTTATTTAAGAATTATTTTATTTTAATAAATATTAAAAATAAAAATAACAACGTAAAAGTTAATCAAGTAATATAAATGCTATTAAGTTATATAATATTTTAATATATAGGGATAATGATATATAAGCTATACAATATATTGTCTATACCAAACAACATATAAAAGTATAAGTATAATATAAATATACTATCATATCTAATATAACATATCAAACACACCCCAAATGTGGAATGTAATGGAATATGAATATATGATCGGACCAAAAAAATAGTGGGATGTGATGGAGTTTGCGGATGTGAGTGGCAATCATAGAAGCTTCTTACTCTACTTGCACCTTAATAAATGACCCAGCAAATGAATCAAAATGAGATCTGTTTCTTAAATGAAACAGCAATGAAATTATTAGGCATGTTTGTTTTGCAGTTTTTAATGAAAAAATTAAAAATTAAAATTTTGAGGTTTTAATTTCTTTATAAATCTAAAAAATTGGAAACAGTCACTTAGCATGTTTGGATTTGCCGAGGGGCTTCACAGTAGATTCCAACCTTGGGAATCGATTCCTTCAAATAAAAAACATATTTGGTTTCCTTGCTAAGCAAAAGTGCGTAATCGATTATGGTGTCAAAAATCGATTATGCTAGAAGTGAAAAAAAATATCACTTCTAGATTTTTCACTCTTTTAATTTTTATCAAAGATACTTCTCATGTCATAATCAAACATAAATCATTATATCTTAGAATCGATTTCAATAAAATCAATTTTAACCAAATTAATTCTACTTAAAATCAATTCTACAAAAGTAAAGCCAAACACACTATATATCTTATATCTTAATATAAAACTGGTTCATACAGCAAGGCCTAACGATTTGGTTCTTTATATTTAAGAACCGAGCTAATATATAAGATACACATTAGAGAACTAAATGATGTCCCCTTTAAACATTGAATGAACCAATTGATGACCAATAGAGACTAATTTGATGTCATATATAACTTTGGAGGAGTAATTCAGGTGTTTAGTCATTTAAAAACTTATATTTTAAACGTTTGAAAATAATTTATAACATAAAATTATTTGTTTTCAAAGGTTATAGAAAAACAAAAGTAATATTTTACTTCAGAAAACTCTTTAAAAGACAACATTAAAAAATTTTCGAAAATCTTCCAAATTAATCCTTTATATTTGTATAACTTCATTTGGTGTCAATAATATTTCCTCTGTTAATGATTGTTTCCAATATGCATGCGGTATTGATAATGATAGGTTTGTAAAATGGGTTAAAAGCCTTTGTTTTGAATATCACTATATCGTATTAAGAGAAAGATAGATACAAATGCTTTAAATAAACAAAGATGATCAACATTTATGTCCATTGATTAAAAGGGCATGCAAATAAAAGAAAAAATAATTGAATTACACTATAAATACATTAAAATTGCACTCTTAAATAAATGCTTGTAAATAGTTTGTGAAAATCATTTTTATCATTGTTAGTTGCAATAGTTAAATTGAACTGTGATTTTAAATTAATTTTATTCATGATGTCTTATATATTTAAATTTTAAAGTCATTAATTATCATTTTGAAAACAATTTTACTTAATATTTTTTTAAGCGATTAATTTAGATGTATTGTGAGTGTGAAAAAACGTTTGCTTAAATATCCAATTTCATGCCACTATATATTAGACTTTGGGGAGAATTAGAAAAAAGGAAAAAAGACTTTGGGGTGAAGAGCAAGAGTCAAACATTTTTTGTTAATATAAACTAGATGTTTGCATAAATCTTTTCTATTCTGACAGTAAAATAAAAACTATTGTGGCCACGCAAGGAAAATAAGTTGACCACTTGACCGTGTAAAATATCGTTTAGACGGTACATTGAATTTGACCGAGTTATCTGATTTTTAACTAGATTTTGAGAATCCAAAATTTTCCAACTCTCGGTTCGTTTTAGAACTGGCAATCACAAGATAACAAGAGAAATTTTCCAACTCTCAGTTAGTATTGGCAATCAGAAGCTAACAATAAACTAGTGTTTATTGATGATTTTTGAAGAATTACCAGAGAAAAAATTCTAGAGTCCCCTCAACTCTCCCAAATGATTAACAAATGATCAAAGGCAAAAGACTACTAACTAGTCCCTACATCCCTTTATTTACAGTGAACTAACTCCCCTAACTAACTGCTGGGCTCCTAACAGCTCCACAGTCGGACCAACGAGTCTAATCCCATTTTCAGGACAATGTTATCCAAAAATTAATAAAAAGTACTAATGCATTCTTAGCCTAGGAGTGTAGAAAAAAATAAAGAAAGGAGATGACGTTCAGTGTCATGAGCCAACGTTAGTTGAAATCAAAATGAAGGACCGACAGACTAAGATTTATGAATAAATGAATGGATTACTAATGATACACGCATGTTTCCCAAGTACAACTATTGGTACAAGTATGTAAGAGCTTGTTGGTGCCTTTTGTTACATGATGTGCCTATGTTATGTGAATGTCCTACAAAACTGATTCAGTTTCAAGATATCCGGAAATTAGATGAGAGCGCTGGATGCATCCCTCATGATTGCATTCTCCTCAAGCACTTCTACTGCTTTTATACACAACTAACCAAAAGGAAAAGCATAAGCCAAATCCTTATGATCAGGGATTCAAATGTGGATTGAATCGCACCAAATTACCATCATGCAATTCATACAGAGGCTAGAGCTACAAGTTGTCTTCTATCTCATCGGGTACATGCAATTTCTCAACAGCAGCCTGTTAGAAAAGAATAAGGAGGTTTAAGTCACATGGAAGAGGAAAAAATGAAAATAATCGGAACGTGTCTTAAGAGTGGTCATTCAACAACCTAAAAAGTAACAAAGTACTTGAACTTTCACCAAAACAATCAAAACAGAAAGATTGGTTTAACTGTAAGAATCGTTAAAGCAAAAGGAATAGTGTTGTAAGGTGAAAGCCAATCACCTTAATGGCAGCAGCATCTGTTGCAGATGGTTTTAGATCCAAAGCAATGCCATAATGAAGCATTGCTTTTTCATGCATGTTGCGCCTCTTATAGATATTGCCCATCAGGGCAAAGACACTACTTTCGCTGGGAGCATAGTCTTTAAGTTCCTCCAGGACCTCCAAAGCCTCATCAAAATGTTCCAAGTTCATTAGTATATTGGCCTTTTGATACATGGGAAGCGGATTTTTCTTGTCTGCTAAAACAGCCTTCTCCATTATGACTAATGCTTCCTCAGTTCTCTGACAAATCACAGCAGCATAAATTCAGAATCCTGCATATGAAAGAAAACACGAGCAAAAGACAAATGCGGTTCAAAATTTGCAATATTACAACCAGTTAAGAGATTAACCTTTAAAGCATGCAAAGCCGTTCCAAGGTATGACATTATAACAGAAGATCGTGGATTGATCTGGAAAGCCATCCAAAATGGTGTTCAGAGAACTCAAACTTCTCTTGCCGAAGATATATCATTCCAAGTCCATACCAGGCATTATAGTGCCTTGCATCAACCTTGAGTGCACTCTGGTAGCACTTAATCCCATTCTCATAATCTTCTAGTGCAACATACCTGCAAGAAACAAAGTATTAGAAGACCATAAAAATAGCTGAAAACATAGCTGAAAACATGTTTGTGCACGTGTGCGTATCAAGAGCAAAAAGTTCTGTCAATACTCGTGTCCACAAAGGGTATGTGCATAAGCAAATCTGGGATTCAGTTGAACAGCTCGTTGAAAATTCTTCAGTGCAGTTTCATGATCTTTCTGGAGGCTGTAGCAATTTCCCATGGCACACCTGCCGCAGAATTCAGCAGAAATGATAAACTGGGGTAAATGATGATAATTAGAATGGAAAGCCAAATACAGCAGAACTGAAAAAACGAAGAAAAACTTTCAATCTAGATTTCTAAATTTGCCCATAACAAATTCTTGCAGCACTTAAGTAGCAGATAATATCTATAGAACAGCTTCACACGCAGATATCTCAGGCAAGGCGAAATACAAAAATGTTTTATTAAAAAACACTATTTCATTAATAGATCTAGGCATCATACAGGCACTAATGTAACACACATCACTGCAAGGTGGAATAACTTTTGAAAAAAATGTGCTGTTTTGCAAACACAAGTTACAGTCACGGAGAAAGAGAGAGAGATAGATGCAATTTAGGGCCTTCTGGTAAGATGAAGAAAGACAATAGTAAGTAAAATGACTTTAAGCGCAGAGGTTTCAGTCAGAAGAAATAAAATTCAATTTCAGTTAGGAGAAATAAAATGCAGTGCACCAAATATTTACAAGAAAGTTGAATGTGTGCCTACCAAGACTGAGGAGCTAAGCGATCAGTTGATATCAGTTCCTGGGCCAGGTAACTTAACTTCATATCTTCTTTTAAATGCTGAACCAGAGATAAATTAATCTTTTAGCAAACAGTTTGCAGTTTTAACTTTGAGTGGTAGCGGAAAGCTAGAGAAATATATAGTATTGAAAAGTTCATTGTCCTACAACAATCTTCATGGTTTTTCGCACCTTGTAGTTACAACCATAACACAAGTAATCCTTTTACATAAATAGCTGGAAGCCTCAGAGAAAATTGAGCCTTAAATCCACCCGAGGAGAAATTTTAGGTTAGGAGAATAGGATAAGGACATCCGATCCAATAATCATTGGTTATCAAGGCAATACTATTCTATTATGAGAATTTACAAGTTGAATTGGCCAAAATGTGAGTCCCAAAGACAACAGAGTTTGCTTTTGACAGAATAATATACATGTTAACTCACATAGAGGACTGTTGAGTATATATCCATTCCTTCCAAACTATAAGGTGTAATCTGACGAGCAAGACTAAAAGCCCGATCAGCTTCTAAATGATCAACTAATTCGAAGTACACTTTTCCAACCTGCAATGGAACATATTCAAGTACGACAAATAGATAGTGAGATGTATCTATAAGAATCTCTAAGCACAGGAACCATCAAAGAATTGAATGGCATACAAATGAGCAAGCTTTTAGAGTCAAAACATCCTCATATTGAACTTGGCCATGTGAAAAATCAATATTAAACCTTTAAAATTCAAAAATAATTGAAGTGAGAGAATGACCCTAAGTCAATTTAAAAACTCTAAAACCTTTAGAATATGAAAACAAAGAGAATGTCAAATTAATCAAATACAGAAAACAAGCCCAGGTTTATTGCCCCTAAAGATTTTGTGATAACATCAGGGTAATAAAATCACACATTGCACGTACTATCTGCAATCTTACTAATACCGCATCCTTGTTCAGGCAGACACATGCCATTACGCAAGAATGATGGTGTCTGCCACACCAGCAATAGCGCGTGACGACACGTTTGGCGTTGTCGTCACTTGCACCGCTGTACTCACCTCGCTCTACGCTGCCGGGACCTGTCCTCACCTTGCAGCATCAGCTACTTTTTAGTTCCAATTTTGCCAATTTTGTGCCCATAGCTGTTGGTGACTCTCATGTACTCAACGTTGTCCCAACAATTGTGCCTCCTGCATTTGCTAGTTCTATCAATTTGCTTCTATCCTCTAACCAACTTGATCATTATGAACCATCTCTAGCTAACTATCGTTTTCTTGAAATGGTATGAGCAATGTCAAGACTTTGGCTCGTTGCTTTTATTTTGGACATCGGTATGCCTGTCTTAGTTTGCCTTGTTGGGTCCTTGATTCGTTGCCACTGACCATAGCTTTAATAATAAAGCTTTATTTTCCAATCTCTCAACTTCTGGTTATTTACCAACTCTCACCTAGCCAATGGTTCTAAAACACATCTCACAGGGTTGGCCATGTTATCCCTTGCCTTCATCGTTAGTCAATTATGTCATTTATGTTCTTGGTTCTACACTTAATCTCCTCCCCATTGGTAGTTTTACCCATTCTCTTACTTGTGTGAATTCCTTTTCTAAAGACTGTCTTTCTACAAGATCAAAGCTTGGGAGAGATGATTGGCACCATATGAGTCCAACGGCCTTTATTGGCTATCTCATTCACCTCGTGTTTGCTCTCTCACCTCAGACCCTCTCACCCTCCATGCCCAATTAGGTCATCCTAACCTGGTCAAACAACAAAAAATGGTGCGCAACGGCCCCAACCTATTCAAGTTGTCTAGTTTGCTTGGTGAGTCTTGTCAACATGGGAAACACACTCGAAGTCCATTTTCTGATAGAGTTAGTAGTTGTAATAGGTATCTTTTTTGCTTTGGTTCATTTTGACGTTAGAGGTATGAGTCAAACTATGTCCGCTTTAGGATCATGATATCTTGTTACTTTTATTGATGATTATTCATGTTGCACTTGTTTATTTTTAATGTCTAACAAATCTAAGTTGTTTTCTATCTTTCAAAATTTTATCAAGAAATTAAAACTCAATTTGGTGTTCCTATTCGTATTTTACATAGTGATAATGCTAAGAAGTATTTGTCTCATGAATTCCAAAATTTTATGGCTTCTCATGACATATTTTGCCAAACCTCTTGTGCTCATACCCCTAAGCAAACGAGGGTTGCTAAGCACAAAAACCTCCACCTAATTGAAATAACTCACACTTCTTCATGGGCATGTTCCTTTTCATTTTTTGGCGAATGATTTTCTTGCTGCCTATTATTTGATTAATCAAATGTTGTCCTCTACTTGGGAAACCAAAGTCCTCACCCTATATCATTTCCCCATGAACCACCGTATTCGTTTCCTCAAAATGCTTTTGCCTCCACTTGTTTTGTCCACAACTTACCCTAGGTCTTGACAAACTCTGCCCGATATATCCAATGTGTTTTCCTTATGTACGCTAGGTTGCAAAGGGATATTGTCGTTTTCCCTGACTCTATGTCGTTACCTCGTCTTCGTTGATGTCACCTCCTTCAACAATGTTCCTTTTGAGTTTGTTACAATTCACCCTTCACCCTCCCGTCCCAATGCCTCTTCCTCACTTGCTCAGTTCAAGTTTATCGTCGTCATGTCATACCTCAACCACTATCCGACCTAGATGCCCACTCGCTACGAAAACCCACACGTTCACGACCCTCGAACCTATTACCAACTTTAGAGCCTGCTCAAGTAGTACCCACTCCTACACCATCTTCGGCCCCACTTCCTGAGCTTGACCTTTTTGTTACACTTCGTAAAGCTATTCATTCTATACGTAACCCATCTCAATATGTTGCTTTGAGTAATCACCGTTTATCTTCTTTGCATGCTTGTTTGTCTTCTTTGACTTTTGTATCTATCCTTCTCTTATCCTAGGAGACAAGCTATCATTGATGAAATGTGTGCACTTCAAAAGTGGTACTTGGGAATTGATATATCTTCCTCTAGGTAAATCGATAGTTGGTTGTCGATGGATTTATATTGTCAAGGTGGGTCCAAATGGTACTATTAATCGTCTCAAGGCTCATCTCATCACCAAAGGGTACATTCAGATCTTTGGGATGAATTATGGCGACACCTCCCCGTTGCCAAGATGGCCACCATTCAACTCTTTTCATATATGGATGTTATGTGCCATTGGTCAATTCATCGCTGAGCAGGCACGAATGCCTTTCCTCACCGATCTTGAGGAAGTCGTATATATGGAGCAACCTCCAGGTTTTGTTGTTCAAGGGGAATCTTTGGCCTTGTTTGTCATCTTCGTAAATCTTTGTATGGTTTTAATTAGCCTCCTCAAGCTTGGTTTGGTAGATTTTCCACTGTGGTTCAATAGTTTGGTACAATTTGGAGTGAAGTTGACCATTGTTTTACCATCATACGCCACAAGGCTGCATCTATTCGATTGTGTTCGTAGATAACATTGTCATTACTAACAGCGATAGCCATGGCATGATGCAAGTCAAACAGCAATTATGTCATCATTTTTAGATCATATACATCAACAAGCTCCTATTTATTGGGAATTGAAGTACCATAGTCCAAAGATGGTATAGTCCTCTCAAAGAAAGTATTGTATGGACATCTTAGAAGAAAGGGCTTACTAGGGCCAACGCCTGTTGATACTCCTATGGACCCTAATGTCATGCTCTTAGAAAATCAAGAGGAGCAATTATTTGACCCAGGGAGATACAAAAGATTGGTTGGGAAGTTGAATTACCTCACTATCACTCGTGTAAATGTCACCTTTGCGGTGAGGTGCATGAGTTAGTTCCTAAACTCACTATGTGAGATGATGTGATTCACATTCTAAAGCAAGTTAAAGGCACCTAGAAGATGTCTAGTTCATGGTAGAAAAGGCATATCGAGATAGACGAGTATCTAGATGCTGAATGGGCAAGTTCTCTCCTGATAAATGAACCACATAACAACATAATCTATCACTTCAACATATTTTCATATTATTGAGTGTCGTTCCCGTTATTCTCTCTTTTCGCTTATTTAAAACCCACAATTTTATCAGAACGTTACCATCCCTTACGTTTGTCCACTTTTCATGTTAAGAGTTTCCTACAACTTGGAGCGCTTTTATTTTTCCTTTCATGCTCACATTCCTTGGATGCTTCTCCCATGTTTGTCTTCTCTGGTGCTTTTTTGGTTTGTTATCTCTACACTCTTTCTATGGGTGTATTTTTTGCACATTTGTTCAAGTGCTACCTAGTTTGGTCCTCTTTGGTTCACAATTTTCTCATTTTAGCCCGTTTTTTTGTGGTAGTCCAGTATTGCCCAATTATGCTTATAGTTCCAGTCTAGCCTTTTTCACTAAGGTATCCATTTATCCTTTTCCTCTACGGAGTCCAAATTTGGCCCGTTTCATCTATGACAATCCCAATTCAACTCGTTTTGTCTATGACAATTTAACGTCGAAATAAAAAAAAAAAGAAAAGAAAATAATAAAAGCAATGGCATTCTTGAAATTTTTGGTTAGCAAAATAAAATAAAAAAAAAAAATGTGGAATTAATACCACCAAGACAGCCATCACCCACCAAAACACATCTCACATATCTCTCTCCCTCTCGATCCTATCTGCTCCTCTTTCTCTTTCATCTTGTTCTTCCAACTTTTTCTTTCCAACCAATAAACTCCATAATTATCTTTGTTATCAAATCCATGGATCCATTAGCTTCTAAAGCTTGAGTTGAGTTTTCAATCTCAACCTTATTTTAGTTGGGTTACTCTAGAGTTTATCTCAAAGCTAGTGAGCTCAAAAAAGTAGTGGATGGGGACATATTTGGTGTTTTAAGTATAAATCTAGTGAGTTAGAAACTCTAATATTAATAGATTGTAGTGGGTAAAGTCAAGTTTTGATTTTTCTCCAACCCTTAGGAACCCTAGGCTCCACAAATTAGGGATTTTGTTCAATAAGATTTCTAATTGATAAATTGTCTTCAAATAGATTGCGTAAGCTTGTCAAAATGACTGCGCTGGCCAGATTCTGTTGACACAGAACAAGTTACTCCTTCCGAAGCTGTGAAGGAGCAGCCCTGTTGAATTCCACGTGTTGTGAGTGACTATTTACTTAGTGGCAACTTTTAAATTCATTTTTCATGGGAGAACTAATTTATTAAAGTTGACAAATTTTATTTTATGCTATTTGAATTATTTGATTAGCTATCTTGACTAGTTAGCTTTTATTCATGATAATGATAATGATTAAGTTATGGTTTTGATGACTAAGAAAGTATGACTAGTTGCTCTTCTTATTATTATTATTATTTTCTTTCCATATACAACCTCATGATTTTGTTATATCTTATTTTAATTTGCATTGAAAAGAGTTGTGAGAATTGTCACTTTGAAGCATAGTTTTCAAAATCGAATCGTATCGACTTGGCAAGGCATGGGTCACCAAGTCACTGATTCAATCGGTTAGTCATTGGTTGAATCGGATTTAATCTAATCCAAATATAAAAATATAATTTAATGCAATTAAATAGGTAATATATATAAATAATGAAGCTCAATAATACAACCTTGTTGACCTAGTGGTAATACATGCATTTCTTCATTCTAAGGACCTGAGTTTGAACCCTTGTAATGGAATTTTTGTGAGCAATTTCAAAAATTCCTTGGGGTTCAAGTGCAGGTTGTCCATCAATTCTCTAACCAGTTCGACTGGAGCTAGCCGGTCGCTCCAGGTGTTGACCAGCTTGGCCAGTTCAAGTGCTTGGCTGGTCCAATTAATGAACTAAACTAGTCCTACGCCGATTCACCAATTTATGGTCCGAACCAACCAATTCGATCCTATCTTAAAACTATGCTTTCAAGATTGGGATTATAGGGAGATTAATTTGTGAATTTGTATGTTTAATATAATTTGTTTGAGAAAACCATGATAGGTTCTAAGTTAGCACAATCGCTTGGCAAAGAGATATAACGGCAAGTCGGCAATACTACTTGTCGTAGAGAAGAGATATAATGGCAATATTGCTCGTCGTAGAAAAGAGATATAGTAGCATTACCATTTGCTATATCGCCATAGCAAAGAGATGTAATGGTATTATTGCTTGCTCACGAAGAGATGTAATAGCATTACCTTCACCATAGCAAAGAGATGTAACAACCTATGTGCACATAGTAAAAGAGTACCTTAGAACTTGTGATTAAATGGGTTGAGATTACTCCCCATATAATGTTAGTTCTTCTTATGTAACCCTCATGAACCATTTAAGTATTTGATGATGGAATTGATTTTATTTGAGAATGAGAATTTGTGAAAGATAACAAGAAAGCATATTAAGTAATTGTTTTTGAGTTTCTAGTTGGAAATGAAATTTCAACGTGTTCATTTTTTTTTTTTCAGGTATGGAGAAAATATGGAAATTGTGGTCAATCACATCTATTAGTTACTTTCAGCAACTGTATGATTTACAAGTTATTCATTTTATTAATTTATTTTAAAGGTTTGTGTGTTTATTAGTTTCTCCTTCCTGTCCACTTTGTTTATTATGCTTTGATTGAGTTTATTTGACTCACCCCACTCCATTCCTTCAAATTCACAGGTTGCTGAGTAGCAGGTTCCTAGGATGTGCTATTTTGCCCAAGAAAATCCTTTTTGGTAGGCCTCCATTGCTAGTAGAGGCTTTTGGTTGTTGACTCCAGTATTTTGCACCTAAAGGACATAGGTTGAGTACTTTAGTTTATTTTAAGTATTATCTTTTTGTATAACTGATCTTTTCTATGTCTATAACTGAAACTCTAGAAGCATGCTGACTATTTATTCTAGATTATGATATTTTGGTATATAACAGGTTAATTTGTTATGTGAGTTGTTCAATTTTTAGGGAGGTTCTGCAGAGTTCCAATGGCCAAAGTAATTGAGTTAGTTTATATTAGTGGGGCTATATCCTTAGGCTTATTGTGAGTTCATTTAACCTATGCGCCGGTCACCGCCATTCACCACCTAAGCTTGGTCGTGACAAGCTATCCTAGTCAATAACGATTTACTTATAACAAGCTTGAAGCTTAATGACCTTTAACTTGATGAATGTTAGAAATAAAGAAAGAATATGAATATTTTCAATGTATCTTAGAATTTCATATGATATATTCACATCATATCATAGAATATAAAAGAGTATGTTAGATGATCTCTTAGGATTGATTTATATATTTCCTTATATTTTACAATTTGTTTCTTTATTTAATTAGGATTAGGATTCTAGTATTATTACAAATAGGGATTGGTGCTTTTATTTTGTTTTACATCACATAACATCATAATATATCATATCAATATATTTTCATATTATTGATTATTGAAAGTCATTATTCTCTATTTTCTTCCTTCTCTATCTAAAACCCTCATTTTCAATAGATACAAAAACAATTCTTGTGTCTCTACCTAATAGCCTGGGCTTTGGGGAGAGAGGGTTCATGAAATCTCATCCTCCCCTTGTAATTTTCCACCTTTTCTCTAATGAAAACAGTGTTTTCAAGCATATGATTCAAACATCAAATCAAATTTTGAACAAGCAGCCTACCCATTTTATAACTGTAATCATTTACTGTATTTGCAGCCAATCTAAAGAATACAACATGAGATATTAACAACTGACAACTTTGGCCGTAACTATAAATAGAAGAAGATAGTACATCAAATGGCAAACGGCAGAAAGTAATAGCAATCAAGGAAAAGCATTCTCACTGTAATATAACATCATTAGCCTGAATTTAGTTTTTCTCTTTAAATCAAACACTGATGCACCTAGTCTTATGAAAGACCAGAAGATGTAAGCTGAGCCACCAAGATTACCTGAGAAAGAACCCAGCAAGTATTGTAATGCCTATGAGGAAGTTTCAGATAGGTATCCAGCGCATCCTGTTTCATCATAACATCATGCAATTGAGGACAAGGTATTTTCTTTATTTCATTATTCCTTTTTCATATCCCTCTTTACAAAACATTAATAAATGGGTAACATAAATGGTATCAGGATTTTCTCCAGGAATAATTAATACCTGGCACCTATACAGGCAGGCAAGTCTATACCCTTCACCAATAACTCTTAGAATGGCCAATATTTCTGAAGCACCAGTGATAACTTTAGAACCACTCATTACTAGCCCACCAACTTGAAAAGTTGCTGCTTCTTGTTCATAAGATTTAGCTACAATAGCAGTAGATGAACAGGAAGTTGTTGACGTAGTATTTAAACGGGAATCATCTAGAACATCATTATGAATCCCTAAAAATATAGAAACGAAAACGCATTATTCATAACAAGGGAAATTTTAGACAAATAATTCCATTAAGGGAAGAAAATGCATAAACCATAATTGCTGATGGATACACAAATCCTTTTCAGGTTATTAATATTAGAGTTCAACATATCAGGTATTAGGTTGCCACCCGGTACTAGACTCAGTTCTATTTGGCCTCTCCAATTTAACATAAACAGATATCAATGCACTAACCAAGCATCAATTATTTGAATTTTTCCTTCTAATATTAGACAGGCAAAGGCAAAGACTAAGTCATAAAAGAAATCTAACAGCAGAGCTAGGATTCAACTTGCACAAGAAAATGAATGGCTCAACTAGGACTGCATTAAAAATAGTATTTAACAAGGGAAACATTTTCATATGTCAAGAATGAATTTCTATAATAAAGTAGTGATATATAAAGAAATTAGTGGTATATATAAAAATTTATCACCTTCATCAATATTTTCATTGGCCCATAACTGTCCCTTACAAACTGTCGTGGAACGAAACGCCATAGAGCTAAGCTTTGACCCTCCAAGATACTTAGAACAGTTACTAGCTCCATTTCCAGATACAACTGTTCCATTAGCAATTGCATTTACACTTGCTTCACTAGAGAGTCTTGAACTACGTCGAGGACCAGAATCAGAAAATAATCTACCAGAAATCTGAACAATATATATTTCCAAAAAAAGGAGAGGAATGGTGAATAATGAGAGAATAAGATATCATATAATCTACGAAGTCAGGCATTCAATCTAGTGTACATATTATTACAACCATGCCAAATATCCTTAAAAACTCAGTTACTCAACAAAATAAATTGTCAATCAAATCACATCACAATACGACAAATATGTGTAGAAATTCATTTTATAACACATGGCATTATAAATTCATAATCCCACCCAGAAAGAAGAAATCCACAAAAAGCAGAATGCATAATAACAGATGGTCAAACTGAGATGCTGCAAAGATGCAGAAAAGCAACTCAATTACAGTCATATAAATTGGGACCAATGGTCACATGAATTCAAAAGGTAATTTTAGATGTCCATAAATTCATGACTAGGTGGGAACCTAATTGATGTCCAAAACTAGTCAGATAAATTTCAGCATTCCTATAATAAAAGGCTCTCCCTGTTATATTCTTGAATGAAGATTGCCAGTTTTCATTAAACAATTTGAAAAAATCAACACTGCAGCTCAAAGAAAAAGTATCGAAAATTTGCATCGTAGTTGGTACTTTAGATTAAGACAGCCAATCAAATCGATGAATGTACATGCAAAAGCGCTATATGAAGTGATGTATTTATGTGGTGATGAAAAGGGAGGCAGAACAACAGAACCAACCTTTCTTAACTTTCCTTCACCCACAAACTTTCTTCGAGGGCTTGGATAGTAGGGTTCACTGTTGACTTAGGATAACTATCACCACCAAGAGTACTCAGATTTGGGCCATTAGGCAACACATTCCTACACAAAGGTGGTGGAGCAACACTTGACAACTGCAGAAAAGAACAAAATATGTCAACCATTTGAAAAGCAAAATGGGCATTAGACACACATCCAATTGACCATGGATCCCACATTATTATTTAAAGGTAAAATGGGACACCTTTACACGCATTTCTGAATCCTACTGGTCAAATTCAAGTATATAGAAACTAGATTCTTGCTGACCATATAGAAGTTTATAGATACTATCACTTGGTCTACAGCTTAGGTTTCCACAATTTTTTAATAAACAGAAATTGGGTAAAATGTGCATGTCTAATCAGTCTACAACATTTATGATTTACACTATATACAAGAGGAATGAGCTACTAAATCTAAGCACTAATTAGTAAAGAATCAGTAATACTAATTAGCTAAGAATTAGCTACAGCTACATGATTTACATGTGCTTAATTCTAACAAACATTAATATGCATAAAAAAATATGATAAAATTACATACAACTACCTGTGTAGCCATCGGAGACGGGGTGTTATAAAATGATATATTAGATGGACCACTATTAATAGGTTCGCTAGCAGTTCCTCCTAACATATTTACCCCATGATGATTTCCAGCAATATCCTTTAGGCCTTGCACGTGTCTCAGTTTCCTTGGACTCGCATCTTCAGAGCCAGTGTGTCTAGCGGCAACCATATGACAATCCTCAGCTGATGAATGCAGGCTAGGAGAGGTTGCACTATTTAGGTATTGCTTTTGTATGCAAAGAGCAGCTGCTTCACCAAAAACTGTATTTGCATCTTCAGCAGCACCTAAATATTAAAAAAAACGAGTGCAATGATAATGAAGATGACAACAACAACATAACAAATGAAAGAAAAGAGTACTAATTGGATTTATTTTCAAAGAATGAATCATCCATTTAATTACACCAAGTCTGGTTTTGCATTGCTTTCCTACCCTGCATCTACTTTTATTGAGTGATATGAGAAGTACAAAATCTGATAAGAGTAATAAGCAGTTTGGTAAAACAAAGCTTTTTTTCTAGTGCTCGTAGTTTTTTTTCCCTTTTCATTGATCACCAGTTATGGCCAACACAGTTATAAACCTACGCCTGATGCTCAGTCACCAAAACAAAATGATTAAACAGTAAGTGCATTGTTCTCATAACATGCAAGGTTTGACATGTTTTCTTAGCTTTAAACAGAATACTTATCCAATCAAAGATAGGAATAAGCCCATCCAAATGGGAACAACACAACTTCAAATATGCCCAGTGAGCTTTCAGAACCAAGTGAATTCATCTTACAAACCTAATATGCACAACTCCTCATATGCGGCCCACATTAAAGGATCAATTGATAGTGCCAACTTAAAGTGATGTATGGCACTTTTCCTTCTGTCAGTGTACCTGAAAAAGCATAATAGCAATTAAAGAGTATATAGTAGGATTAATATGGATATGGGATCAACATGAAAGATTACAAGCCAAATAAAAGATAGATATTTAAGATAATTCAATAGAAATCAGACCATGCTGCAAAGAGGGCCAAAACATTTATAAATCACCGAATACTTAAGAGAACCAACTATCAAATAACAAGCAGAAGGAGGGACACAGGCAGTGCAGTAGATTTCAAAATGGGTTGTGCTAATAGAGAAAAGTGAGAATATCTATAATCCATTATGTTATAGAATCCACTGCAGAATTGCTGAGTAATATTAATCCAAGCAGCTATTTTGCTTAGCTAAAAAGATAGATTCTATAGAACTGATTACAAAATTCAAGAGTTGAAATCACACAATATCATCTAATTAAAGTGTGTTAAAAGCCTCATACAAATTTTTACAGATACCTTTCGTAGCAATGAAGATAGCTTGCAAAATGTTAAAAATGTCACAGCAATTTTTTAATATTTCTTGGGATGGACAAAAAAATATACTCTCTTTAGCTTCTCAACTCATATGTTTCACAGAGATGAAAACAAAGTCACTTCCAATTCTGTCTGGTTTCATGTTAAATATTTATATGTGTGCCCGCAATACACACACATCATGTTTTTTAGCCAGCATCACATCATTTCCCTTGGATACATTCAGAGTGGGGTGGAGGGATTGACAATTGATGAGAAAGACTAATCAGAAACCTGTAAATGAGCCCTAATAGATAATGACCAGCAGCACCATTTGGTACCTACATAGTAAGAAAAGCAACAAAGAAACAAACAAAAAGTCATCCACCTTCTCCTAGCAAATGCACCAACATATCATAACAAAAAAGTCACATAAAACAGAGGGCATGTTAGAGCTTATTCGACAAGTGAATATGCATTTGATAATAGCATACTGAACAAGGAATAAGACAGAAAAAGAAAGATAAAGAATTTAAAATTGTTTGAGAAATAAAATATTGTCATGTACATACTTTAATAAATTTGATAAATTTGAAAAAAAAAATGGTAATAACCGTTAATTTGAAATACGTTCTTAATTGCACTTTGTACCTCTGCACCAGGCTCATTAGAAGGACATAACGCTGCTTCAGCTTCACTAAGAAGATCCATCTGGAAGCATGATATGGCAAACAAGTACCGCGATTGAGCCATTTGTGTTCCTTCAAGCAATAAAGAATAAAGAATAACAACAGATATAATGCAAACCAATGCTACACGATAATAGCAAACAAAAGAGAGGAAACATTCTATTGAAAGCAAATTAAAGAAGCAGAAACGTGATCCCTTGAGACAGCTCAGTTGGTAGAGTTGTCAGACAAGTAACCACGGTCAGAGGTGGGGCCTCCCCTGGACCCAAAAAATGCAGGAAAAGCACGACGATATTTAAAAATAGGAAGGAATGTAACGCCAAAACCCATTGAGAGATAAATAACTAAACACTGAAACAGGCATACCCTTTAAGATATGGTATGCAGAATAAGCTTGATTACTCTGCAAGTAACAGCTAGCTAACAATTGCAAATTCATCTGCGTGAAAACAAAAAAATAAAACAGTAAATACCAAACCAAATACAGACTTGGAGAATGGAGATAAAAGATGTCCTTCAGCAGCAACAAGTGAAACATAATAAAATAGCCAAAGAAAGGGCCAGCACAAATTTCATGAACCAAAAGTGATAACTAACTGAGTTATAAGGATGCATAATTCAGGGTTAGGCACATCCCAATACATGCACCATAGGCACATCTGAACATAAGTATCAATAAAAAAAAAAACAATAGGCCAAAAATGCATAATTATAAATTATAAATATTTAATAAATTACAACAGGGAAGCTTAAACTTGATATCGAATTTTCTTTTTAATTGTTGCGTCTCTAATTATTCAAATTTGTTAGTGAATAAATTAAAAGCGCAAGCTTGAGGGCTAGGTTGGTGCACGAGTCTCATCATACGAGCAGAGCACAAAACACCGTCAAATCCTCAAGCTAAAAACTTTCCACGAAACAGCTTCACACTATAAGTGGCAAATACCCCTTTTTATTGTTACTGCACACTCAGCTTCCAACAAACCAACGATACCCCCAAAGAAACTTCAAACCCCAATTTTAATAATCACATTATTATTAAAGTGTCAATAAATAGTAGAAAATAATAATTTAGAAAAGGAAAAAGGAAGAAAATTTGAATCCAAATCTTGCCGAAAACAACTAACACTCTGGAAACCAAATAAGAAACCAGCGCGCTTCAAGCATAAGTAATGTAGCAAGAGCGAGCTAGCAGAAGCATAAGGGAAAAGAATAAAGACGAAGTAACAAAAAAATAGAATAAAATTTTCTAGAAGTTGTTAAGTGATTAATTATGCATTTAGGATTTTATCAGAGTTTATGAGGAACTAAACAGAAAGGGGGAAAAAGAAGAAGAAGAAGGTGCAGTAAAGTGAAGTGTTAGTGAAGAAAAAAAATAGAGAGAAGACAGAAGGGGGAAAGAGGAACCTCGGAGGGGAACTGAGCACAGAGGCGCTGAGAGATGAAGATGGCGTTGGAGTGCATGAAACGGCTAAGGCTCTTCTGAACGCAGTCTATGAGTATCGCTTCCATGCCTTCAAGAGAGAGAGAAGAAGAAGAAGGAGGAAAAGCGAAGTGAAGAGTGGCGTTTTTGGTCGGGTGCTGCTTCTTTTCGTTTTGTTTTGCTTTGTTTTGTTTCGGTTCGAAATGTATCAAATCTGGGGTCGCACGTGTTCCTTCTACCGGATTTCAAATTTTGTCACGTGACAGCAGGGGTCGCGGCTTGGTCACGATTCATCGACTCCAATTCATTCAAGATAGAGAAATGAAAATGGGCTAAACCCGTCATGTCCGTTAAACTTGTCATTTTTTATGAGTTGAATTGAAGCTTTAAACCTCAAAAAATTTTAATTTGCTAATTGCCCACTTAACCCTAAGTTTTGGCAGATTGGGAAGTCTGCCTAGGCCAACTCATTTATTTTTTTAAAAAATTCATAATTTATTGATAAAAAAGTAAAAAAACTTATGGCCCAAAAAAGAAAAAAGTAAGAAATGTGTATACTCACTAACAAAGTAATATTGTATAATTGATACTATTCACTCAAAGTTAAAATTTAAAAATAAAATAGTGTTATAACTCATAAACAATACTATTAAGAATAACATTTTTTAATCAAAATTAATGTATAGTTGTCATGAACCTTGAAAAATTAGGTATACATATATAAAAAATATTATTTAAAAACACTTTTAAAAAAATTCAACATTAAAAAATATTTTTAAAAAAATTTTTTATTTTATGGTGAGATGGAAACCATTAAGCCTATCCTAAAATTGGCTAACTGACGATTTCAATTCATTTTATTTTGGTGGCTGGCTACTCCGTCCATTTTTGGTACGTGTTCCTTCTAGGATTTCAAATTTTGTCACGTGACAGCGGGGGTCATGGCTTGGTTGTGCTTCATCGACTCCAATTCATTCAAAATAATGATCCGTTGGTGTTAGTAAAGAAGAAAAAATATTGAGTCAACATACAACAGTTGAGGGAAAAAAAAACAACAACAACAACAATTGCCATCAATTTACTATATGTATAGGTAGGGACAACTGTCACTGCCCAGGACTCAGAGTAAATATATTGAATGATCATTTACACTCGATAAATTTTTACATGGAAGTGGAACATTAGTTGAATATGTTTATCCTTTATCTATTGTTAAAACCCACATTGGGTTGTCATCTTATGATGATTTCAATTTGCCCCAAAAATGGCCAACTTTGCTATTTCAACACTCAACTTTCTCAAATACCCAAACACCCTACTCACAAATAATATGGATCCCACCACTTACTTTTTCTTTCAACTTATTCCCTCTCCATCACTCCTTTCACACCACATAGAACCCACATGGATGTCTATATCTATGTGGATGTCAAAATAAAATTATTCAAAAATGGCGAAATTGATTATATCATTGGGTTGTGTTTTGTGATGCTAGTTGGTGGTTCCAAAAACTTGTTAAAAAGTCCAGGAGTACATGGGTGATGATGAATGCTAGCTACACTACTAGAGTGCTCAACATGGTTTTGTTTGAAATATATCATCTAGAATTCAAGAGATAGTTATTGTTCGACAGAATAAATGCTACATTGACTCATTTACTGAAATGTATTTGACTATGATTTCAAAATTCAAATTTTAAATTACCTTAATCATTAATTATTTTCCATTCATCCCGTATCCACGCTCTTCCTTCTCCCTCCTATACAACCCCTTCCCCTCTCCTTCTCTTGTTCCCCATCTCAAACACACCACAACCTCCATTCTTCCTCATCAATGGGTCTTTTGTGTCCCCATTCCATTGCCGAATACCACCTCGCCAAATGCCCCTCCCCACCTCCACAACCCCCCTCTCCACCGTCACTGCCACAATAGCCTCCATTGCCTCCGCCTCCGCCTCCACCTCCCACTCCACTGCCTTTTCATCTAGGTTATACACTCAAATCTCATCTCCGCGTGGCATGAAATGAGGAGAATTGTCGAACCCAACAGCGGCCGTGCGAGGACCAGGCCATGGTGTGAGGACGGACAACCTGAAGTATGCGCGGCTCAGACGGATGGTGGTGCGACCATTGCAAGGTAATCTCTCCCCTTTTTTAAATTCTTTTTCTTTTTTTATATGCATTTCCTCTGCCAATGTTTTTTTGTATTACAGAGATGAACAAGATAGGTTCAAGAGGTATCTGGGAGTTTACCAAATCATCAATTGTATATGAAAGGAAGAATGAGGGAAAGGAGTGAGTTATCTGGAGATGGAGTAGAGAAAGCAAGAGAAAGGTACCACAAGACTACGAATCATGCTTACAAGGCTATCTCGATCTCTATTGTGCAGCCTAGAGTGATTAGTCTGGTTATAAAGGAGGAAAAGATGTTCGAGAATGATTAAGTGGTTGATAGTGAGCAATCGGCTAAGGGAGGATGACAATGAATTCTCGTTCCAAACAGTGACAAAGGATGGTATAGGATTCAAACAACACTCCTTTGACTTGCTATCTAAGATACTAGCCTGGAGAGATAGGAAGATGCTGCTCTAAAGAGATATTGACAGGTAACTCGATGCCCTATAAGGGATTGATGACTTGAACGAATTATGCTACTCAAAAACCTTTTACTTTCTAAAACTTTAAACAAAGTCTATCAAGTCTAGAAACTTAAAGGTAAAAACACGAGTTAAACATCTTTAGAAAATGACTTTCTGAAGTATTTAGAAAATAATACCAAGTTCAGAAAGTTGTAAAACAGTTTCAATAACACACACAGAATATAAAATGCGCACAAAGTAGATTGTATGAGTTTAAGAAATGAGAAGATCACTCAAAAGGTTTATCCTGGTTCGACCAAACTTGCCTACATCCAGTCCTCAACCAAACTGTTGAGAGCTCCACTAAATCCTTTTTCTTTTACAAGAAAAACACCTAGATAATCTTTCTCTAGCCTTCTCAAGCTAATCCCATCGAGCAGTCTGAATAATCAATCGTCACTCAAGAGTAGTTTTTATTCTAGCCTCTCCAAGCTATCTCACAATAATCACTACTAGATCAAGGTAAAATGTAATTGGCAATTTTGGTGTTTCACTCAAGTTTCATAAGAGGTGTATATAATGTAAAGAAAAAACTTGAGAGCCTTCTTTCCTAATATCTTTGAAAAGAATGTTTGCTAATAAGTTTTAGAAAAAAAAAAAGATTTGACACTTCAGAAACTAAAAATGATTAAGAACTTGACTTTAGAAAGTTAAAGGAAAATTTGAATACCTTGAGTGCAAAAGCTCCTTTCAACTTGAATGAGTGTTGCTTTTATACTTGAAATTTGAATGATACCGTTGTCCTTGATTTCTTCTCCCCTGACACGTGTTGATCAATTGTTGTGTGTCCTAGGATTAGTCTTCTAGATACTTGAGATGAGCTTGTCAGTGACAGTTGTCCTAGTATAAAAATTGTTGTCCTTTGTTCTAAAGGTACTTCAGAAACTCCTTTTCAAACCATATATAGTTTTTAAACTTCTCAGCTTGCAACAACTCCATCAAGGATGTTGATCTTTCAAGGATAAACCTGATATATCATGAATAATAACTTTCTGAGGCTTTTTCTTCATTAAAATTCAAATGTTCTTCAATTTTTTATGAGTCAATGTAGTTCCTGATGTATGCTTCAGTTTTGATAATGCTTATACACTTTCTAAGCCCTTCAAACTCATGTAGAGTTTCTTGCTGAAGTGGATGCAAGTCTCCAAAGAGTGTTGCACACTTCAATTTGTAAGCGTAAACAAATTTGGCAGAGTTGTGCTTGATTTAATCATAAAAATTCACCTTCTTGTGTTGTTATGGCACTTTCTGATGTACACTTTCTAATGCTTCATCTAACTTTCTAAAGAGCCTCATATATTGTAACTCACTTTTAGAGTTGTTTTTCATACTTTAAAATATTGTAAACTTTTTAAATAAGTTTTATATCATGTTAGATTATGATCATATGAAAAATATATCACGAAATTAATTACATTTAGTGTGAGAAAGTTGTTATTTGACATTTAAGAAACTCATGTAAAACACTAGTTCTTTTTACAAAATATTTTAATAAAATTTATTTTATTATCAATCAAAACTTAAGTAATGATAGTTTTCTCAAGGGTTCTAAACCAACAATAAAATCTCATATTGCTAAAATATAATGTAGCTTTACCTAATAGCACTTTCTAACAACCATGCAATAAACAATGGTCCTATTAGTTTTCCAAAAAATGGTTTTCATGATACCAATGATAATAACCATTTTGTAAAATACTTTTAATGACTAAAATATAGCCGTAGCAACTACCCACTCACCGTGCATTGTCGAAGTGTAACCACTGCCTAGATGATCTTGGAACTTGGAATGACATTTCTAACTATCAAATGATCATTTGAATACTATTAGAATTAATATCGAAGTATTGGGAAAGAGAAAACTAAACCATAGGAGCCCTAACAACTACTAAACTTAAGAATGAGGTTAGGAATGCGAAGAACACACTAACCAAAAGGATTTAATCAGTGAAAATTGATTGAAATCACTTAGCCTACGTTTGGCAAAGGAAAGAAATGGAGTGGAAAGAAAAAGGAGGAAAGAAATTGAAAGGAAAGAATTTGAGTGGATTTTGATTTTTCACTAATATGTTTGGATGAAAAGAAAATGAGTGGAAAGAAAATAGAGGGGGAATTATTTTCTCTTGTTTGTTTGTATGGAAAAGTGAGAGGAAAGATAAAGATAGTGATGACAAATGACAATTTTAGCCTTATACAATGTAAAAGGTTATTGCAACCTATTAAATCAAACAGTACTAATATAGTTATATTAATTAATATTAAATAGAAAATTTAGCTATTTTAATTTAATAAGTTTAAAATAACATCAATCTGTAAAATACCAATTTCAAGAATTTAATATTTTAATTTTTTTCAAAAAAATGAAGCTACATTTTTTTGTTCCTAAACAAAACAAAATTGACGAGCTTAAAAAACCATCACAACACAATTGAACTTTAGCCCAAAACTAACGAGGGGATAAAAATTAAAAGCTAAACACAAGTGCCATTCTGACCAAAAGCCAAAAACCGGAGTAGCATTTGACCCATAAAAAAATATTAAAAAAAGTAGCTAAAGAATAATTGGAACTGAAGGCATAGGTTGAAACGTTTAAACACACAAGGGAACTATATGGTGATGTGAGTTCTCTACGACGGTGACGGTGACGGTGAGTGGCGAGGAAACAAAGTGGTGGTTCGCGATGGTGCTGCAATCTTCTAGCAGCGAAGTGTAACGATCTAAGCGATGCAGTAGAGGTGCGACAGTTCTGGAGGTGCACGAGGCTCTCTTGGTTAGCGATGGTTAGGGTCACGGTGCTGAAGATGATGGTGAAGGAGTTGTGAAAGTTTTGATTTTTTTCCTTCCGTTCTTATGCCCTTTTTTTTGTTCTTCTTCATTTGTTTCTTTCTTTAACTTTGGCTTTGATCTCTGTTATTGGTCTATTTCTATCTGTGTTGATTAATTTTGTTTTGTATTGATTTATATGACAAAGGTGTTGTAATGGTTGGGGCATTGTTGAGAATGGTGAAAAAATTGGAACATCTCCATTGATTTTCCGTCTGGGCACGGAGGGAAGAAATTTTTGTGCGCCCCACGTAATTTTTTCACTATTTAATCTTTCCTTCCCCATCTTCCTTCCGAACCAAACAGGGGAAAATCATCTCCATCGTTCCCATTTCCTTCCTTTCTCTCCCCTTCCTTTCAATTTCCTCTCAACCAAACACACTATTAAAATTGATTGGAAATGCTTGTAAATTCATGTACAGAGTGAAAAGAACTCTTAGGGTTACTGGGGTTCATTCAAAAGTGTTTGTGAATGTTATAATATGTCTATTTAAAGTGGAGGAGGGTTAAAATGCATAAAAACACATTTCTATTGTTAGCTTCAGAACCCTTCAAAAAACTTTAAAGCTTAAGATTTTGAATGATAACAAAGCAAATTCTGGTAACATATTATGAAGAAAGGATTAATATTTTACTTGAGTTTCTATAGTGTTTACAAGACTATTCTCGTAGACATAGTAGTTCAAATCAATAAGTTTTTTTTGCGATATCATGTTTCAACATGTTTACAATTCTATTCAAAGAGATTCATAACCTCAATGATGTGAAAAACCTCTAAGAGTGAATTTATGTATGTTGAATACATGAGAAAGGATTTATGAAGAAGAAACTAAGTCCAGATCTTTAGAAAAAGATTCATGCATTTAGAAAGTATTGCTCAATGAAGAAACCAATTCTTTTTTGAAGTAAGGCGTGGTTGCAGCTTTCAATCTTAATAACAAGATTTCTATTAAGATCAGATTGAAGAAATGAAGATCAACAAGAAGATCAGAACTTAAAAGCGCATTAGAAGGCACGAGTTTTAGAAACCGTGCACTTTGCAACAAAGGAGGGAAAATTTAAATTTAAAATTTGAGTCAACTCCCAAAGGGTGATAGTAATATTTTACTTTTTCACTTTATCAACTTCCGAGCTTCTAAAGAAAAGTTTCGAAAACCATGGTCAACCACCACCTCTGACATCATCATCGCCTCCTCACGATAACCATTCTCTTCTCTCCCTTTCCTCTACTTCCACTTTCTCTTTTACCTCCATTAGAGAGCTTGAAGTTTTTAGAAGTTATGCTAGTAATTTTCTTCACCAATTCTACTCTTTAAGTGGTAAATAAGCTTCTAAACTACTCTATTTAAAGTGTTAAAGCTTCTAGTTAATTTATGATTAATATTAGTGTCTCTTTAAACCCTATAAATGGGGGGTTTTGATGATTTGGGGCTAATTTATATAAATTGGTGATATTGTTAGCTCACAAATATTAATGTTGTCTTGTTCCTAAAGCAATAAAGTAATTGGACATCAATACTTGAATTTGTGACATTTGTGGAGTTGTTATTCAGTTCTTGGAACCATTAGCTGTGAATAGATAGTATATTTGTGGTTTACTTTTGCATGATAAATTTTAATTATAAATATAAAATTATACGAAGAGTTGAAAGTATGTTGATATAGGAGAAAATAATTTATTTATCGAAAATGAGGCTTTATATTTTAAATTGAAGCTTTTATTTGGAGACCAAAACTTAATTATTATGTTTGTTTAATTATTCTTAGTTGACCTGTAATGTATGTTAATTTTTAGAATATCTTATATTAATTATTAAATTTGATTTTATCTTATGTCCACTATATCTCATATAACTTGAGAATGGATTTTATATTGTAAGAATATCATGAAATTGGAATGTGCCGGATGATGATTTAATTTGGGAAAATTTCATAGTTAGAACCTGGAGGTAATGGCAATGGCATTAGCCTTGGTGCACCATGAGAAACTTAGTAGGTGAACTGCTAACCCACACATAGCAGTTATGTCTAGACATGTTTTGGTTATGGGCCAACTCCAGTTAGGTGAGGTGTTAACCCACACATGACTTTTGTCATGTCTAGATCTAGACATGTATATGGCTGCAGGCCAACTCCATTTAGTAAGCGTGGTGCTAACCTGACATGACCTTAGGTCATGTCTAGGCTTATTATTGTTTTGCTTCAGATAACCGCTACCCCAACAAAAAAAAAAAAATCTTTGGTGTTATGTAATTATGTAGAGAAATGTTTTCAAGAAATCTCAAGTCATGAGTAGAACCATATTCTTATAAGTATATATGTATGTGTGTGTGTATATATATTATGTTATTATATTTATCTTGTTTTATAATTACATTCAGTAAACTATGGATATCCTATCTCTCATTGAGTTGCAAAACTCATTCCGTTGTCTTTCCATCTTTTTCAGATACAGGTGTTGGTGCTGTTCTGTTCTTTCCTTCGACACAACCTTAGTTAATTCTAAGTTAGCGAGCCTTCTTGTGAAGGCCCTTTTTGTTAGAACCATCATTTTGTTTTAGCCTGTTAGTTTGTCAGCGCTTCATATGTCAGGCAGGATTATTGGACTTATGTTTGAGATTTTATTACTTAGCTATTTAAATTATGTTATAGAAAGAATCTTAAACTTAATCTATTATGTTTAATAAAGTTCTGAAAACTAATTTGGTATTATGATTGAACTATGCTTAGATATTATTATATGGAAGGCTTTAAATACTTAATACCCAAGTGTTGTGAATTTATTTGGGAATGTTGCAGGTTATAAGTGTATTTAGGAAATGTCCAAGAAATAGAGGAAACACTCTCCATTTTCTTAGAAATTAATGTGTATTAAGGCTTGTGGGAATGTGTTCCTTATGCGTTAATATCTAATTTGGTCGTGACAATTAGAGTAAGAGAAAAGTTTTGTTTTATATATTTATTATTGAAAATATTTGTATTAAAAATGTTGGTGGAGTGATAATGCACAAAATGTATTAGATAAAGAATATTACAAAAAAAAAACGAAAGAAATTTCTTGCTCTAAAAATATCTTGAACTTGCTGACAAATTAGATATCACGGCCATCCGCATAACAATCAAATGCATATTATGGTTGAGTATTCCTTTCATTGCCGGTGGATATTGAGCTCAACCTAACTCCTAAAAGTTTTTGAGAGCTAATCATTAACACGAGTACCCATTCAAGGTTGAGATGATAAGTCTATTTTAATCATCAAGACAAATTCAGACCCATATTCATTCTTTTTCAGAGAATCATGCGCTTGTGATCCCAAAGGTAACAAGAATATGCATTTCCTTTTTCCTCAATGCCTTTGTACAACTCTCTTGGCACTAGAATGGGCCTCAACTCAAGCTGTCACATGAGGAACATTGGCCAGTGAAGCTTCCATCTTGTCCTCTGAGAATGAGAGGTCAACCATATGACCTTGCAAATACTTCTCATAAGCTGGAAGATCAAAATGGCCATGTCCACACATTGCTGTCAGAATAACCTTGGCCTCCCCAGTCTCTCTACAATGAAGGGCTTCCCTAATGGTTGCAGCTATTGCATGAGTTGGTTCAGGTGCTGGTATCAACCCTTCAGACCTGGCAAACTGAATAGCACCTGAGACCAAAATAACACAACTAAATCCTATATGATTTTATCCATGAATTACGTATTGTTATTGCAATCACAAGAAAAAGTGAATTACCTTGAAAGCACTCAGTTTGTGGAATTGAAATTGCTTCCATTAATCCCTGCTCAAAAACATGTGAGATCAATGGTGCCATACCATGGTAGCGCAAACCACCTACAAGCAAGCAAAAATTTTAACACACAATATAGACCCAGAAGAAAAGGTTTTACCACGGCACTGGTTGGTTTCAAAAGTGATAAGTTTTCTTGGAAGAAGTAAAATTCTGAAGTTTTCAACGCAGCCAATGCATGAAAAAGGTTAAAGGTTACTACTTTTGAAAGGGGATTGCTTAGCAAAATCCAAAAGAAAATATGAGAGAAACTCTATTAGCAGAGCAATTAATTACCAGCATGAATTGGATCTGGAACAAAGTTGTGTCCAAGTGTGTGCATTTTCATCAGTGGAGTCATCCCTGCTGTATCACCATAATCATATGTATATACCCCTTTTGTTAATGAAGGACATGCTGTAGGTTCAACTGCTCTAATGACAGGGTTGATTTTCTTGTTGAGCTTCTCTCTAATGAATGGGAAACTAAGTCCTGCAAAGTTGGAGCCTCCACCTGTGCATCCTATGATGACATCTGGGGTTTCTCCAATAGCTTCCATTTGTTTAAGGCACTCTTCTCCTATAACACTCTGGTGGAGTAAAACATGATTGAGCACACTCCCTAGACAGTACTTGGTATCAGCATTTTTAGCTGCAACCTCTACAGCTTCCGATATGGCTATGCCTAAGCTCCCTGGAGTTGATGGATCCTTTTGAAGCATTCTTTGACCTGCCTCAGTAAACATAGATGGAGATGGGTGTACCTTTGCACCCCATGTTTGCATCATCAGTCTCCGGTATGGCTTTTGATCATAAGAGGCACGTACTTGCCACACCTACACAAATTCAACTAAACATCACAGTTTCATAGACTAAATGGAGTAAATATAAATATGAATCATGACAAAACACTACGGTGTCGTCTGATCCATGTAGCCGACTCTAATTGGTGGGATAAGGCTTAAATGTTGTTGTTATTGTTGTTACACTTTCATGGCTTTTGTAACTGCACAGAGGCAGAACAAAGTCACATGCAGAATTTTAATTCTTCCATTGAATTAACTCTATAGGGTCTGGACAGACTAAGGTGTCATTGTCAGTGATACTCAAAAGGATCAATATAGTTGGGATAAACAAGAAACTAATATTGATAACTCCTTTCAGAATTCACAATTAGTAGGATAAAATTCCCACTGCATTTATCTTGTTAGCAAGAGAGAGGTTTAGTAAAATTCAAGACATCTTTGATTGAGAAAATCCATTAGATCAGTTGGCTCGATTGTACTTGAATTTAGTCTCCATACCCCCATACCTCACAGCCAAGACCAAACAGACTGCATGCAAAGGCCAATGCACTTCCCCACTGTCCAGCACCAGTTTCTGTCACAACATTCTTCACACCTGCTTGTACATTATACCAGGCTTGCGGAACAGCAGAGTTGGGTTTGTGTGATCCTGCAGGGCTCACACCTTCATACTTGTAGTAAATTCTAGCAGGTGTATCTAGAAGCTTTTCCAGCCTCTTGGCTCTAAATTCACCAAAGATATTGTAAGATTCCTCTGATTACGCTTCAAGAAAAGCAAAGCAAAGACGCATATAGCATCAAGATTCAAACCTTATAAGAGGGGTTGGGCGCCAAAGACGGTAGACATCGCGGACTTCATTCGGTATATCTATGAATCTGTCACTGGTCGCCTCCTGTTTAATCAGCTCATCAGGGAAAAGAGGTGACAAGTCTTCTGGTTTGATTGGTTCATAGGTCTTGGGATGCAATGGTGGAGGAGGCTTAACTGGAAGATCTGCAATTAGGTTGTACCATTGGTGGGGTATTTCAACTGACTTATCAGCACCCAAAGCTGCTCTCACTCTGCAGCCATTTGATGGTCTCAGATGCGTTGGCTTTACTTTCAAGGCAAAACTATGATGAGGCCATTGCTTTTCAACTGAAGGTTATAAGAAACAGGAAGATGTGATGACCATGTTATACTACTAAAATTGTTGAAAGCAAAACCATTAATTTGATTCTCAAACAAACAATGACAAAGCCGATTTGGTTATACCATGTGACCAATAAAATCTGCACAACTAAGGTAGAGTCAGTGGATCAAAAATAATTTAAACATTGATTTGAGGACAGTTAGACTGTATAATATGATAAATTATCCGAACAGACCCAGGTTTCTTCCTTGTGGTTGACTTCCAAACCATTATCTTGGTCTGCTTTGTATGATAAAATCTGGGAGTCTGGATTCTCTAAGCCAGTATTTCTATTATTTTAATTTATCATGTTTAGCTTAAAATGAGCACACAGGAGGTCCAATCTTTTTGTCTTTGGCCTTCATGGAAAAGTTCCGTAGACTTATTTAGGAATATAATTTTTCATATCCATTTGCCTCAGTTTCTGGCATTGGTTTATTTTTCCTAGTCCTAAAACACCACTTATACACCCAGCAGATTGAGAACAAGCTATTACTGTACTGGAAAAATCAGTATAACCAAGGTTGGTACTCAAACAAGCAAACTAACAAGAGCTAATAAAGATGAAAGAAAAAGTAATGGATAATTATGAGGCAAAGTACCTTTAGGATGGATGCATGATGAAGTAGGAACTGGATTAGCAGAGAAAATGCAGTGAGCGATCATTTTGTTTTTTTCCTTCAGTTTGGATCTTCAAAACATAGAAGGTTAAGTTGAAAAGAGTTGTGGTGCTCTGCACCTTGCAGCAATTGGAAATGCTGGCCTTGACTATTTCACAGTCCAGAGGCACTAAAATCCAAAAACCTATTCAGCTTGGCCCTTGAAAACTTGAATTCTAACCCCACTCCAGCAGCACCTTTGTACACTCTAGTTGTCTAGTACACTCTAGGTAAGGGCAAGGTAGGTTGGTGAATAATTCCAAACTTTATTGAGTAGCAATCCTTATTATTTTAACGATTAAATGAAGAAAGTATCAAGTGTTTATTATACATAGGACTTTATCACGGAGTATTGAAGAAATACATTTTAATGTACTAGATTCTCATCAAGAGATATAAGAAAATGGCATATCTCTGTGGGACTTGTATCCAAGAACGTATGCTTTCGAAAAGAGATGGTATTATTTTAAAAGTTAGTATATGTTTGGTGTTACTCATTTAAAAACAAATTGTAAACTATTTTAAATACAAGAAGAATATAGTATAAAAAAAATTTAGTGGAATGTTCACTTCAATTCAAAAGGCATATATATATATATATATATATATATATATGCCTTCACCTAAATTTAAGTGACATTATATATATATATATACACACACACACTAGTGACTTGTCAGACAACAGTTGCTTTTTCAATGTTTTTGGATATTAATATAATTAAATAGGATTGTAAATCTATACTTGTATATTTTAAGTATTATTAATTATTAAAAATTTATCAAATCACTTATCATAAGCTATTAAAAAACAACTCATTCCATAATTCATTGGCTAGCAATATCTTGCAAACTTTTATGGGCACCAATATGCAGCTTCTCTTCGTGATATCAACTGTTGAGGCAATTATAATATGAGTAAATAATAAACGAAATAAACATAGAAAGATAGAGCAGAACTTGAAATCAAGCCAATAGTTATTTTAACTTACTTTATTTTAGTCATATTCTCAAACAACTTAAAATCACTCCCCACAAACCCACATTTCCATATGATACGAGCAATAGATTTTTGGAGAAAAGATTTTTTTTAAACGGTTGATTGTTTTAAATATTATTTTATTGAAAGGATTAAATTGGAAAAAAAATGACCTGATGTTGAGCAGTTAAAATGGTCCAACGACTTTATATAGTAGCATAGATTATCAAGAACACTTTGGTTTGAAATGATCCTTATCAATTTGTTCATATGAACCAAAGCATTCATGCCACTGGGTTTTATTAGAGACAGTAACGCCTCGGGTTTTATCTATTGCTTTTTGAGACCGGAAAATATTAGTTAAGAGAAAAAGAAATTAAGAAAGAATAAGATATTAAGAAAAATGTAAACCGTAAAGAAATTAAGAAAGAATAAGATATCTTGCCTCTCAAGATTGCATATATAATCACTAAAAGAAAAGCAAGCGACAGATTACACAATTGATATCAAGATTGCATATTGCAGATTGCATGTAATTAAATATCCCTTTACGGGTTGGGTGGGCTAATGAACATATATGTACAACTGCAAATACAAACCACTCCATCGTCATCTGTTGAATATACCATTACTTTTATCTTTTTGAAGAGGTGGAGGGGATATTGACACTTGGGATGCTAACTTCGATCCTTCATCGATTAGTGAATCAAATTGCAATGAAGCATTCCTAAAATAAATGAACCTTTTCAATTAGAAATCGAACCAAAGACAACCAATTTGGACATTGGTTGATTCCATTTATTCATGATTTTATTTTAAAATATTAATTGTAAATATTCAAAGTACATGTGATTATGAATAATAAAATGATAGAATAAGATGCTGAAAGAGTGGCATATATAATCACTAAAAGAAAAGCAAGTGACATATTACACAATTGGTATCAAGATTGCATATTGCAGGTTGCATGTAATCAAATATCCCTTTATGTGTTGGGTGGGCTAACGAACATATATATACAACTGCAAATACAAACCACTCCATCTTCATCCGTTGAATATACCATTACTTTTATCTTTTTGGAGGAGATGGAGGGATATTGACACTTGGGATGCTAACTTCGATCCTTTACCAATTAGTGAATCAAATTGCAATGAAGCACTCCTGCTAAATAATGAACGTTTTCAATTAGAAATCAACCAAAGACAACCAATTTGGACATTGGTTGAATCCATTTATTCATGATTTTATTTTAAAATATTAATTGGAAATATTCAAAGTACATGTGATTATGAATAATAAAATGATAGAATAAGATGCTGAAAGAGTGGCATATATACACATGGTTATGCAATCTGTCCAAAGTTTAGAGTAAATCATAAAGTCACAATCTCACTTCACCTGTGTTCTAGTCTCATGCCTTCTCTCAAGCACTGGAAAACCTTGCAAAATGCACAAACCATTGAACCACTATAGTGTCATAATCAAATCCAAAGCATAATTATCTCACCCAAAATGAAACACAGTGCATATAAATACATAAATAAAATAGAAAAATCCATGCATAATAGAAAAATTCCTACATGATTTTTGTCATTCTAATAAAATAACTATGGCAACTCACCATGACAAATCTTGCAAGAGAGGCCAGTGGTCGAAAAGAAACATATGGGTTTCTAGGGAAAACAAACGGAGAGACTCGGAGCACTATAAAAAAAATAATGGCTGAGAAGTTGGCTTTTTTGTGTGTTAAAAATTGTGATTGCCAATTAATGTATTTACAATTTTAGTCATTTATCCATTTGCTTTAAAAATCTATAACAACTAGCAGCTTAACAGGCATGACATTTTTTATTTTTTGGGTATTGCTATAATTAAATATATATATATATATATATATATATTTAATTCTATATTACATCGATATTCAATTTGTAATATCATTAGTAATACACTATCATGGCATTGCCATGCCCATCAAATCTTATTTTAGTTTGATGCATTGCCATGCCTATCAAATCTCATTTTTTATTTAACTTGCTAATGATTTTATTTAAATTTTTAAATATGAGTAGAAATTACAAAATATATTTTTTATGTAAAATTAATTGTTATGTATTAGTCTCTCATGTTGAATTGGTCTAACTTCATTCATGAACACAATGCATTTGGCTGAAAAATACTATGTGAAAGAAGGTAACTTTAAAAGTGCTTTTGGTTAGGGTAAAAATAAATGATAAATTTTTATGGGTGAGTTTCCTATGTAAAGTTATACAGGAGTTCACACATAAAAGCTTATCCCTACTTTTATTTTCCAAACAAACATACTTTAGGAGGTAAAATAAAAAGAGAATAACATAACTAAAAAATATAAACTGGTATTTAGAACTTGGAGTTGTGTTTACAATTTACAAATTTTATTACTGGAATGAGAATGATGTCTTAATTACTCTAACCTTAATATTTTCATCTTCTTTGACATTTAAACCCTATCCAACTGTGGATTCAAATTCTCTATTTCATTAAAAAATTCAAATTAATAACTAACTGAATATACAACATATTTGGCCAATAACTGATGAAGTGTTGACATTGAAGAAAATGACAAAAATGAACTGAAAATTTAAAATAAAACAATACACTTTCTTGGCTTATACAGGTTTATACTAAGTGTTATACCTTAGGATCAACACCATAAATAATAGGCAAGAGTCCTCTCTTGTCTTGTGTTTAGCATCCCTCTCCCTTCTCAATGCCATATGCAACAGTTTCTCCAATCATAAATCTTGAATCTTATAGCAATTTTTTATTTGTATCTCTTCAAAATTCTTACTTGTTTCGTCATTGAATAATTGTCTATTTAAAAAATATGTTTTGTCTAAAAAGAATTATTCATTTCAAAAGTTTAGGTAATATTAATTATTTTTTATTAATAATATCCTTATTAAATATTATTGACTCATTAATAAATAATGAGAGAGAAAATTGGAATATTTAAAAAATAAAAATAATTTAATAAATTATTTCTAATTTTCTATTAAGATTAATATTTTATTAATTATTTTTTAAATTTTAATAAATATTTATAATTAGATAATTATTTAAGCTAGGAGAGAGTTTATTATAGTCATGTGACGTTCCTTCTATACTGTTCAGCGCATGCTGCTTGACTTTTTGAAAGGACAAAAAATCATTTAATGATCATGTGACCGTAATACATCCCCTAAAATTCAAAATTGGACTTCTTCCACGTGGATCTCATTTTGTTTCCATGATTCCCTCCTTGCATTTGAGTTTCTAGATTTTTTCATTCTACATCTCAGCGGTGGCCCTCCTAAACGTGCCAAATTCATGCAAAATGAAACACCCTCATTCGTAAAGTTTATTGAGTAAGAACCTAGCGACGTGGAACAATCACAAAGCCATTTTCTGGGGTGATGTTAACATGGTCCAACCCATTTTATAGATCATACCATGATCCACTCATGTATATTATAATTAGATGGTTGAGATTTGAAGATATAATAATTATATAATATTATAAAATAAATAATAATTTTAAAAATTAAAATTAATACTTTTCAAAAGATAAAATTATCCTTCCATCTCTCTCTTCCAATTCTCATTGTCTCATTATAGCAGGTACTAGCAGCCATAGGGCATGTTTTGGTAAAGATGGCCAACATATATGAATAGAAATGTATACAACCTTTGCTTTATGAATTTTTTTGATAAACTTGGAATTGATGAAAAGTTGGGAAACTTGCTCTCTTCTTCACATTGAGTTTGTGCACATATTTTTTGAAGCTGCTAGCCTCAACCACACACCCCAAATTCTAATCATTTGAAAAATCAAATGTTTACAACTAAAAACTATAATCGCATAGAGCAAAAAGGTTTGTCCTTTATTGTGTTTGTGCAAGGAACAAGAGAAACAAAAAGAAAAAAAAATTAAAAAGGGAACGCAATTTCAGTTCATGAGATCAAGTTTCATGGAATGATTGTAACGGATCGTGAGTGAGTTGTGAATAAGAGTGTTGTGAAATTTATATTTTACTTTAATAATGATGTCGGCTATGCCTGTTAATTTTTTCAGTTGGTCAAAAATGGTAAGTGGGAAATGTGGTGGGAGCTGAAAATGGACAATGGCAAGTGGAAAGTTGAGTTGAGCATCCATGGCAATGATGGTTTGAGTGTTCCTCCAATTGTTCTTGATGGTTGGAGAGCACGGATGACTGTTAGAAACACATCAGTGCTGGTAGTGGAATCGTGAAGGGATGAACGGTTGAAAAGGAAAATTTAAATTTAAAGGAGGGCTAATGTAGTAATTTTATAGCAACTAAGGAAGGACTATGTTATGGTCCAAAAGATATGCTGGACCACAGTAACATGACTCCACTCTCTTACTCTCATTAATACAGGAGTTCTCTTCTATAAACACTACAAGCGAGAGTATATCATTCACTTCAGCGACTCTATTAAAATAACATGTGTCATCTTCCCCCGTTTTTACTCAAAAAGTAGAGGGAAAGAAAAACCATATGTTGCTATTTAAATGGAGTTTACTATCATAGTAATAAAAAAATAATTGTTAGTACTATTTGGTTTCTCTACCTTTTGTTGACCCAAGTTAAAAAACTTAATTTATTAATAATTTTTTTTATAAAAGTTAATTCTTCTTAAACTACTTTTTTGTATTTTGTGGAGGTTTATTTCATTTAAATTTTCCAATTTTATTAGAAACTATATTTTCAAGTTATATTAGTTATATATGTATTTTTGAGTATTGGTATTTTGATTGTATCCTATATTTAACTCCATTTTATGTTTAATTTTTTCCCTAAACTTATATGACCGTGTGTTAATTTTATCATTATCAAAATTTCATTTTATTTATTTTTTCCAGTGTAATATTTATTTTAGTGTTTTTTTTATGTTAAGTCATTGTTATTTTTTTTTGTTAAAGGTTATAAATTTAATCATCATTATCTATTTAATTTTTTTTATCTTTATTCGTATTCCAATACGTTCCAATAGGTAATAATCATCTCACTTATTCTACTAAAAAATAACAATTTTAAATCTAATTTCAAATTAATAAATCATTCATTTATCAATATTTTTCAAAATTTATAAATATATTTGTTACATTAATTTTTTTTGGCAATAGAAACACATTATCAATAAGAAATAATAGTAAATGATTAACCAGTTAGTATATTTTCAATAAATAAGTAGTACTATTTCCAAAAAATATTATAACAAATTTTCTATTTCTTTCGGTAATTCGGTAGGCAAAATTAGCTTTTAAAATGTCACGGGATTTCTTATCTCTAAATATCCTACTTTAATCTGCATTCAAAAACTGTTTTTGTAGCACTTTAGATAAAATTTGAGTAATAACCCATTCAATTAAATGAAAAGGAAAAAATGAAGTTATTTTTCTTAGCTTTTTTTTCTCAATGAGCATTACAAATCAAATAAATATATATATCATACAGTGGTTTTCATTAAAAAATTTATCCGGATTTTTGATAAAATTGATTTATCAGAATTTGTTTGTCAAAAGTGCTTTTAAAGTAAAATAATTTATGTTTGAATCTTTACTTGAATATTAAGTTAATTAAAAATATTATTTGAATAAAAATCAAAATTACTTTTAGATATAAAATTACTAAAGGATTTTGATTTTATTTAATATGTTAAAATAAATATAAATTTTTCTTGAGTGAAACTTGCTTACCACTTGCTATGTCATTATTGGTAATATAATCCTAATAATTTTTAAAATGTCAAATTTTGTTTATTTAAGGATTTAATTTTTAGGGTAAATTTATACTCTAATCCTGAGAGATTTTTATTTTAACTCTTTAGTCCTTGAATGATTAAATGCATACATTTCAATCCTCAAAAGATTTCACATTGTAACATATTAATCTCCTAATAGAAAAATCATATAATTATTAATCCTCAAAATATTTCATGTTATAACATATTAATCTCTAAACAAAAAAATCATATAAACATTAGTCCATAAAAAATTAATATAAAACTAATTTTGTTTAGGGACTAAATTAAAGGTTATTAAAATTTGAATATTTCAGGGACTAAAATGTTTGATATGAAATATTTTGAGGATTACAGTATTTTCATGTAATATTTGAAGGACTAAGTGTAAAAATGAAGATCTTTCAGTTGTAGTTGTTAAAATCCTATAAATCTATTGTAACATGCTGTCATGTGCAACAGTAAATAACTGTAATGGGTAATGGGTGTATCAATAAGAGAATGGCAACATTGTAATGAAGTTGATACGTTACATGCAGGTGGCAAAAATATTTTGCTGTTGTGGAGTTTGTATGCCTGAATATGTGATTATGTTGCTTTGTTTTTTTTTTTGATTTTTTGTGCAAATATTTACATACATCCATTGATGGGGTCATATATTTTAAGAGTAGGCTAGATTTGGAATTGAAATGCATTCAAATAGGCAAGTGTGAATAGTTTGGTTTTGCTTGCATTTTTTATGACATACTTTGAAGTTTGTCAACCTAAAAGTGCAATCCTGACTCTAAGTTAATTTCACTAATGGAATGTTTGGTCACGTTGGAGGGAGATTTAATTTTTCTTGGTGTGTTGCATGGTTCATAAATTGCGAAGAGAGATTTGAATTATTCTCTTTTGTAATGTTAATTTTGCATTTTTGTTTAGTGGTGATGTAAAAACCATTATGTTGCTTACTATTTGTTGATAGAGCCAAAATGCTTAATTTATGGGCAACCATAGTCCAACAAAATGGAGGAACTAGGCTAAAAAAATTAAAGTAAAAGCAACAATTAACTTAACTTAGTATGACCTGCTTAACTTTACCAAATGGGCCTAGCCTGCTATAGGCTAGTCCTTATGGCCTAACATTGATTTTTTTATTAAATAATCAAGTGCACATATGGAGTTATTATTATTATTATTATTTTGCATAAAACAAATCACCTATATATATGAATTATTTCTACTTGAATTTATATTATTTAACCCTTTTTTATCTGAAAATTTTAAAATAAAAATGAATGTTGATAAAAACATATAATAATATTTTTTAAAAATTTACTTCACTTTTGCATCAAGTTAAGTTAGCAAAATTTAATTATTGAAAAAAAACAAATTTCATTTCTTATTCTTACATAAACCAAGAATAAGATCACTACTTACTCAAAATTTATATTTTTATCCATTAATTTTTTACATGAACAACAAAGTTTCTAAAAATGAAAATTTGTCACATGGGCTAGTCCTTGACTTAATAAATTAGGCTAAGCCAGTATTTCTCTAGCCCAAAACTAATGTAGTCCAAAGTGACCTGACCTAAAAATGGTCCTTTTTGACAGCTCTCATTTATTAGTACTCTATTTTTTATATTGTGGGACACATTGTTCTTAACTCTTTTAGTATTTAAGTGTGTTTTTATTAAATATAACTAGGCTTAATAGGCACGTTTTTTTTTTGGGTATTACTATAATTAAATAAGCATGTACATATTAAATTTTATATCGTGTCGATATTGATTGTATAATACCTATTAACAATACATGCATTGTCTAGTCTATCAAATCATATTTTTAATTTTTTGGGTTTTACTATTAATGAATTGTTTTAAACCTTTTTTTTTTTGGACAATTCACATCGCATTATCTATAACATATATAAAAATATAGGGATCTAATTGAAAATTTGAGGAAACTATAGGGACTTATGAATTAAGTAAACCTAAAAATATATCAATTGCTTTCTTTCGTAGTGCCTCCTCTGACATTTCTTCCAAACAACTCACTCCAGCACATAATTCTTTCACAACATGAACCGCAAAACAGCCCATTTTTCTCCTCAATCATTCCAATATCATATAAAAGTATAAAATTACATATGACACAAAAGAATAATAAGATATAATTTTTTTAGAAAATGTCAAAACACTCATATTAAATATAAGCATGCAGCGAAAACAGAAGCAATTAATCCTATAAGAGTTCATAATGAATTTAAAATTGCATACTACTGTTGCAAAGTAAAGATGCATTTAATTGATGTTTATGAACATGACTCTCAAATAGTAAAAGGATACAATGACTCATTATCTTTTATCAAAGAAGCCATAGAAAATTTTGAAGACAAAAAAATTTACATGGGCTATGTTACCGTCATTTCTTATTCAATTGCAAACAATATATTTGTCTGCCAACTACTGCCATCTTCAAACATTCTTAATATGACAGTAGTCCCATGAAATTAAATGGCCACAATGTTGTTTTTTTTTTTGGGGGGGGGGGGGCACGGGTGCTAGGATCACGTAGTTTATCCTTTCGTTTGGTTACTTATTTTGAGATTTTGAATTTAAGAGGAAGTTAAAAAGCAATTTGTTATTGTGAAGACTTTTCAAAAGTTGTTTTGAAAATTTGAAGGAAGGGTAAAATAATGGAGAAAAAATATTGACACCAAAGGAAGACCAATTCCTTTTATATCTACCCTTTTTTTTTTTTTTGGTATTATTGTAATTAAATAAGCATGCACATATTGAGTTTTATATTGTGTCGATATTAATTGTGTAACACCTATTAGCAATACATACATTGTAGTGTCTCTCAAGTCATATTTATTATTTTTTGGGTTTTAATATGAGGAATTATTCTAAACTTTTTCTTTTTGATAGTTCACATCATTCTATAAGTAGAATGATGATTTTTTATATCAATAACTAAAAGAATTTAATTGTCATGTATTGACGTGTAAAACTTTTTTATACAGTTATCCAATCATGTATTGTCACATAAGCTATGCTTATTGATTTTTATACCCACTATTGAAAAGTCATCCAAACTAAATATTTTGATTAAATGAGGATAAAACCGTTTTTCATTGTCAATGCATCAAAATGAAACTCTAACTAAAAATTAAAAGTATTGAAGGAAGAGTATTCCTTACCATCAATCTATAGAGAATATGAAAACCATATCATTGTATCTTGTCAACATGAAATGTATATCCATCCAATGTACAAACCTATGTCCAAGAATTACTGCATTGAAGAGAATTAACATAGTAAATCGATAGGTCTTCGACCAAAAAACAAAATAAAGAAAAAAACCGGTATGTCTTTTAATACCCAAATGATGAGAGAGATTAGAGATAAAGCCTCTACAATGGTGATTGTGAGCTTTGTTGGCGATGGAAAGAAGGAAAAGTGAAGGAAGAAGCTTGTTACTATGGTATTTTCTTGGATTAAAAAAAATACATGTCTTTGAACTTTCTTTAATTTAAAAAAATATCCTTATGTAGAATTTATGCCTTGGTTGGTATAATCAAATAGCTTCACCTGCATCGCAAAAGGCCAATAATTTATTAAATATAAACATGTGAAATAGCCAACAATCATATAGCCAACAAATAAAATGTTTTCACAATGTCCCCATCAACTTTTTCTTTTCTAACAAGTATTGCCAACTCATGCTACCCAATCCTTAAATGCCCTCACCAAATGGAATGAGAAGTGTAAACATCTTTGAACATAGAACTGTTAACTGTTTAGTGTCACAATCCTCATAATGGGCCTACATAACCATTTGAATCATACTATAAAAAATAAATAAAAAGAATGAAACAAATGCTAATAACTATATCCACCTGTCCGACAATGGATCGTCATATTGTTAGAATTTTCTTATGTGGACTACAATTAATTGTGGATTTTATTTTGTGAAAATTGGGTTGACGATATGATCTTGATTGTAGACAAATAAGATAAGCCCAATAATTATAATTGATCCATGTTGTGGGTCATGCACATATTACCAAAAGTTAGTTTGGTTAGGTGGCATAGTGTAGGCTCATTATCATAAGACCATAAGGGTTTTCCTAACAGTGACTCTTGATGGGAGAGCTTGTTGAGGTTATAAATACAAGGCTAGGTTCCCTCCCTATCACTTATTGTGACATACGCATTTTTGGCTTGCCCCATCAATAGCTTGTCATGACCCACCTAGAGAATGTGACTAGCACGTGAGGATTTGGATCCCCACAAAAGTATCTATATGTGACTGTCTAATATACATAAATAAATCGAATATGTTTAAAATATCTCAAGTTTAATTAAGTTTCATAATTTTGAAAATATTTCTAATCATAAATACTGAATATAAAACTGCATAAAATCCATAATTTGGGCCACAGCCAAACATAATTAAATAAATGACAGAAATTCTAAAAATATTGAAAACAATATAATGCATGTCTAGGATCCTGCTACATAATTATTGGAGCCTTACTAAACTGACATAACCAATAGTAAGCTCCACTCCAAATCAAAGCTCACCAAAGAAGCTGGAGCACTACTGGAAGGATCTTGTGCGCAATGAACTTATAGTTGTATCTGGAGGGGAGAAAAGAGAGGGTGAGTTCATCAAAACTGAGTGAGCCTCCACTCACAACTCACATGGGACAACAATAAATATATATAATATATACATGCAATTGATGTAAAATATTTTATATATAATTACATCAAACTGTATTGAAACAATAATTTAACTAAATCCATGACAATAATTAGTAGAGAAACAAGATATATTCTGGATATAAATAATCTGAACTGATAGCTAATCTAAGCCAATGGCTAATCTAATGGGCACCTAACTAGGTTATATAAATGGATACCGCATGGGTTCTTTGCTGGAGTGAGCTAGTCCTCTAACGGACCACTTGGTGCCAAGGTTAACGATCAATCTTGGCTTAACTCGCTGATCTATTTCTCACTAATTACTATTAAAATAACTTGTAATAAAATTCATTATTCTTACTATTCATACCATACTTGGGGTTTATGAAATTTTCTGACTAATAAAATAAATAAATCTAAATCATACATACAACAAGTATGATCCCATGAGTTTTCTAAAAAAGTAATTTGTCATGATAACTATAAAAAAATAATTTTCTAAAATTTCTATAATTCATAAAGGCATATTTCTTAGCATAAATCATTCTAAAATTTCATAAATAATTTATATGATCTGGGAGATACTAATAATGACCAAAAGTATGATCATGAGCTTAAACTCACTCACCATTAATAGCTGGGAGTGTGTTTCCACTGACAACTTGACTCTAGGAGCTGAAATGACATTGGTAACCGCCAAACAATATAATGAAAACATAAACAATTTTAACTTTGTCACCCAAATTGAGTTTGGAATGATAAGGAGGAAAAATATTGAGAGAAAACTATGCCAGCCAATACTCAAATTCATAGATTAGATTAAAAAGGAAGGAACTAACTGAATTCCATGAAGATCACTTACCGAAGAGATTAATCAGAAAGTTGAGAGAAATCACGTTTTTCTCTCTAGGAAAAATTCCTTCGCGGCTAGGGTTCTTAGAAAAATATTTGGGAATATTATGATGTGGTAAGAATATACTAGGAGTATAAAAACAAAAAACGAAGCAATCTGCGCAGTTAGTTCTCGCTCCGGACGCTATATATATATATAGCAGGAATGTGCATTCTTGTACTTGTCACATTGTATATATAATAATAATTAAAAGAATTTTGTGTGTCTCGTGCAATGTGTGTTTGGTTATTATCTATATAATAATGATGCACGTTCTTGTCACAATGATAATTAAAGAAATCCATATGCACATTCTTGTCATATTGTATATATAATAATAATTAAAAGAAATGCATTTGTCTGTGAGTTTCATTATTATATATAACAATAGTAGTAATACGCAATAACGCATTTTCATTACTTATAATAATAATAATAATAAAATATAAGTAATAATAATGTAATTTAGATACTAATAAATTCTGTATTTGGGATATTATATACTACCCCTTTAAAAGAGATTTGATCCCCAAATCTAAACAACGTACCCTGAGGTGGAAAAAGGTAGGGTTACTTGATTTTCATGGCTTTTTCAGCTTCCCAAGTTGCTTCCTCACTGGAATGGTTCCTTCAGATAACTTTTACTGAGGCTACCTCCTTTGAGCGAAGTTTCTTGACCTACCTATCTACGATGACAACTGGTTCCTCTTCATAGGACAAACTTTCATCAACTTAGACCGTTTGTGGAGTAAGCATGTGAAATTGATCAGGTATATATTTCCTAAGCATACAAATATGAAATACTAGGTGTATGGTTGACAAACTGGAGGCTGCCAACCTATAGGCCACCGCTCCAACTCTTTCTAAGATTTCAAATGGGCCGATAAAATGAGGGCTTAACTTTCCCTACTTACCAAACCTCACTACCCCTTTCATAGGGGATACCCTCAGAAACACATGGTACCTAACAACAAACTAAGTCAAGCCTATGATTGTCTGCATAAGACTTCTGCCTAGACTATGCTGCTAAAAGACACTCCTTGATCAACTGAACCTTCTCTAAGGTTTCCTGAACTAAGTTCGAGCCTAGGGATTTAGCTTCCCCAAGCTTAAACCATCCAATGGGAGACCCTGCACACTTAACATATAAGGCTTCAAATGGTGTCATCTGGATACTTGCCTGGTAACTGTTGCTGTATGAGAACTCAATCAATGGTAGATGATCACACCAGCTCCCTCCAAAGTCTAGCACACAGGCTTTGCATATATTCTAAGATTTGTATCGTCCTTTTTCTGGCCATCAGACTAGGGGTGGAAATCTGGTCAAATCTACACGCGTCCCAAGGGCTTCTTTGAAATGCCTTCCAGGATCGCAAAGTGAACTTGGACCTTTTGTCATATATGATGGACATGGAACATTGTGAAGTATGACTATTTCATTGATGTACATCTGAGCATACTGTGCTGCACTAAAGGTAGTCTTTACTAGTAAAAAGTGTGCTGACTTAGTCATCCTATCTACTATTACCCATATGGAGTCGAACCCCTTGGTGGTTCCAGGTAACCCGACTACGAAATCTACAGTTATCTTCTCCCACTTCCATTCTGAATATCTATCTACTAAAGTAACTCTGTTGGCCTCTGGTGCTCAGCTTTGACTGCTGGCACACCAAGCACCTAGCTACAAAGTCACTCATATCTCTCTTCATACAATCCCATAAGAACAACGTTTTAGATCTTGATACATCTTAGCTGACCCTGGATGCATTGAGTATGCTGCACCATGAGCTTCCTCCATTACTTTTCTCCTTAGTTCACCCATTGTGGGCACACATAAATGGTTCCCAAAGTATAACACACTCTTAGTATCATATGAGAATTCTATATTCACACCCTTACAAACACTATCAACCAACTTAGCTAGTTTCGGTCTTCGTCTCCTGTGCCTTGATCTGCTCCACCAAGGTTGACTGAGCCTTGATGTAAGCTAAAGGCTCCTATATTACTAAGGCCGAATTGAACTCCTTCAGCTTTCAACTTGTGAATATCTTCCATAACGGCTGCCTTATTAGTGCTATGTGGGTCAAAATGCCGTTGACTTCCTGCTCAAAGCATCCACTCATTCGCCTTCCCAAGGTAGTACGAGATTGTGCAGTCATAATCCTTTAACAACTCAAGCTATCTACATTGTCTTAAGTTCAGATCCTTCTGTTCAAAGATGTACTTCAAGCTCTTGTGGTTTGTGAAAATCTCACAAGTCTCTCCATACAGGTAGTGCCTCCAAATCTTCAAGACAAAAACCACTGCCGCCATTTCCAAGTCATGTATAGGATAATTCTTCTCATGCTTCTTGAGTTGCCATGAGGCGTATGCTACAACTTGACCATGTTGCATCAAGACACCCAAGTCCAACTCTAGAAGTATCACAGAATACGAAAAGCCACCTGTCCCTGAAGGTAGTACCAAAACTTGCACCGTGGTCAAACATGTTTTGAGTCTCTGAAAGCTCTCTTCATACTCTTTTGTCCAGTGAAACTTGACATTCTTCTATGTCAGCTTGGTCATGGATGTAGCGATTCTCGAAATTTGAAACGAACCGCTTGTAATATCCTGTAAGCCTAAGAAACTACGAATTTTTAAACTAGTATAGGTCTAGGCCATTGTTACACTGCTTCCATCTTCTTTGGATCCACTAAAATACCATCCTTCGATACTATGTGTCCAAGGAATGCTACTTGATCTAGCCAGAACTTACACTTCAAGAACTTGGCATATAACTGATTCTCCCTCAAAGTCTGTAGAACTATTCTAGATGTTGCTCATGTTCCTCTTTACTCCTGGAATAAACTAAGATGTCATCAATGAAGACAATCACAAAGTGATCCAGAAATGGCTTAAACACCATATTCATCAAATCCATAAAGGCTGGGGCATTGGTCAACCCAAAGGACATCACAAAGAACTCGTAATGTCCATAGCGAGTCCTGAAGGCCGTCTTAGGTATATTTTCATCCTTAATTTTTAGCTGATGGTAACGAGATTGAAGATCGATCTTAGAAAAATAGGTTGCCCTTTGAAGCTGGTCAAAAAGATCATTAATGCAAGGTAAGGGATATCGGTTCTTGATCGTCACCTTGTTCAGTTGCCTGTAATCTATACACATCCTCATCGAACCGCCTTTTTCTTAATGAACATCATTGGAACACCCCATGGAGAGGTATTTGGCCTTATAAACCCCTTGTCCAACAACTCCTGTAACTACTCTTTCAATTCCCTTAACTCTGCTGGGGCCATGTGATATGGGGGTATAGAGATGGGTATAACTCCTGGCTCAGGCTCTATCTTAAACTCTATTTTCCTCTCTGGTGGCATACCTAGTAAATCATCTGGAAACATATCTGAAACTTATTATCCACTTGGAACCGTGCCTAAACTAGGTATCTTTGACTCTATGTCCCTGACTGAAGCTAAAAGCCCATAACTACCTCTATCCATCAATCGTAGTGCACTCATAGCTGATATCAAGCTTGTTGGTGTCGAACACCTTATACATAGAAACTCTCTTGGCTCATCACCTGGGACCTTGAATTTCACCACCTTACTATAACAATCTACTAAGGCATGGCATGCGACTAACTAATCCATACCCAGAATAACGTCAAAGTCAGACATGTTCAACACTATCAAATCTGCTAGTGCTTCCATATCACCAACTTTGACTTCGCACAATTTGTACACTGTTTGAACAAGGATGGGCTTTCAAAATTACCCCGACTAAAAATGGCTTCTTAAGATCCTCAGGGGATCTTCCGAACTGAAAGGCAAAGAATGGGGACACGCAAGAAAGTTGGACCCTGGATCAAACAACGTCATGACATTGAAGGAACATACTATTGTCATACCTGTTATCACTTATTGAAGCTTGCGCATCCTGCCAGGTCATAGCGAACAAATGAGGCTGTCCCCATTACCTTGGCCTTTTCTCCTGCTCCTTTATAGCCTTGACCCCTTCCTTCAGCTCCACGACTTGTCGAAGTGATGAAGACACCCGAAGCCGTTGATTAGAAAGATTGAGCTGATATGGAGGGGTTAGCTGACCCTTGACTTCGAGCTTCTTGAGACATCGGGCACTCTCCGCGCATATGGCATGGCTGGCCACACTTGTAACATACTGACACTGACCCTGATGTCTTTTCCGCAAGTCGGGCATATTGGATATGATTGCCATGAACCCTGTCCATTATGCTGACTACCCCTTCTACTTAGAGTTTGTGACATAGCTGGGTGTGCCGGATGGGTTCTAGAAGGTTGCCCTACCTGACTGACTCCACCTTGGCCTTGCTAATGGTGATCCTTGCTCGCACCTACTTCGCTTGAAAAAGAGGCATGAACTCTGGCCTTCTTATTAGCCTCTGACATCGCCCTACGCTCTACTAAACCACTCTCAAGACTAATTGTGTGTCTACCACCTGATCATACTCCATGGTCTCGATGTGAGGTTGCAAACTAAGGAACATATCTCCGGGAGACCCTGAACAAAATGTCTCACCTTAGCTGTTTCTGGATCATGCTGAGGCTGCCTGTGCAGATAAGTGAAACGCTCATCGTACTTTGTAACTATCATTCCTGGAGTTAAACGGAGCTTCAAAAACTCCTTGATCATCTGTCCGGCTCTCTGATATGAATCTCTGCATGAAAGCTTATTTGACCTATCCTTAAGAGGGAGAACTAGTAGTCCCATACTTTTGTCGGAACTCCTGATACCATAACTCTGCTGGTCTCCAGCTAGAAACCAGCCAACTCCACCGTTTCTCTGAAGAACAATAGATGACATCAACTGTTTTCTCCACCTGCCTAAGGAATTCCTAGGGATCCTCAGTCATCAGATGCCCGTTGAAGGTGGGAGGTCCATCCTCTTGAAACGCTCCAATGCTGAGTCGTCTACATCTCTAACTGGGGGTGGCTATGTAGTTGCTTCTAGCTGCCTAGTCATTACATCTGTCAAGTTTGCTACCATTTGTTCAAAGGCTCTAAGGCGAGTCCTTCCTGATGCGTCGCTCTTATGACAACTGAAGACGTGAAGGGTGTATAGGTGGCATGGTCACACCTGTGAAAGGGAGGACATATAACAAGACCATGAGTGCCAAAGAAAGACAAACTCTTCCTGAACCTAGACATGACTGACTCATTCCTAAAAGCCTCAAATAGCACTACATCAATGTAAATGGGCACGCTTCCATTTTCATAAGTGCCATGTTATTTGTGAACACTTGCTCCAATAATATGTAGGAAAACCTATTGCTCTGATACCACTTCGTCACGATCCGCCTAGAGAATGGGGCACATAAGGATTTGGATTCCCAGGAAGCCTCTGGTAATGTGCTTGTCTAATATGCATAAATAAATTGAATATATTTAAAATATCTCAAGTTTAATTAAGTTTTATAATTCTGAAAATGTTTCCAATCATAAATACTGAACATAAAATTGCGTAAAATCCATAATCTGGGCCAAAGTCAAACATAATTAAATAAATGACTGAAATTCTAAAAAATGAAAATAGTATAATGCATGTCCTGATCCTGCTTACACAATTATTGGAGTCTTACTAAACTGACATAACCAATAGTAAGCTCCACTAAAGAGAAGCTTACCAAAGAAGTTGTAGCACTCCTTGGAAGGATTCTATGGTGCAACTGAACCTATAGCTTCTCTGGAGGGGAAGGAAAAGAGGGCGAGTTCATTAAAACTTAGTGAGTAAGCCTCCACTCATAATCCACATAGGACAACAATAAATATACATAACATATACATGCAACTGATGTAAAACATTTTATATATAATTACATCTAACTGTATTGAAACAATAATTTAACTAAATCTATGACAATAATTAGTAGAGAAACAAGAGATATTCTACATAAATAACTGAGCTAATAGCTAAATCTGAGCCAATGACTAATCTAATGGTCACCTAACTAGATCCCATAAATGGACACCGCATTGGGTTCCTTACTGAGTAAGCTAGTCCTCTAACGGACCACTTTATACCAAGGTTAATGATCAATCTTGTCTTAACTAAGTATTGTTTCTCACTAATTACTATTAAAATAACTTGAATAAAATTCATTATTTTTACTATTCATAACATACTGGGGTTCATGAAATTTCTGACTAATAAAATAAATAAATCTAAATCATACATACAACAAGTATAGTCCCATGAATTTTCTAAAATAATAATTTGTCATGGTAACTACAAAACTATAATTTTCTAAAATTTCTATAATTCATAAAGGCATATTTCTTAGCATAAATCATTTTAAAATTTCATAAATAATTTATATGATCTGGGCAAATACTAATAATGAGCAAAAGTATGGTTATGAGCTTAAACCCATTCACCGTTGATAGTTAGGAGTATGTTTCCACTAACAACTTGACTCTAAGGAGCTAGAATGACACTGGTAATTGCCAAACAATATAATGAAAACATAAACAATTTTAACTTTATCACCCAAATTGAGTTTGGAATGATCCTGAAGAAAAATATTGAGAGAAAACTATGCCAGATAGTACTCAAATTTACATTAGATAAAAAAAGGAAGGAATTGAATTCCATGAAGATCACTTATCGAAGAGATTAATCGGAGAAAGTTGAGAGAAATCACGTTTTTCTCTCTAGGAAAAATTCCTTCACGGCTAGGGTTCTTAGAAAAATATTTGGGAACATTATGATGTGGTAAGAATATACTAGGAGTATAAAAATAAAAACCGAAGCAATTGTGTCGCCACACATAGTGCTCGCTCAAGTACGCTATATATATAGTAGTAATGTGCATTCTTATTACTTGTCACATTATATATATAATAATAATTAAAAGAATTTCGCGTGTCTAGTGCAATGCGAGTTTGGTTATTATATATATAATAATGATGCACGTTCTTGTCACAATTATAATTACAGAAATCCATATGCACATTCTTGTCATATTTTATATATAACAATAATTAAAAGAAATGCATGTGTCTCGTGAGTTTCATTATTATATACAACAATAGTAGTAATGCGCAACAACACGTTATAATAATAATAATAAAAATAATATAAGTAATAATAATGATAATTCAAATACTAATAAATTTTGTATTTAAGATATTACATAGCTGCCGCCTTGTGATAGATACTAATATATTCAGGTATGTCTTTTATCCCAATTCTATAATTGTGTCTTGAATTTATATGATGAAAAATTTATCTTACATATACGACATTCTGGAGGGAGGATTGACGCTTTGAGGAAGAGAAGGAGCATGAGTTAGAGAACTCACTGGATATGTTTGATAGAGAAGCTTTCCTTGTACACAATAATGGGCAACATCTCTATAAATTCTTTCTTCAATCCCATATGACACTACGACAAGCAACGGGCATATATGATGGAAGAAGAAGAAGATTAAAAACCTATAATCTCTTATCTGAAATGTGAAGGAGATTGAAAAAACTGAAAGAAGAATGGAGGAAGTTTAAAAATTGGTGTAGAAAGTAGAGTAATCAATCATGTGCATTTACGATTTTAACCTTATTCAAATGCTGTTCTAAGTATTTATATTAATGGCAGAATTGGAAAGAAAAATTGGACACCAAACAAAGGTAATTGCCTTTATATATGTTATAGATACTAGCGACTTGTTGGCCATTGTCGTGTCAAGCCACTTTTTTTATTTTTAGGTTAAAAACCACAAACTAATGAGCTTAACAATATAAAGTCAAAATAATATAATTAGAGTTTTTAACATAAAGAAATCAATTTAAATGCACTGATAATAATAATCTCTACACATAAATAAAGGGAATACCTGAAGATAATTGCTCTTTCAAAGTCCAAGTTTTTATCCCAATTATACCTTTTCAATCAAACTTTTATAACTACCTCATCCTAATTTTTTATAGGTGCTTCTCACTTTACTTCCCTATCTACCCTGTTCATTCTCATTCATTCACATAAGCCAACATTCCCTTTTTATCTCAAGCATTTCTCACCAAGATACCAACATATATCTCTCTCTTGGCATATTTAAGGTGAGTCATTGATGGAAGAAGAAACCCATCACAACTTTCGACTCACTCTTTTAATATATTTATTTTTATATTTAATTTTGTTTTAATTCTATGTTTAACAGTGCACAAAAGTTCCATCACACATAACTTTCAATGGCATCTGGGAACCAAAGCAAGTAGTGTAGAGCTTTAAATTCTTCTTATGCCTCTTAGTTCTTTTATTAAAAAATATTAATACATAGTTCCTATATATATATACACACATACACACATACACGAAACTCCATCACACACTTCTTTTGATTACTTTTATATGACACTCATGCTATAATTGCATCGTATAAAGATAGACGTGAATGAATTGCCATAAAAAGAGAAGATAGAGAGAGTGATTTTCATTTTTTGAATATTTTCTGATACTTACATTATTATTTTTATTTGAAAAACACAAAGGTAGCCCATCAAATAATTCTATTAATAAAAATTGTAATAACACAAATTGGGTTTTATGGCATGCCAAAAAATATTTAATATACGTATTAATTATTATCTATGCACTATATCTATACATCTATACACTATATAAAAGGAATTGTGGTGTTCCTGGTGTCCAAATTTCTTTTAGTTTTTGCCATTGTTATTAATTTTTTAACCAACTCTTAGTTAGTGTTCAGATGAGATAAGAGAATTGCAATTTCAGTCTTTATGCCAAAAAGTGACATCTCTGCTCGCAGAAGGTTCTTTTTTTTTCTATTTTCTTTAACAAAAATTTATTTATTTTCATTGATATTTATTACATGATTCATTGATGAATGTCATCTTTTGTCTTTTCTATCTTCAAGATTTAAAAAATCTTAGAAGATAATAAAAATGAAAAATGGTCATCATTGCTGCTTCACATTTGACAAGAAATGAAACTAGAAAGAAACCATGCATTGCTTCTAGTTAGTGTCTTTTTATTCATGGAATTAATTTATTGACATTGGTAATTACTTCGATGTACTTAGTTAGTATCATTCACAATTTCAATAGTCTCTCCTCCACTTGACCATCTTTAATTTCAATATCAATAACTATATTATTTGCATTTGGAATGTGAATGGTTTGTGTGTATATATATATATATATATGTATATGTTTAGTTTGATAAGGTTATTATGGTCACTTTTGTCATTTTTTTCGATGGTTTTGTTGCTCTAAATAAATTATGGATCAATAAGTACAACTTTTGGGAGGAAAATATATATCTTAGTGTTATGACCTACCATATGGACCGAGACCGCGATGGCCATAATGGGCTTCCTGGGACATAATGGGCCAGCCTACAGCATAGAAGAAGAAGGATAAATCCAGGAAGGGTTTAAGGCCAAGTCATGAAATGACTAGTGCCATGCATAACCCGCTTTCCAACTTTCGATTCGGCGTCATTACTAACCCACATTCTCACATCCCGATCCATGCATAAGTTCACCAACTACGTCCCCAAAACAAGGAGAAGTGGCGATGGGCACTTGAACCCCATATTTAAAGGGTATCCAACGGCTAACCAGGTACGCATTCAACCTAGAATACCTCTACCTATCTTAACCAAAGACGATACCCTTGGTGGAATTCTTGCAGGTACCCACTATTCATCTCATCACACAATGAATAGTTAGGAGCAAGGAAGATAGCAATTTCATGAAGTCTCTTATTCCTCAGGAACTTCCCTCTATACTCCTTTGTTACATTGGCGCCTTGCTGGGGACACGATTCCTGTTCTTCCTTTCTCTCGTGTTTATACCAGGAGAACCATAGCTAGAACAAAGACCACGGCTAGACCTGTCCACCGGACGACATTATCCAGAGCCCAGCCTCTCCTGGACCAGAATGCATCCTCAAAGTCTGCATTCCAAATGATGGGCGTGGTCTAGAAGTGTAAAACGAGTGCGCTCTATGTAGAGGCCAGGAATGCATGTCAGAGTAGCCATAACCACTACCAAATTGACCAGGGCCCCAACTAGAGTTTCAAACACGATACCAGGAGATTAGCCGGGCCTTGAGGGCATCACAAGCAGAAGCTACGCCCCAGATCATGTAATGATGGACTTCTTCCACATGATGCGTGATCAAGCAATTCGTGTGCAAGCCCTAGAAAATGAACTCCAAAGAAGAAGAAAGGCTGATGATTGTCTCGCCCTAGAACGGGAAAGGGCACGAGAAGCGAATCTTGTCTTTGGCGTGAGGATGAAAAGGCAAGGAGGTTGGAAGAACGGCTTAAGACCTTAGAGGAGATCGAGCGTACGCGTAGGCTAACCCGAATATGAAGGCGGCATAACAATACTCCTTCACCCTCGGGTAGGTGCTACCGCAACGATACGACTAGGGAGAGGTATAGAAGGCACCATGATCAGACAGTCACACAAACAGGAGAGGTCAGAATAGAGAAGGTAGTTTCAATATAGAAGATAACACTAGCAAAAGTCCAGAGAAGAGCTTGAGAGGGGCGAACACGGAAGATGCGAGGAGGACGTGATATTTCCTTTCTCTGAGGAGATTATAAGGTATGTACTTCCCTATTTATTCAAGCCCCCTAGCAACATCAAACTTTATGATGGGACCACAGATTCCTAGAACCATTTAGATATCTTCCGTTCCTGGATGTATTTGGATAGAATACCGAATCCGGTGAGATGAGGACTTTCCCTCTCACCTTGGAAAAGTCACACTAAAGTGGTTCAACCGACTCCCGCGCTTCATTCTCAAGTTTGCCAACTTGGCCAATAAGTTCTTGGCTCCATCTCAACTAGTCATAGCAGGCCCAAGTTGGTAACCGGTCTCATGGGTTTCAAACAAGGGACAAAAGAAAGGCTCTGAGAATACGTGGACCGATTCAACAAGGCCACGTTGGAGATAGCAACCTTGGAGCCACAAAGGTGTGGTGGCCTTCATTCAAGGACTGAGGTCGGAGGCCTTCGCTTAATCACTCTAAAGAATGAAACCCAAAAGCATAGAGGAACTAAAATGGAGAGCGAGAAGTACCATCAACATGGAGGAAGTTATGTCGGCTAAATCAGAGGGAGAGCGAGGCCAGGAAAAGAAAAAGTCTAAAAAGATATGAAAGGCCTTCGAGGAAGAAGCTCGAATCCTGGGATGCTTAATCGACTACACCTCACTGAAAGTGTCCTTGAATGAAATTTATAAAGAAATCCAGAACATGAACGTCTCAAGAGACCATGACCCATTAGGCCAAGAGCAAACATGACAAGTTCAGTTCTGTGACTTTTATGGAAGCTTTGGACACAAAACGGAGGATTGTCGAGACCTTCAGGATACCGTAGAAGAGCTCATAAAGGCAGGAAAACTAGCAAAGTACATGGCCAAGCATAGAAGCCCTAGAAGAAGAAGACAATCACCAATTAGGAAAGAAGAGAACAAAAGCGGAAATGGAGAAGGGAACATGACAAGCCCAAGAGATAACAACAAGCCAAGGTGGTAATCAACACCATACACACTACAAGGTGGTTTCACTGGAAGTGGATGCTCGAGATTAGCTAGGAAGGGCATTAAAAGAACTTCTGAGGGTTGACTCAACCTCAAAAACCGTGACAAGAAAAAGCCATACCCAACTTAGTGTTCTCAGAAAATTACAACCCAGGGATTATTCTAGGTCACAATGACCCAATGGTTATCTTAGGGGTGATGTTGAATGCAGAAGTCAAGAGGATCTTGGTAGACCAAGGGAGCTCAGCGGATTTATTGTTTAAGCTAGCTTTTGAAAAGCTTGGACTACGAGACTTTGATCTTCGAGTTTATCTTGACGATTTGATTGGATTCTTTGGTGCTACCTGCCAAGCCAAAGGGGTTCATCATGCTCCATGTCACCATCGGAACAAAGAAGGAAGCGAGAACTGTGCTAGTTGATTTTCTGGTTATGAATTATCCGTCAGCATACTATGCAATCATTGGGCGCCCTACAATTAACAAGCTTGGAGTGGTTGTGTCAACTCTGCACTTAGTAATAAAGTTCCTTTGAAGAAGGGAGTGTCATTATAATTTTGGGCAGTTAAATGGTGGCAAGGTAATGTTATAACACTAGCTTACAAACCGAATCAAAAAAGAAAAGAAAATAAGAGCAAGATACCTAGGGCGTGATGATGGTAGAGCTGACATGCGAAGCCAGAAAACGCATAAGGCCGCGGACGGTGAGCTTGAAGAAATTCAGATTGGGGTAGACCAAGTAAGACCACTAGAATAAACAAGCACCTATCATCCCAGAGAAGGAAGAATTGATCAAGCTTCTGAAGAGGAATGCAGATCTCTTCACATGGACACTAGCAGACATGCCAGGGATAAGCTTGGAGGTCCATCACCTCTTAGTTTACCTAGGGTTAAAACCCATGGCCTACAAGAAGGCAGATGTCAGAAGAAAAAGCCAGGGCTATCATGGAGCAAACCTCCAAGCTCCTCAAAGCTGGGTTCATTTGTGAAGTGTTCTACCCCACATGGCTCTCAAATGTCATGTTGGTCCAAAAGCCAACGAAAAGCTCCATATGTTCGTGGACACATAGACTTGAACAGAGCATGTCCAAAGGATCCATACCTACTCCCTAGCATTAACAGTGTTGTTGATGTGGCATCTGATTCAGATTCTTGAGTTTCATGGACGTGATTCGGCTATAATCAGATACCTATAAACCTAGAGGACAAAGGGAAGACAACCTTTATCACCCCAATAGCTAACTATTATTACAAAGTTATGTTATTCAGGCTGAAAATCCAGGATTCACATATCAGAGATTAATGAACAGGGTGTTTAAAGAGCATCTCGAAGCAAGATGGAAGTATACATAGATGATATGTTGGTAAAGAAATAAGAAGAAGTCTTATACCAGACTCGTAGGAAATATTCACAGTTTCCGAGCTAAGAGAATGAGGTTAAACTCGTCCAAATGCACTTTTGGAATGCTGTAAGTTCCTTGGATTCATACTCACTCACAGGAGAATTGTGGCCAACCCAAAAAAGTGCAAGGCCATCCTTGAAATGAGGAGCCCCACATGCGTAACCGAGGTGTAAAGGCTCAGGGGAGATTGGCACCACTCTTGAGATTCCTATCACTAGCTTCAAAAGGCCCTGTTTGACTTGCTGAAAAGGGTTGGAGCTTTCAATATTGAGCGTGTGAAGAAGCCTTCCAGAACTTCAAACAATAGTTGGCGACCCCTACTTTGTCAAAGCCGGAACTTGGTGAAGTCCTCGCTCTCTACTCATCCCAAAAGATGCTTCTGTTAGGGCGGTACTTATCCATAAAAGGGTGGAGAACAAAAACCAGTATACTTCACAAGCAAGGCCTTGCAATATTGAGAAAATTTCCTTTTACCTTGTCTTCACATCTTGGAGGCTCGCGGTATTCCAAGCCCATCCGATCTTGGTAAGGACGGACTAGCCAATCTAGAAATATTGCAGAAGCCTAGACTTTGTAGGAAGAATGATCTCCTGCTCTATTGAGCTCTTAGAATTCGATATTCGCTTTGAGCCAAGAACGGCCATCAAAGCTCAAGTCCTAGTTGACTTCATTGAGAATTCGTAGATGATGAGCAACAAGGCCCAGGAAGCTGGACCCTATACATTGAAGGGTCATTGAACTTTGAGGCTGTGGGGTTGAAGTGATACTAGAAAGGAACGATGAGGTTCGAGTTGAAATGTTAATCAACTTCGACTTCGCTACCTCCAATAACCAAACTGAGTACGAATCAATCATCGTCAGGTTGAATTTCACAAAGTATATGGGTATAAAGGTATTAGTGGTGTGAGCGATTCACAAATTGTCACCTTACAAATTGAAGGTGAATATCTCACTTGAGACCCAATATTGAAGCTTTACTTGGAGAAGGTGAAAGGCATGTTTCCTGATTTCACCAAAGTCAGAATAAAGCATATTCCTTGGGAAAAAATGTCCTAGATATTTTTTCAAAGTTAGCAAGCATGAAGCCCGAAGGCGTAATAGGAGTTTGATACTTGAAACACTTAGGTTGACATCACGGAAATAAGGGAAATTGGAGCAATAGAGACTGCTTCGAGTTGTGAGGAGGAATCTTGGAGTATCTTAAGCTCAAAACCTTACCAAATGAACCAGAGAAGCCCAAAAGTGGCTTACCAAGCTCTCTACTACACTATACAAGAAGGGTTGTCCCAGCCCTTGCTAAAGTGCCTGAGGGGAACAAGCCGAATACGTTCTCTGAGAAATTCATGAGGGGATAGTTGGTACACCCAGAGGACGTGCACTCACTTTGGGGTTCTCTGGGTTGGATATTACTGGCCTTCTTTAATTCGTGAAGCGGCGAGCTTGTGAAGACATGCTAGAAGTGCTAAGAACACTCCCATTTTCACATAGGACCCGTAGAGGAAATGACAGTAGTCATAGTTGCTTGGCTATTTGAGAAGTGGGAGTCGACCTTCTAGACCATTCCCTTTAGCCCGGGCAAATCAAGTATTTAATCGTTGCAGTGGACTATTTCACAAAATGGATTGAGGCGGAGCCCCTACCCATAATAACAGTGGCCTAGTGTAGGAAATTCATGTGGAAATATATCATCACCGTTTTGGCATTCTGAAATCTATAGTCACGGATAACGAAACTCAATTCACAGACCGGAGTTCAGAAACCTGGAAGACCTCTAGATCTCGTAACATTTCACCTTGATTGAACATCCTCAAGCCAACAGGCAAGCTAAAGTCATGAATAAGGTTATACTATAGGGACTTAAGAAATGGCTGGACAAGGCCAAAGGAGCATGGGCAAATGAACTCGGAAGTGTTCTCTGGGCTCATAGGACCACACTGCACTCATCCACTCTGGAAACTCCATTCAGGTTGGTTTATGAGACTGAATGCTCATTCTAATGGAGATCGAAAGGCAAGCCCGAGATTACTAGCTTACTTAGAGCAAGGTAATGAAGCCCAAAGAAGGGAAGAGCTTGACCTGATTGAAAGGATCCGAAGAAGTCCACCTCCAAGAAGTAGAACTAAAAGGCAGATTGTTAGGAGGTACAATGAAGGCATGATCCTTAGGCACTTCAACTGGGAGATCTTGTTCTGACGTGCCAACATCGGTTCACCCCTTCGGGACATGAAAAGTTAGCATCCAACTAGGAAGGCCCTTATCGAATTGACAAGTTATTAGGCAAGGGAGCTTATAAGCTCATAACTATGGAAGGAAAGGAAGTTTCGTGGTCATGGAATACCGCCAACCTCAGAAGATTTTATGTTTAGCTAATTGTATAAATCGTGTGGAAGTCTGGTACTCTTTTTCTTATCGGGTTTTTCCGAGAAGGTTTAACGAGGCGAACTGAAGTATGTCCTGATGAACAAAAAGCCACCCAGCTTGACTTTTTATTATTAATGGAGTTCAATTTCATTTGCTCACATTCCTTGTGATTATTCGAATGCTGTCATGATAAAGTAGAGGTCACAACCCCGTGGACAATTGTAACTCACCAAAATAACAATCTAGGGAAAATCTCCAAGGTAAAGAAGGGTGTAATCGTCTAAAATCGGAGGCCATAGCCACGCAGACCATTTTAACCCGCTTAAAATTATAAACCCAAGGAAAAATAATCCCAGGTCTTTTAACTAGGTGTAAATCGTCTAAACTGGAAGTTGTAGCCACGTAGACCATTTTAACTCTCTCAAAATTATAAACCTGGGAAAAATAATCCTAGCTCTTTTAACTGGGTACAAATCATTTAAAATCGGAGGCCATAGCCACATAGACCATTTAACTTGCTCAAATTCTTGAAAAGTTGATACTATAAGGGCAAAATTGGAGACTATAATATCTTGGCAAAATAGAAAGTCATTATAGGCAAATAGTAGATGTCAAGCTTGATAAAAAAGAAATTACAGAATGACAATGGTCATGTAGGACCGGGTTCATCATCTGGCATGTCCACTATCTTGCGTCTTCAACTATATGAAAGATCCCTAGCTCTAAAAAATCAGCATCCAGACAAACCACCTTCACCTGGGCCAAAGTATTCTCAAATATCTCATTAGCACTTTTCTCCAAGTTAGAAAGGGTCTTGGTGCACTGGCTTTAAGTTTGAAAACCTCTCCAGTTACTTCGAGTTAGCTATATTAAGATGGGCCACCCTTTTCAAAGGAAGCCAAGGAAGAGGTCAAGGAGTCCTTTTCATTTTGAAGAGCGGTGAACTTCAATTTTAGCTCATCCAGCTCTTTCTCGAGTCTCAACATAGGAAAGGAAGTCTTTGTTATCATTAATGTACTCTTGCATATATTCCTTGATGTTTTCAAGGTGCTCCTTCTCCTCTTCAAGCTCAAACGCAAATTCTCATTTTCTTTCCTGGATTTCTCTAAATCAGAAGCAAGATCCTCACTATGCCGAAGAAGGGCAAAGCAGAGAGCATTGACCCATGAAGCTGGTTCTTGATAATGGAACTCTCAAGTTGTTGACGCATCCTTTTGAGTAGAGTTGCTTATTGATGAACTCGGAGAAAGGAAAATCTTCTGAGAACAAGGCAGCCCTCTTCCGTTTTCTTGGAATCAATGTCTTTTCCCTACTTCACCTGCATCAGAATTGAATCCTAATACCTCGACATCAGGAGATGAAGATCCCTTGCCTAGAGGGCTATTTCCTTCTCGGGGGATATATTGATCTCCAACCTCTGCTTTCTTCGTATCAGGTTGGACTCAGTGGAGGGAGTGGAACTCAATGCTTGCAACTCTGGCTTGAGCCAACAGCTCCTCCGCATTCCTCTTCAGGATCGTGAGAATGCAAGGCTCTAACGTTGGAATACGAGACCATGTCACCTGAAAGAAGAGAGAGACAACATTAGGCTAGGCGCAAAAATATTGAAAACAAAGACAAGAAGATCCTAATGTCAAACCAGATACGCTTTAACTGTTTTAGGAGTTGAATGAAAAATCTTTTCAGACTGATAGGATTCAACCTCCAAGACTTCAAGAAAAAGTCTACAATGGTTTGATCGAGAAGGTTCAAGGAGTCCTCGATAAGTTTAAGAGACGGGTGCCAAAGTCCAAAAATAAGGGAACTTGAAACCTTCTGTCAGCCTATAAAGAAAGGCGGGTAGTGTGGAACTCCTTGATACATAAAATAAAATTCCTTGAAATGATAAAGTGATTCTTCGTAGGCTTCAAAAACTTTCTTATTCACCTAACCTCGAAATGAGATATAGGAACTCCGGCTTGGTAAACACAAACAGGATAAAGAAAGACTTTAAGGAAAGGAGGAATCTCAAGATAGTCATACACCGTCTCAAAACCCCAAATCATGGCCCAACTATTCGGGTTTAGTTGAGATGGCAGCATTGATTTCACGAAGGATTGAGATCTGGAAATCCGAGAATGGAAAATGGACACCCAACTATTCAAAGAGGATGTCATACATCCACATGTATTGAAATCATCATCCCCAGGCGAGTGCAAAGCCTCTCATTCGGGCTAGCCGCCTCAAGAGAATACCTGGGCTCGTTTTTCGGGCTCGAGCATATTCGAGTATCGTGGTAGAAAGCAGAAAGATAACCTTTATCTGCTAATGAAGGTATCCCTAGAACCTCATTGAGAAGTAATGAAGATAGTCTTTAGCAAAGGAGGACAGAGGTCAGAGGACTTTTGGAACCTTTGCCTCACGTTTTCCATAACTTGTAAGGGGGAAACCACCACAATCTAAGCATGGAACTCAGAAAGAAAAATATGAAGGCAAGAAACTCAACAAGAAAATTAAGCACCCTAAGGCAATTCCCCTTTGAATCAGAATCAACATGCTGTCAAATGGCGACAAACCACAAAACACCCGAAATGGCGGCGCTCCTAGAAATGAGTAGCCTCATCTTTACACATTAAGGCGGCGCCACCTTACTTCAACGGTGCATGGCGGCGTCATCTAAACTAGACACGGCAGTGCCGCGATGGAAAAACCATAGCATTGCCAACAGCCAGAAATGAAGAGATAAGAGAGAAGTAGAGAAATTGGAGAAAAGAAAGATGAAAAAGAAACTTACTTGGAATCGGAGGAAGACAAATCTCCCAATGCTTGAAAAGAGCTCTCAACATATGGTTTCTCATTGAATACCTGCAAGTGGAGGAAAAAAAAGGAATCTAAAACAAATGTTGAAGAATGAAGGAAAAGAAGAGATGGGGAGAAGAAGAAGAGGCGACAGGGTAGAAGCGACCTTTCATCATGACCATTGAGGGCATAATGGTAAAACCACATCTAGTTCATTTATTTTCACACCTCATGAGGCGTGCCACGGGGCGTGTGTCATCAAATGAAGGGATGAAACGATGTAAAAAAGCGACATCTAACATGGCTAGGAATGGAGGGGTCATGAGGATCCGAATCACACGGGAAAATCTGAGTTGGAATTTTAACTCATTTTAGAATCCATAAGGAAAAGGTTTAAACTCGATACCCGGTCACACATGGTCGATTCCTAAGTTGAGGGCACTGTTACGGCCTACCATATGGGCCGAGACCACAATGGCCATAATAGGCTTTGGGGGACATAATGGGCTAGCCCACAGGATAGAAGAAAAAGGATAAATCCACGAAGGGATTAAGGTCGGAAGTCATGGAAGTGATCAGTGTCATGCATACCCGCTTTCCAACTTCGATTCAAGCCTCATCACTAACCCACGTTCTTATGTCTTGGTCCATGCATAAGTCCACCAACCACATCCCGAAACAAGGGGAAGTGGCGAGGCACCTGAACCCCATATTTAAAAGGTATCCAATGGCTAACCAGGTACGTATTCAACCTAGAATACCTCCACCTATCTTAACCAAAGACTAATACCCTTGATGGAGTGCTTGCAGGTACCCACCATCTATCCCATCACACAACGAATGGCTGGGAGCAAGGAAGATAGCAATTTTGTGAAGTCTCTCATTCCTCAGGTAACTTCCTCTATACTCCTTCGTTACACTTAGAAATAGAGAGAAAATATGACTTTTTTTTTTAAGGGAATGAGGAATATGTTAATGCCAAAAAAGCAAAAAATGTGGTTTGATGAGCACAACGTACCCAACAAGCGGAAATAACATCATTAAGTATAGCACATTAAAATTCCTAGTTTCACATTTAGAGTTCATATAAATTGGCAAAACTATCATTATTTATTGAAAATAATAAATTTCACAACACGGCTTAATACCACATGTTAGTTATAGTTTTTAAAGTTCTTAATTCATAAACTATCATTATATCAAAATAAAAGAATCTTGAAATTTATGATTCTCAAAATATTTATTTTAGGATCCTTTTGTTTTGACATAATGATAGTTTCTAAATTAAGAGCTTTAAAAACTATAACTAACATGTGGTATCAGAGCCATATTGTAAAATTTATGATTTTCCATGAATAATGATAGTTTCCCAATTTATATGAACCCTAAATATGAAACTTGGAATTTTAATATGCTCTACTTAATTATGTCATTTCAGCTATAATGAAAATGATGATGAAGAACTGTGAATAAAAGATGCATGCAATGTACATGTTAATTGCAATTGATGTGTTTTCTATCAAAGAAAACACGTCAATTAATGTGGTATCAAAGAAATTCCTATTATATAAGCACACGACTATTTTATATATAATTATAATTCATATTATCTAAAATTCCCTATTAACAATTACAAATAAATTAATCTCATAGAAATAGTATTATATTAATCCTGACTAGTTATATAATGTATAGATTAATAAAGAAGATTCACTTTTGTAACTACTTTTGGTGTCTTCTAACTCTATTTAATTTGTTCAAATACTTCATACTGCGTCATAATTGTCAATATATCTATTCACTTTACCACTCGTTATGCCACGTTTATATTCAGTTAATCAACTTCATCTCATTGTCAGTTTCCAAGAGCAGTTTAATCTTATGTTCCATTCTCTATCACGCTTTGCTCCAAAAAGTTTTTTGCATGTACTGATTGTGTTGTTCTTCTCCTATGAATGATAATAAAGAAAATGAAGGCTGCTCATGGAAGAGGAATAATGGCCCTACCACATTCTGGTCAAGTTAGGGGCATTCAATGGAACTGGCTTCGCCTTTATGAGGCGCTGCGAAAAAAGCAGAGGTAATTGGCTATTTGTGATAAACTTATATGCGCTTTAACGACTTTATTTTGAAAACAAAATTAATGTTTGTTTGTTCAATGTGATAAATATTTCAAGACATGCTAAATAGTTGGCTATTTTTGATAAACGTATGTACATGAAAGTAGAATTACAAGTAAGAAAATGTATTATTTTTAATTCATGCAGTGCTTGATAAATGGAGGGTTAATTTTCATGGTCTACGATTTTGTGAATACAATGCATATATATGATATGCTTTTGTTTTTCCTCTCTCAACTAATGGTTCTGTAGAAGTAGACTCATATAGAGCGCCCCATGAGAACTATTTTTCCATTTGGAAAATTCATTACAATTAACTATTGTTATGAGTAACTTATATTCACATCAATGGCATAAAGTAATCAATTTACGATTAGGATTTAATTATCATACACTGATTGTGTAAAACTTTTTTACACATTTATCAAAAACATATGTTACCAAATAAGTCATAATAGTTGACTTTTATACCCACTAATTGAAAAGTCTTTCAAACTAAATATTTTGATTGGATGATGATGTAAAACCGTTTTAAGTCATGTATCAAAATTAAACTCTTACGATTAACAAAAGTGGGTGAAGTGATTTTTTTAATTAGATAATGTTATATTCAGAATTTAAAAATACCAGGAATCAATGATACGTTTCCAAAAATAATTTTTTTAATTATATTAATCTACCCACTATCTCAAGAGAATTGTGGTGTTTTGGTCTCCAAATTTCTTTTCAGTTTTGCCATTATTATTAATTTGTTAACCAACTCTTAGTAGGATCACTATTATAAATTAATGATATTTACTACCCACCACCAAATTTAGTTTTGATACTAAGAGGCAATAATTTGTAAACACTCAAGCAGTTTTTTCATCTTTTTGCCTTATTAATCAACCAAAAGGAAACTAAATCTCATTTGCTTCTTACTACAACATAATTATTTTGTAGAAGTTATTGTTTAGAGGGAAAAAGAGAATTGTAATTTCGGTCTTTGTGCCAAAAAGTGACATCTTTAGCTAATAGAAAGTTCATCTTTTTCTTTTTTTTTAACAAAAATTTATTTGCTTTTAGTGTTATTTATTATTTGATTCATTAAAAAAGCCTTAGAAGATAATAAAATAAATGAAATCTAACCATCATTACTGTTTTATAATTTGAACAAGAAATGAGACTAGAAAAAAACCATGCATTGTTTCTGGTGAGTGTATTTTTATTCAAGAAATTAATTTATTGACATTGATAATTATTTCGATTTGCTTAGTTAGTATCATTCACAATGTCAATAGTCTCTTTTCCACATGGTCATCTTTAATTTCAATATCAATAACTATATTATTTGCATTTGGAATGTGAATTAATGGTTTGTATACCTATGTTTACTTTGATAAGATTATCATGGTCACCTTTGTCATTTTCTCCAATAGTTTTGTTGCTCTAAATAAATTATGGATCAATAAATATAATTTTTAAGAGGAAAATATAAATCTTAGAAATAGAGAGAATAATGTTCAAGAACTGTGATGATTTGTGGGTAGTGGTATACTGTTTCAATTTGAATTTTATGCTCCCGTCCGTAGCATAGGTTAATAGGCTAGTTTAATTTGTTCATAGAGGACGAAGAGACGAATTACTCCAATTTGCCACGTGTAGTGTTAGGAACATGTACCAACTTCTTAAACCGCTCAACGTTAGAATCATGCATAAATTTCATTAAAGGCTCATTTCACATATAGATTCGATCAATTTTTTGTTTTAAATATTTTATTATTTTAAGGATTCATCTGATTAGTGTTCTTAGGACAATAATAAAAAATTGAAAAAGAAAATTTTTACATAAGGATATGGAGTTTTTATGTTTTCAACACAAAAGGCTACTATACAGTTTTGACACTTACTCATTTTAGTATTTTGAACTAATACTCTAACGATCCTGGTTAGCAATATCCTTACTTTTAATATTAAATCTAGTATTGTGTAGCTTGTGCAATGCACAAAATAATAAGTAGAAATATGTAAAATTAAATAAATTTTAATTTTAATTTATAAACTGAACATATGATAAAAGCATTTTATAAAAATATTAAGGATGCCAATAACACTTAATTTCATTTAAGAATTCAGTAGTTATCTAATGTATTATCTAAAATCTGATTTTATACTGATCAAATTTGAAATTTAAAAAATTAGGTTGATTGGCAAGAAAATCCATCAATACTTTTTTCAAAAATAAGAAAAAATTTTTATGTCACTTGTTTGAATAGTTTCTCCTTTTAGATTTAGTAAACTTTTCAAAATTTTGAATTCTAACATACATTAGAAGATGCCAAGTTGTAAAAGTTTCCTGTTAATGGTTCTCAAATATTAATAGTATAGATAGTGAGTTGATACGGTATTCTAAAGGAAGTGAGTTAAAATAACACAATTTGTGTCTTACAGGTAGAATCATATATAATTTATTATTTTGGTAGAATTCTATTGACTAAGAGTGTAAAATTATTTTAGACAAAATACTCATTTTAGTATCTCTAAAATTTCAAGTTGGAAAATTAGTCTATGTAAAAAAAACTTTCAAATTAATTGCTGCAAAATTGAATTATCGAACAAATTGGTCCTGAGACATAAAACTTTCAAATTGGTCATTGTAAAATTTTAAATTGGAAATTGGTCCCATAAAATTGAATAATCAGCCAAGTTAGTCCATTTGATAAGTTGGGCTATGGGTACTAATTTGTCTGACAATTCACTTTTAGGGACTAATTTGAGTATTTTTTTACAGGAACTAATTTGTCTAACTATTTAATTTTGTAAAGACCAATTTAGGAGTTTTGTTTTTTACAAGGACCAATTTGTCCAACTTGAAATTTTAGAGGGATTAAATTTGGGGTTTTGTTATTATTTTAAAATAATTGAACTCTTAAAGGAATTAGTTTAAGAATTAAGAAAAGAAAATTTTTGATTATTTTTAATGCATTTCATACATTAGAAATTTTGAAAATTTTAGAGTCTATTTGATTACTATTTTTATTTTTTGTTCTCAATTCTTGAGTCTTTTGTTTTCAAAATTTTATAAAGGACATAATAAGAACTAGACATGAAAATAAGAACGAAGGTTTTATTATTTTCACAATTTTCTTCAAAAAAAATTAAAAACAAAAACCATAGAAAATGAAATAAAAAACCAAACAAAGAAGGATTTTGGTGTTTCATTTTTGTTTTTAGTCTATTTCTTGTTTTTAGGTATTTTATGAAAGAAATGGTAAAAATATGTAACAAACTAAAAGCTTAATTTTTCACCATTTTCTTAACAAAATCCTAAAAAGCAAGAAGCCAATTAAAAAAAGAAAACCAAAAAAAAAAATTCTTGAGACCAAATAGACCTTAAATTTTTTAATCAAAACTTATAACTTTCAATTCAAAAACAATACCCATAGGACAGCGTTCACGAAATCCAAAGATTTCTTTTACTTAGGTGGTGCTAAATCCCTCAAACCAAAATAGATCTCTAAATAAGGCTTAAATATATTTTTTAGCCCTTGAAAAAATAAGCGAGTTTTGTTTTGGTCCTAAAAAAATTTCCATTTAATTTTGATCCAAAAATTGTTTGATTTTAGTCCTCACAATTAGTCTACCTTTGTCACATGCAGAGTTAGTTATACAAAATCACATTATCCAATTTTATGTGGTAGCCATTAGTCCTTCATGATATATCATAGCCATATGTGCCAAAATTCTACTATAAAATGAGTTAGGTTAGGTGGATTTAATAGGTTATTGGGTGAAATTTTGAACAAGGATTATGATGTGCTATATATGATTACCGATTACCATATATAGGATTAAATGATATGATTTTCTATTAGTCAGTTCAGAATTTAACCTAGACAAACTAACTACAAGAACTAAAACCAAACTTTTTTGGAAATGTTTGGATCAAAGTCATTTTTTTTCAATGACTAAAATAAAAACTCGCTTTTTTAAGGGACCAAAAATATATTTGATCCCTAAATTAATATTCAATTTAGATAATCTAAAACAATTCTACCATTATTATGAGATACTAACTAATATGCAAACCCAAACCCAATTCTAACACTATTTGAGGCATCGTGATCCTCCACCTTCTTGTGATAAAGTCTAGAGTCTTGGAAACCAAAGCACTAATAGGGATGAGAACTTGGAATCCTTCACTTGCGATCTTCACCCTAACATATCAAGATGATCTTCAACCTTGAATCCATGTTCTCTAATAAATCTAATAATTTCTAGAAACTTAAGATGTAATACCCAAATTCAAAAATACGATGTTAGTAATGGAAACTCTATTCTCTATTTTAGCGTAATCTTTTAGAGGCTTCATTAAAGTCATTCTCTTTCTTTTTTGGGCGTTATACTTTAAAAAAATGGTAAATTGTGGCGGTTAGTTTTGCAAATTAGGCGGTTTTTACCATTTTTCACAGGTAACGCGGTTTTGGGAATCGGTAATTACCCATGCCATTTTGTTAATTATGGCTGTTTCTTTTAACCGCCACGATAACCGCCACAATTTACATATAGCTAATTACAGCGGTTTGAAACCGCCATAATTTTCAGTCAAATTGAAACTATATTGTTAATTGTGGCGGTTAACCGCCACAAGTTGCAACAAAATTTTAAAAAATTATTAATTATGGAGTTTGAACCGCCATAATTTGCAGTGGAAGTTTTTTTTAAAAAAGTTATTATGGCAGTTTAAAACCGCCATAATTTACATTCCAATTGACAAAAAAAAAATCCTTTGTTTTAATAATAATGCCTCATAATTTAATAAAACCAACTTTAGCTTCACATTACTCTAGTAAGATAAAGTAAAGGAATTAAACAAAATCAAGTTTCAAATTAAGCTAAATCACATAACTAGAATACATAAATATATATCAGTCTTAATATAAAAAAAGTAATTATTCTATTCATATTCTTTAATTAGGCTCAAATTGAGATCAACTTCAAACACTAGAGGTAAAGACATGGCAGCTTGCCTACCGTGATACTCCCACCATAACTGTAACTGTTCTCCTCATTAATCATTTCCTTCTTTGTCTTTCACAAATCATAGAAGGTAAGAATTGACATGCAAATTGTACTGGTTTATTCTTATTCCATGCCATCAAATATGATCTTTTGTATCTTAGAGAAATAGATAAAGTAGTGATAAGTCAGGAAAAGCAAAGAAAAGAAAGAATTGAATATGCCCATTTCAGATTTTTGTCCTTTTCAAGGTCACATAAACAAATGAATATGTTTAGTTGCTAATGAAGTACTCAAATTAAGAAAACAACCCACCTTATGTATAGCTGCCCTTGTGGCTGCACCACACAAAAATTAAAACAAGTTGTACCATTAAAAAAGTCTACATTCCAAAAGATGCTATATGCCTAAATGCATAATAAATTTTCTCTCTCCCTATCTTTTTTTAATTAATACTCATACCAAGCACACCACTGGCAAGAAACATTTATTTTGCCCAGAGGCTATCTTAAAAAACACAAGGTTTTGATGTGGGAGTCTCAAGGTTCCATACACTTCTAGTTTTGTTGAATAGGAACAAGACCATCTACAATGGGTTTTGAAAGTCCTTCCTCTACCATGCAAGCTAAAATGCCTTACAAGTAGCAGGTACACTCATGAATTCTGCCCCTTACCAAAACAGAAGCAAAACTAGCCAAGTTATGCCATGTTCCTATGTTTACAGGAAGCTATGGGTGAATTATAAATAATGTCTAACTTATGTACAATAGATGATTAATCTTGGTGCTAAACAGAATAAAATCCTTCTTTTACACATGTTCTATCTTGGTGCTAGACCCAGATAAATCCTTTTTTTACACTATCAAAAGAAGAGTCAACACAAATACATGTTATAGTGCACACATCATCATTAGTTACCAAAATCACAAAATAAGTCAAAAGCAAGTTATACATCCCTAATGCAAAAACTAAAAGACATAGCTATGCACAGGCATGGGAACTCAAGGACACGCTGGCAACCATTAATTCCAGAAAATAAAGCAAATGAGGAAGCATTTAAATTTAAATAGCAAACCTAAAAAGAAACTATGAGTGCACTACCTATTGAACCAATCTCTAATTATAATTAACAGAGGCAAGACATTATATTAGTATTATATGAAAATGAAGCATAACATATATACCCATTTTTTCAATATTAGATTTGATTTTTTCACCCAAAGATCACCAGCACTAAGGTGAATATACCCAAAGTGTTGGACTATGGGCCTTTGCATCTCCTTGACCTCTTAAGATATTTCCAATCCCTAGCCAGTTCGAAAATCTTAATAAAAGGAGCAACAAGTTAGGCACTTGCAGGTTCTAAAATCGGTTAGTTGAAGCTTCCATTGTATTTCAGATGCTCTAATAAGTCTTTTCAAAGTAATGCTCACATCATGCAATAAAAGATATATTAAGGACTAAGAATTTTTTACTCTTCATGACCTCTCAAATGGCATAATATACTTACAAATGGTATTTTGATATCATCACAATGAATTCAAAGTCAAAGCAAATATGGAAGCTGACTCAAATTAACTTTTAGATCAAAACAATCAATCTTCTATAAGATCAAAAAACTTAACAAAATAATTAAAATGTACCTAAGTTAAGGAGGTATTCATGGAAGATTGAATAGCAACAGATTTGGCATACTTGAAGATAATTTTTGTACCAATTTGAGTATCTTTAAATGCCTACAATGGAAAATGTGAAGTACCAAATTCTCCAATTCCCTATTTTTCTAGTTATACAAAAACGAAAACTTTTTCTAGTTACTCCAAAACAAAAACTTTAAAAAATATGCACAAGATCTAGAATTAAGATCACAAGCAACTCTAGACATTGCCTCATCAAAAGTTAGAGTATGGAGGAAAGTAGGTAAAGGAAACCTTAATAATCACAGATAATCTAGAATTATGCAATATAGAAATCCAAAGAAAATATCAAGTGATTAAATATTATAATATAATAAGAATGAAAAGTTTGAGTTGAACTCTTAAGCTAATCTTGACATAAGTTTACCGATATGTATCTAATTGTGAATACTACATACTTTAGTAGTTTTTATTATATAATTATAATAAGAATAATTTTATGACCCACATTGTGAATGCTAAAAAAAAAACCAAATTAAATAGATCACACAATAACTGACTATGACTATAAGTGCTAGTTGCTCCCCTAGGAATCATATCAATAACAACCCAAGCTCGCTCATTGCATCAGGTTTGAAATATGTCTAAGGACAACCATAAGGGGAAAACTAATTACAAACAAAGGAGAAGGAATATTAATAACAATTTCTACTCTCCCTTTGTATAGTGGATAATGCATCAAAAAGGGATTTAAAAATAAGGTTCATTGACACATTCAAATTCAATGTTGCATCATTTCATTTAAATATTTTCATTATTATATGCTCAAAGGATTTGAGTAAAGTCAAATATACATTTTGATCACATTGAAAACAATGCTCCTTGAGTTTCACTTGTTCCAGGAAGGGAACTATTAGCTACTGTGTAGATGATTCAAACTCTAATACATTTATTCCATATGCACAACCATTAAGACGCTTCTTGTTACAATATACTTTAGCTATCTTAATGCTACTTAATTTCAATTCATCCTCATACCTTGAACAAAGCCGGTGCTTCAACTTTCTCCAAATTGGCTGGATAGTTGCATAATGCAAGAACTTGACAAAGGTGAAATGGTCATAATAAGCACTACTTAACTTGTATCGAGTTTGTAACATATCACCGCAAAGAATTATAAGAAACAAACCTTTCGAAAAAAGGTTATCAACTACTGGCCAAGAGAGTGAGGATTTCCAATGTTGCAATAAATTATCTATTTCAGATAAAAAAGAAGTGAGAAAAAGACGCTTAAAGAAGTAAAACTGCATATGCAAATGAATCCAAAATTGGAGGCGTTACCTTTTAACCTTTAAAGGAAAAGATAAAAAGAGTTAAGAAAAAAGGAACCAAAGAAAAGTGTCATCTCGTATTTCTCTTGTCATCTTGAAAATGACTTCTTAAGCCAAAATTGTAAAAATCTATCATGCAGAATTAGTTCATTTCATTAGTCAGTTTTTGAAACAAATCACAATAAATGAATCTTTCCCATTTCAAATTAATAAATCGACCTTATAATTAAAGAGATGTAGAGTAGCAAGTCCAAGCTAAGTTGAAATGACAATAGCTACGTACAATATGACCAAGCTATCTCAATGCTACTTAATTTCATTTCATTGCCTCAGAAAGAATGCACTTCCAAGTCATAGAATCAAATTAAGCATTTGGTTTGTTTAGGAGTGCTTGCGTGGATGGCCTGTTTTGACATTGTTCATGGAATTACTAATGTTCATTGTTCATTTCACCATTATTATCATAGATCAAAATAAGATTCAAATGAAAAATTCACAACTCACTTTAAAATTACTTTCCCCTATTTTAGAACAAAACATATTTCTCAATCACAAACTCACTAAGCCATGCATATGAGAGACCACACAATCACTCATGCAAAGGGTAATTAACTTGAACAAATTTTTATATTCCATAAACAAGCTAAGAAGCCACAGAAGGAGGAATAACAATATATTGCAAATCAAATAAAAACGAATGAAGCTGAAAATGTTGAAATATTACCAATTGAATCATCAACAATAAATCAAGTAACATAAAACCCCTAACCAATAATAATACCAACAAGAAGTCCACACCTTTTATTCTTACATTGCCTAAACCAATAATAATACCAACAACAACCAAATCATAATTTTAAATTATACACTTGCAATCAATTGGAAAGCATAATTTTAAAAAGGGTTAGAATTGGGGGCATACCTTTCTAGGTTGGAAGCATTATGATGGCAATTGAAGCGGAGAGAGGCTTCAAAATGGTGGATGGTCGCGGGCCTATATCAAGACGATGCAAAGAAGGGTGGCAGAGAAGCTTACGGTCCATGACGTCTTGTGGCGCGAACGAGGAGATGCGGACTTAGCGATTGAGAGGTGAGGAGGATGGCATGACTATGGGTTAGGAGGTGCATGCTGGCCGCAACGATTGGCTGCGTGAAGGAGAGAGATGGTGGCTGCCTGTATGTTGGAATGGCTATGCAAAGGAAGAGAGGGTGTTAGGTTAATTAGGTTACATTCGCATATCCCATAGTAGAAGAGGCAATAGAAGGTGGTAGGTTATTGTATCCCAAAGGCGGAGAGCGGAGACAAGGCCAAGGTGAAGAGAGAGAGGAGGCAGTGATGGGCCATGGGCGAATTGATAAGAGCAAAGAAGATGATTTTTTTTTTATTTTAAATAGTGAAGTGAAAAAATAAAGAGCAAGGAAAGCTATCAGGTAGAAAAAGAAAGAACGACCAAGAATTAAAAATTATCAAAAATATCTTTAAAAAATATTACGGCGTTACAACGCCACTATTTACTTTAATAGCCATTTTTATCATGGAAATTGTGGCAGTTAAAAAATCGCCATTATTTACCACTTATTATGGCCGTTTAGAAGAACCGCCATAATTAGATTGCCACTATTTACATAATTTTTTGTAGTTGAAATTATGGCCAGGAATACCTATTGGACATGGAGAATGCATGTCACTAATTGTACGACAAAAATGGTAAATTTTGGCATAGAAACCGTAGCTCAAGCATTAGCTAGGCAGGTATAACTCTAGACACCAATGACTTTGTGCCTAGTGCCAATGATGTGAATGGGAGTCTCTCTCTCTATCTCTCTTCTTTCACACACATACACAAAGACATGCACCACTTCTCTCTTCTTCACCTTTCTTTCTCTCAAATCACTCATTTCAAATCCTAACCATCGTCCCCATACTTTCTCGCACCATTTTCCTCCATCATAGCTTGAGAGGCCACAAGAAACCTCCACCAAGCCTTTATCCTCTCTTAGAACTCTATTGTTGTGATTGGGAACTCAGAGGTGTTATGTGTAACATCTTACTAAGCTCTAATTCTTCTACCTTAATTTTTTAATATCATTATTATTTTAAACAATAGTTAGCTAACATAATATTTTTAACCTGTCATGGTATAACAATGCTCCATCTCTAGCAATGCAAAAGTCCTTTTTGTTCCCCCTTAACTACTAACTCTTTGTAGGTTTGTAAAAGTTGATCTTCCTTCTGACCTTCAATGATTTGTTTCCTAAAGTTATTTTCTATCCTCAATTGATTCAAATTGAAATGGTCAGCCTCTATGGTTACTTCAAGATTCAAGTCTCTAAATTTTTATAATAATTTCCATTTTTTGACCATCAAACTTGCCACATATAGAGATTTTCTACTGAGTGCATCGGCAACTACATTGGTTTTACTTGGGTGGTATTTAACTTCAAATCATAATCCTTTAAAAATTCTAACCACCTTCTTTGTCTCAAATTCAACTCTTTTTGGTCAAACAAATACTTCAAACTCTTATGATGAAAGCCTCAAACTTAACACCATATAGGTAATGTTTCCATATCCTAAGAGCAAAAATTATAGCTACTAACTTCAAGTCATGGGTAGGGTTCTTCTCATGTGGTCTCAATTGCCCAGAAGCATAAGCTATTACTTTTTCTTCTTGTATTAAGACACACCCTAAACCTTTCTGGAGGTATCACTATACACTTCAAAATCCTTTTAGGGTTAGGATAACTAATCCTGGAGCAAATGGGACCCTATGTTTTACTTCAAAAACTAGTTTCACACTCAAGTGTCTACACAAATGGTTTTCCTTTTCGGGTCAACCTAGTCAAAGGCAAAGCTAACTGAGAATCCTTAGATAAATTTCCTATAATATCCTGGAAGTCCTAAGAAACTTCTAATCTGAGTCTTGTCTTAGGTTTCTTCCAAGACAATACAGTTTCTACCTTACTAGGGTCCACACACACCATCCCTATTAATTACATGGCCTAAGAATTTTACTTCTTTTAGCAGAAATCACACTTCTCTAGTTTTGCATACAATTGTTTTTCCTTCAATATTTGCAAAACTATCCTCAAATGCTCCTTATGTTCCTCCTCAGTCTTAGAATAAATCAAAATATCATCAATAAACACCACCACAAATTTATCTAAGAAAGGTCTAAAAATTCTATTCATATAATCCATGAAAACGCTGAGAGCATTAGTCAATTCAAAAGGCATCACTAAAAACTCATAATGTCCATACCTAGTCCTAAAGCGTCTTAGGTATATCTTCTTCCTTAATCCTAATTTGGTGATATCCTGACCTTAAATCTATCTTACAGAACATTGTGGCTCCTCTCAGTTGATCAAAAAGGTCATCAATCCTAGGAAGAGGATACTTATTCTTAATGGTAACTTTATTCAATTGACGGTAATCTATGCACAACCTTAAGCTACTATCCTTTTTCTTTACAAATAATATAGATGCTCCCCAAGGTCTAATGAATCCTTTCCCTAATAGATCCTCTATCTATTTCTTTAACTTAGTCAACTCAAGAAGTGACATTCTATAGGGTGCTATGGATATGGGACCAGGACGACAAGAGGTCAATAGAAAGCTCTATTCTTCTCTTAGGAGGTAATCTCTCAATATTAGGTGGAAATACCTCAGGAATTCTTTAACTCCAGAAATATCTTCAATCTTTAGCTGATCATTTGCCTCTGATTCCAATGAGCATAGTAAAACATTTCCTAGGGTTTGTTTCATTAAACATTCTCCTATTTGATTGGCCAAGGATTTGCAGTCTGATAAGGAGGTTGTAATGGTATTTTGGATAGTGAAATGTATAGTTTTCTTACGGCAATTCAGAAAGACATTATTATCAGATAACCAATTCATACCTAGAATAATATCAATATCATCCATAGGTAAACAAATAAGGTTAACACTGGAACAATGAGTACCAATCTGAATATGACAGTCCAAAAAAACAGAAGAAGTCAAAATTCTACTTCCATGGGCGTAGAGACAATCAAGTCATGTGGCAGGATAGACATGGCTAATTCAAGTTCATTTGCACAAGTTGGAGAAATAAAAGAATGAGTAGCTCCAGGAATCAAACAATGCAATTAATGTTTTATTATTTAAAATACATGTATCCTATATCAATTTAGATTCTAACCTTCTTGTGTACTAAGGCGAAGACTCTTCCTTTGGCTTGAGGCCTTTGGTTGGAAATTTCTCCCTTATGCCTCGTTTAAGGACATTTATGTGAGTAATGTCCCTGTTTTCGCATGTGAACAAACATCTATTCCTTTTAAACATGGCTTATTTCCATGATTTTTCCCACAATTTCTACAAACAAGGGTTGGGGCAGGTGTAGGGACTAGTTTGCATGGTGGCAAAGGCATTTTTCCTCTATAGGGTTCCCCTCCTAATTTTGGTTTTAGTTCCAAGCTCTATTCCTGTTCTTTTGAAATTGTGGTGGGATGAATCTACTTTTGTCTTCCTCTCTTTTTTTTTAAACATATTCTAATGCTAGGCTAAATCCTTAATATTTTGTTCAGCAATCCTGAATATATTTACCAATAAAGGAAAATTTCTAATTTCCATAGTACTTATAGCATTCTTTAGTTTGGATTTAGGCCAGCCTCAAATTTCATTGCTTTCCAAGTTTCATCTAGATTGAATTTAAATAAGATGAAAACTTAGTCAATTCTTCAAATTTTGATACATATTGTCCAACAAGTCATATTTCCTTGCTTCAGTTGCAAGAATTTAAGTCTCTTGGTTCTTTATACTTATCAAAAAATATTTTTCCAAAAAGGTAGCTTTGAATTGTTCCCATGTGAGAGGAACTTCTTGTGCCTCTAGGAGACTTAGTACCCCTCCACCAATGCTCAGCCTCCCAACAAGCATATAGGTGGCATAAGTCACCTTCTGTTCATTGGTGCACACCATGGCCTCAAATATCTTCTCATGTTTATCAACCAATTTCAGCTATGGTTGGGTTGTATTCTCCTTTGAAGGATAGAGGTTGCATCTTTTTAAATTCAGTTAGCCCATAGAATTGAGGGTGCAAAGGGTGTATCTCCGTTAACAATGCCTTGATCATTGCCATTCCCATTTCTAGCACCATTCTCGTCTATTGTTGTAGTATCCTATTAGTCAACATCACTTATTCCCTAATTGCTAAACCATATTCTCCAGGGTATTTCTATTTCTCCTCCACCATTAAGAGAACAGATATCTGTCTTGGTTGCATGTTGTTTTTGTTCTTGGAGCTTTAGAAACTTAGCTACACCAAGGCTAGACCAGCAACTTCTTCAACTTTTCTAAACCTTCTCAAAGGGCTAAAATTCATGCATAAAGGCTGGAAGTGTTGATGTTAGATGATGATAAGAAGAGGTGATAATTTGGAGGTGTTTTGCTAAAAATTTATAAGTATTTTTGTATGAAAATGAAGAGAGAAATGGTGGCTATAATTTTTTATAGATTTTGGTCAAAAGAATGAAGTGTGGAGTTGTGTTTAGAGGGGTGCTATTTATAGAAAAAGACTAGGATTAAAATATTATTAATTTCATAATTTATTTGTCATATTTAATTAGTTTAATTAGTTAAATATTAAAACTAACACTAAATAATTTAATAAATTCTCAATTATCATTTAAAGACATACTAAAATGTTAATGACATGATTTAAATACATGTAGTAAATTTTAATATATTTAAATATAATTTAATAATTAATTATTCAAAATAAGGTAAATTTACTTAAACTAGTCAATCTTAATTAAGTTAATTAATTAGTAAATGACTTAATTTTTTTGCTCAAACATCATAATAAGATTATTAGAGATATAATACAAGTATTCACGAAAATTATATAATTTTCTATAATTATTTATATTTTATTTGGTATTTTATACTATTGCTTGTTTTATTAAAAATTAATTTACTAATAATTTATTTAAATATTTTAAATTATTTTTTTCTTATCCTTTGACAGCCTAGAGGTCTGAATCTCATGTCCACTAGTGACAAGTTGTCTTGAATGATTAATATATGAAAATCATAAATTTTACATATTTATCTTAAAGTTATATGTACTAAATAATTCATAAAATAATCATAACAATTAATTTTCCTTAATCCATTATCAAGAACATGTTTTTACCTTATTTATAAGTTATCTATAATTTTTGTGAATTTTTCTACAATTTTTAGTATTTTTAATATATTTTTACCTTAATTAGGTCTATTTTGAGTTAATTAAAATAATTAATTATCTATAAATAAAACAAATAAGCTTTTTATAGCCTCTCATGTGAATTTGAGCTGTCTTAACAAGATAAGGAGACAAGCCTATCTTTATTGAATTTTTAAGTAAAAAATGGTTGGCTTTGGATAATATGTCATATAAATATATTTATTTTTTTAATATATATATATATATATATGATGAGACTAAATTCTAAGCTATTCTAAATGTCATTTAATTGATTTAAGAGTATTAGTGAGATTAATCAAAATTTAGGAAAATTATCTTAAAGCTTAAGTAGTTAATTAGGTATTTTAAGATTTATTTAAGTTAAAATTAATTAATTAAAGACCAATGTGATTTTTAACACTATCTATAGTCTAATGGAGAGGCCCATTTCATGGTCCTCTTTATCTAATATCATAACTTGGTTAAAATTTTTTTTACAAGATTTAGAGTTATTTTCTAAGATTTTTCAGTTTATTTTACATTCAGGATAGGTTATTTTTGTGCAATTATGCTAATATTGTATAAATTTACTAAGTATTAATATTTGTTATTAAAATTATATTTTAAGTGTATTTATAACTTTTTCTCACTTTTTTAATAATTTTTTGACATTCTTCAAGCTTTTCTAAGATTTTTATTAATTTTCTGTTGCTAATTATGTTGTAAACTTATTTTTAATATTTAGTGGTATATTTGTAATTTTAATAAAATCTAAGGAAATGTGCTAAGTTCCAGATTGTACAGCTATTAAGTCTTATAATATTTAATTAGACTTTTTTTAATAATTATCTTTGAATATTTATTGTCTAAATAAAATCCTCATACTTTCTAAATAAAAAGCTATAATAAAGTAACACTATATGAAGAAAAAATTGGGGATGTTACATTATGGAGGAGTCAAGGCTTTCTCTTGTGTCATCTCTTCTTTTGGATATAAAAGGTAACTTTCTTAACTCTAAACCTCGTCCTAATACCAGATTTTGTTCTACTTGTTATAGTATTGTATTGACTCTTGTAAAGAGGAATTGAGAACCCTTAGAGTTATGAAATTTGGGGTTTTGATTTTCGGAGTAATTTATGTTGATCCTATGCTCTAGTGGCTAATGTGTGGTCAAATTGTCATGATCATGGTGTTAGATTTAAACTCTAACCTTAAGGAACTAGTTCAATTGTTTACTTCATTGTACATGTTGTACATGTATAATTGTCCAAATTTTAGAGTTTGACCATCTATAGGCAATAAATTGTCAATCCAATGAATATTTACTAGAAGTTGAAAAACATGTCTAAAATTGCTATTCTTTACTATGTATAAATTCTTCTATCCATAGAAGTAAATGCAAAGAAAGTATTGTAAGACCTAATATTCTCCAAAAGTTATTTGAATTAGAAGTATCACAATCAAATAGTACCCTACTCAATTCCTTAGAGGGAAAACCAATAATGGTAATTGAACCTTCCCATTTGAACAACCCAATGAGAAGATTGGATATGCTTGTGTACATCCATGTATCACTTCCATACCAGGACACAATTTCTAGTATAATCATAGCTCCTTTGAAGCTCAGCTAAAGCTTCCAGATCATCAAGAGACAAATACTAACACATATTACTTCAACAAACCAAATTAGTATGACCCAATGTATTGAAACTAGAAAAGAAGAATCTCTAATTATGTTAAACTTGTCTAATAAGTAAAATGCACAATTTGTCAAGTTTAAAAAATGTTTGCTAATTCATGTTTGGTTTCTCATTATTGCATCTCCATAACTCTATAATTTCTTAATTGAGCTCAAAACACTTTTTAATAGAGGTATAATATCACAACCAGACTTAAGCCATGACTGGCACATATATATCTTATGGCCATGGACATGCTTTAAAAGAAATAACTCTATGTTCTATAACTATAAAAGACTAGAGTTGACAAACATAAGCCTTTTCTAGTATTGGAGGCCTATAACAAAGAATCTCCTAAGTTGACATTCCTAGAAACCTACTACTCAACACCCCAAATCTGAATGAAGAGACAAGGTGAGTCACATAAACTTGGTGGGCACATAAAATCAAAGTGCGCAAGAAGAAGAAACCAATAAACAAACAAACTTTTAAAATAAAATAGATTAAACTAGATAATTGTGCAATTGCTGAAAGTAACTAGTGGAAGTAATTGTTCCCAAATTTCATACTTTCTCAACATGTCTTTTTTCAAAAAGAACTCATTCATATTTTGTTCATAAATAATAACTCATAAAACAAACTCAAAATGCATTCTCATTAATTTTGATAAATGATACTTACTAGTAAAATTAACTCTTCCGTCAAATGCTCAAATATTCCATGAGGTTATGTAAATAGAACTAAATCATTTAAAGACTAGTCTCAACCCATTTAATCATAAGTTCATGATATCTAAAATAGGGTCCTCTATCCTTTTTATCCTCAATGAAAATGCTATATGCATGTAGGTTGTTACATCTTTTTGCTATAATGAGTGGTATTGTCAATACATCTGCTATGGCTACGGCCATTCTAACTTAGAACACATCGTGCGTGGTTTCTCAAATAACTTATCACAAAGCACTACTTCTCATATTCATAAAGCTTTTTCAATATAATTCTCTCTATGAGAGTAACACTTCCTATAAATCATTTTAATGTAAAAAAAGACATAAAATATAACAAGCCATGAATTTATAAAAGTAACAAAGAGAGCTAATAATAATTTCAAACCAGTCATCAAGTAATGATATAATCACCATCATAGATAAGAAAGCTTACTAGTCAAAATAACTAATCAAATAATTCAAATAATGTAAAACAAAAATTTGTTAACTTTAATAAATTAGTTTCCACCATAAAATAAATTTAAAATGTTATCACTATATAAATAGCCACTCAATACCTCGATTGGCTTTTCATGACTCAAAACAATCAACCTCTATGCAATCACTTCATTTATTTTTCTTGTCAAATGACTTTTGCCCACCTACCTTGACCATATTCATGTCCATGACCACTGGCTCAACATAATTTGAATTGAACTTAAAGAGGTTAACATTGACCTTCATGTTTGTTCCTTTCTCTTACCTTCTTTGATTGCTTTTTTTGATTCAAATCCCTGAAACACACACAATTATTAGTGGAATGGCCAAGCATTTGGTGGAAGTTACAAAACTTTTGCCCTTTCAAATCATTCATTGAATGCATCTTTTTTTTTTTATCAAGGAGGTCCATTTGTTTATCATTTAGCAAAACATGAAAATCTGCTTAGCCATAGTCATGCCAAATGAATAAGAATTTGAATTGCTATTAGTGTTTTGCTTTTCTTTGCGTTTGACTAGCTTAAGTGAGGCATACAGATAAGGTGGCCCTGACTACAATCCAGCCACATTGACCTCGTCAAGGTCAAACTCTTTTTTATCTGACTAGACGTAGTTGATGAAAGCAACTTTTCTCTTCTTACCAAACTTTTCTTTTTCATAAGTTCTTTTTTTTTTTCAATAGTTCAATCTGTTGCATTTTCTCCACCAATTCCGCTAAAATCAAGGAATTGTTTGTTGACCAACTTCTTCTTTTATATTATAGTCGAGCCCATTTATGGCCATTTTGACTACTTCATCTTTTGGCACTAGTGTAAAACACCTATTTTTCTTGTTTCTAAATTTGTCCAAATAGTCATGAATCATTTTACTCTCAAAGCATTGAATGGTGAACAAGTAACTTATTGGCACTTTCATTCCCCTCTAAAAATTTATTCATAGAAACTTCTTTCTAATTGTACCATGAGTTGATAGAATTAGGCCTTAGGTTAGAAAACCATGTGAAGACATTCTATGTGCTCGATTGTTAACTCGCCATTCTAACCAGAGAATTTTGTTAAGGATTTGGGCAATTTCAATCGTGGAGATATTTTAGCTTGTTTGATGTAGTCTAGAAATGCTAATGCAAAAAATGATTGGTTGACATGGCAAACATATTGAACCCAAATGGGTTCAACACTTAATCAACAACCCTTGTCATATTTTGATTTAATGCCCCCAAAATTGTTTAGTCTAAACCTATCAACTATGTGTTAGTGTTTTATCCTTGTTTGATCAAGTGCACGCCTTGGTCAAATTGGCTATTTTCCTAATGAGGAGGAAGGGATAGAGGCTAATTCACGCTTAATTTGCCAATTGGTCATCAGGAGTCTTTTTAACATTGACCACTTCAACTATTTTCCCCACTTGTCAAGACAATTGATCATATATTGTGTTATTGGTCTCAATTGGGGAGTTCAAGACAGGAGCCATCTGGCATGTTAACATATTGACTAAATCGTGATGACTTTATCCTATTTGTTATCTAAAAGTGGCCAAATCAAATATTAGGCCAAGAGTGGTCGTCAATATCAGAAATGTTCTAGGAATGCTTGGAAATATCAGTCTCGTTTCTTGCCTAGTAGTTGTAGGAACTGTCAAAGACATGCTCCTAGGGGTTTCCCTTATAGTTCCATGTAGGAAGGGCATCTAGTAAATGGGCCATAAGGGTTTGAATGCATATCAAACATTGTCATATTTTCCATGATGGTGTTTTCAAATTGGTTGATAAGATAAGGACTTTGTTGATAGATAGGACTGTTATAAACATTATGAAACATCTCAATCACATCCCTTAAGAAGGGAAAGCTCTCATTATCCCTTAGGGTGACTAATGTGGGAATAGTCTTGCCATCCATTGAGAATTCATATTTGTGCAGTTCCAATCATCCCTTGGGTAGCTATTGGAGGCACATATCTAGGGGCAAGCCATACATTGGCAAAGTGTTGGGAGTGTGTGTAGTGATCATTTCAAAATAAAGGAGTTTAATTTGCACCATTTTGTCCAATAGGAGTAAGGATTGGCTCTATTTGTTGTGCATTTGACACATGTTCTCTGTCATTTCCATGTTGTTCACTAGAGGAAGTAACTCTCGACTTGTTGGAGAGTGTCCCTCTTCTTAACGCACATGTACTAGACCAAGATTTTTGTTTATTTTGACACTAATTGTTTTTCATTTGGTCCCACTAGGCATGCCAATTTTCTAGCTTGGATTTTCATCAACAATCAGATAAAACTCAACAAGCTTTGCTTTGTGATCTCAATTCGAGGAACGGGGAGTGATTCCTCTTTGAGTTCTCAAGTTTAAAAAGTTGTGTGTTAAAGTCTGTTTTTATGTTGAATCTACGTTAATAATGGCAATGTAACCAAAATTCAAGTTGCTCAAATGTTCAAGTATTTTTCAATGTGATCAAAGTAATCACAAGCAACTTTGAGTAAGCAACTTTGATTTTGATATTGGTATGAGCATCAAAGTAACAAGTTTTTATGTACAATGACAAGAACAAGAAATAAACATGAAACAAAGCAAAGGAAATAAAATCTCCTAGGAAATAAAACATAAGAGTGAGCCGAAAGAAGAGTAATGATGAATGCTTGAGTTGAGAAATGTTGAGTTTGTGATTTTAGTCCAAACTAACTAGAAATGAAAGCTTACGATCTTATATCTGAACAACTATGTACACTAAATGTTGCCATATGTTATTCATGATTATTTATGCTTGTTGTGGATGCTAATTGATGTTTCTTTGTGTTTGTTGCTTTAATTTACCCACATTATCAATAACAGCTTTCAGCATTTGTGCTTCATCATGACGACGCTAGCATAAATCACATTCACTAACATTTAATAAATGTTGCCAAATCATAGAAAAATGTTAGCTATTTTCATTAGTAACACTTTTACAAATGTAGCATTTACCCCACTAAAGAGTTTTAGCAACATTTTCCTATATTTTTGCCAACACTTTAAAAATGTTAAGATAGGTGTTTTTAGTAACATTTAAAAAATGTTGCAATAGACTATCTTTTTAACAGCATTTAAAAGTGTTACAATATACTACTTTTACAACATTTTAAAAATGTTACAATTTACTATGTTTGCAACATTTAAAAAATGTTGCCAATTTGTATACCCAAACTTATGCTAGTATAGCCTAAACTTGTATTTTGGGCCAACTTACATTTAAAGTTTGCATTGATTTCTTTTAACTTGAGTAAATACTAAGAAATTAAGAAATTCTAGGTTGTGCAGAGAGATATTCAATAAACATGACAAGATAGTATAGTTAACAAAATTTTTAAACTAATTCTTTAAGCCCATCCACATTACATTGCAAAATAAAAAAATAAAATATTATCACAACTGCTTTGAAATTGCTTGAGATATAACATTCATTGTGGCTCAACTCACTCCTCCTACAATAGTAAAAACAAAAACTACATGTTTCAAGTCTTTCCGGGTGGAATAATCCACAATGCAGGTGGAATTGCTGAAGTGCTTGTATAGACCTTTTCTGTTTTCTAACAATATTTGTTAAGGCAGAACCACCAAAAGAAGGCCCATCAATCTATGAAAAAAATAAAACGAACTCTTTATCAAATATATATAATTATACAAGGTATGTACATATGATAAGTCACATGATAGGATAAATAATTCAACACAATTTTAAAATAAAAAAGGATATTGTGAATGAAAATGGATTTAGATCAGCTAAGTTCTCTGAGAGTTGTTACAAGTTACAACTCAAAAGTCCTCACATTCCACCATCTAGATTTATTTTCTTTCACACAAAATAAGGTGTAACAATCATACATCAAAGTTACCAATTAATAATTTTAACTTTCAGAACACAGGAAAAATTAGACTGGCATTGATCATTAAATCTCAAATGTTACATTTAATTGAAAGAGTGACAAATAAAACACACACAAGTATTAATTTTACACCTACTGCCAAATAACTACCATAGCAATAAGAGTTAAATTGGAGATATGAACCAAAAAGAATATATTACCTAAAAGGACTTGAAACCAGAGCATTAACCATCACTCTTCTAGTTTCCTTAAATAGATGGCCTGAAAGATAGAACTCAAAATTTAGCAATAGTAAGCATGCACTTCTAAAAAATAACTATAACTACAATAGCAATCACTGAAAAGCAATCTTAATTTCCTAATCCACTTCAACTGCATTGCCTTTTTTCAGCACATGACATGCATATTATATATTCAAATTGACTACTAAAAGGTAAAAGCATTGGTCCGAACCAATGCCTCTGCGCTCCTCAGATACATGGCTTTGCTCTTCCACTTGCTGTAGAAGTTTTAGTGATAAAGAGCGCCCGCTACCTTCATGACTTTCCATGATTTACAAGAAAAATAAGTTAAAAAATAAGTCAATTTAGTAATCAAGTAACTTCAAAGTTTACTCTTTACATGAGACCCAAACTTCATTAAAGGGAGAAAGGAAGCCACTAACTCAAAAGGCTTAATAATTCGTCATAAAAACCAGTCATACCCATTAACTGTCAATGACAAGAAGCCCAGGTATGGCCCAGCAACGACTTCACAAGTGGCAGTCAAATGGCTTCATCAATAACCAATAATTCAACTTGCGAAAGCTTTTGATGCTCGTGCGGGAGTATGTATTGAAATATTAAGATAAAAAAGAAGTCCAAAATCACATTTACATGTATCCTTCTCCAACAATAAGTTCCTCGACATCAAGATAGTTATTAATGTAGAAGCATTTGCATTACCAATGAACTTACCTGAATTGTCTGCTATGATGCTTGTAAATGTTAATCCTTCAGTAGCTTTCTTGAACTCAAGATTCGTGCTTCTCACCACATCATAATCAATATGTTCCTGTTCAAGTAGGAAAAGGTAGCACTCTAAACTCGTTCAACATTCTATACGCAAAAATCGAAAAGCAAGAGGTTGGGGATTGGTACATAATTAGGAGATAGGATAATGATCAATCTAAATAGAATCAATTAAAATACTTTAAATAGTTTTCAAGTTCTCTGGGCTTGGTGCAGTTACAAAGATATTTGAATACCTACATAGATAATCTTACAATGAGTCGATGAGATCCAAACAAAATCGGTATAACTAACAGAAACAACCATATCAATATGTATGAAAAAGCATAGTACCCCAGCAATAGCTCTAGCAATTGATAAACCAAGAGGTGATTTCCACGACCATGAGCAGTTATTATTATTATTTCTAATCAAAGTCCCTCATTACCCTTCACTATCCTCTTTTTAATCAAATGACCAAAATGACTGTACATTCTGAGGATAACACATGAAAATTGCAAATAAAAAGAACTAGATATGTGATACGATTCAATAATAATTATAAAAAAAAAAGATTAGAATCATACAATACCAAATTTGACTCAATATGATTAAACCATAATTGAAAAAAAATAGAGTTCAAAGATCGCACAGAGAAAGAGAAAGCTAGCATTCAAAGATCCAAGAGCAAAATGGATGAGTTCCAAGAATTGAATGTAGAAATGAGATTGAGATTCGAAGAAGAGGAAAACGAAATCGAGTTCTCTTGATTAGATCCAAGTGACTCCAGATTGGAATTGAATGTCAAATTGAGAATGAAGAAGATCGAAAGCTCCATGGCAAATCTGAAAATTGAAATTGAGTGAAGGTTACATTGAAATCGAGTGAGAATGACGCAAAATCAAGTGTTCGTACAGATCAATCGGTGATGTCATGAGGAAACGATGAATCGTGATGGCTATTGTGACCAAAGAGTCGCTGCGACGGAGGAGGAGGAGCGTAAGGGAAGAGGAGGTTCCGATGTGAAACGCGAGGGAAGAGGAGGTTCGTGGCGCTTTGAGTAAGAAAACAATGAATCTGTGTTGTGCTCAGCATTAGTGTTGTAAGAGGAGGTTAGCGCTCTCTGTCCAGTCCTGGTGGTGAGTAGTGTTGTAAAAGAAAGTGGTGGTGAGTAGTGTTAAAGGTAGCGTGTTGTTGGCATTTGTAACGGTGGCTTAAAATGTCTTGCTATTAGTAACGTTTGTTTGAAAAAATGTTGCTAAAGGTAGGGTGTTATTGGTATTTGTAGCATTTTAATTAGTGTTGCTAATTAAATGTTAGTAAAGATCATATGTGTAGTAGTGCGATAACCTCTTTGGAATGTGGGTGGTTACTACCTACGTTCTTTCTTCCACCTGAGCCTTTAGCCTCTGAAAAACTCGTAACGTTTCTAAGAACTCTCAATGTGTACTCAAAATTCAATCAGAAGGCCTATTTGCACCTTCACTTTTCAAGCTTCATTATTTTTCTAGTCTTACGCTGAGTTATGCTTTCCATGAGGAAACTCCTTGGTAACACTTAATTTTTCATGAATAATTATGAAAATCCCTAGGTAATTAATGATTTTCTTTTTAGAACTATTAATATCCAAATATAGCTTAATTGTGAAATTTATATAAAAATTTATGGTTTCTAATTTTCATAATAAATATTAAAATAACACAAAAATAAAATATACCAAAATAAGGAAGTGATTAATTTAAATATAACAAAACATAAAATGGTCATAGCATTATAGCAAAAATAACTAAAATGGTCAAACATAATAACAAAAACATGTTTAAGGGTGTGAGAGAAGAGTGTGAAGGAAGACATGTTGCAGAATGGGTGGGGCTTGCATGCAGGAAGGATAAGTTTCAGGGTTACTGACGAATTTTCCGTAATGTGGACACTAAAATGCACCATTTCAATAAAACCTATTTTCAGGGATATTCCCTAGGTAATATGAGATAAATCACAACTCGCCAACCTTATGTTTAATGTTCTGTTATGTTACAGGAGCACCTCTTAATGCAGTATTCTTATGTAAAAGAAACAAAGATGAAGGAAAGAACTCCTCTTTCACTTGATTAAGTATTCAGTTAATGAAGTCTGATAAGGTATTGGGTTAAGGTAATTTTGTAAATATATATGCATTTATATAATAATATTTATAAATATGTATATCAAATATTAATAATTATATTTTTTTAATATTTATATGGGGTGCGAGGTAGGGGACAAATGTTGAAAAAGTAAACTTGATAATAAAAGAATGATAGATATTGAAGGGTGGTTTGTAACCACAATTTTAATGAGTGACTTTGATAAATTTTAGATGTTTTATTATTAGATAAAACCATTCATTATTTGGAAATAGTAAATTTAGGATGCTTTGTATCATTATATAAACCTTTGTATTGTTGCTATTACATGCAAGACAAAAACACGTAAACATAAATACGAAGCTTGCAACTTCTTTCTTCTTCCTTCCTGTGTCTTTGTGTGTGTGCGTATATTATTATATTTCCAACAAAGTGGTATCAGAGCCACTTACAAAAATGTCTTCAAAGGGGGCCACTTTATCCTTCCAATACCCACAATTATCTAAGCTCAATTATGACAATTGGGCAGCTTGAATGAAGGCTATCCTTGGTGCTCAAGGTGTGTGGGAAATTGTCGAGAAAGGCTACGTAGAACCAGAAAATGAGGAGAAGCTAGAAGGCTCAAAGGAGGAATTGGAGAATAAAAGAAGAAAGATCAATGTGCACTTACCATCATCCATCAAGGCTTAGATGATGAGATGTTTGAGAAGATTGATGTAACCAATGCCAAGAAGCTTGGGATACTCTTCAAAATTCCGTCATGGGAGTTGAAAAGGTGAAAAAGGTGTGTCTTCAAACTCTAAGGGCTGAGTTTGAGTCTCTAATGATGAAGGAGACAGAATCCATTTCGGATTATTTCACTAAAGTTTTGGCGGTAGTGCACCAAATGAAGAGGCTTGGAGAAAAGTTAGAAGATGTTCGTGTTGTTGAGAAAATCCTTCGTTCTCTCAACTTAAAATTCAACCATGTGGTAGTAGCCATTGAAGAATCTAAAGATTTGGAGACAATGTCCATTAATCAGTTAAATGGTTCCTTACGGGCCCATGAAGAAAGGATGGACAAAGGAAAACAAGAACGTGTGGAGCATGTCTTGCAAGCAAAACTTTCATGGAATGCTAAAGGAGAAGCCAGTGAAAGTGGAAGACGAGGCCGAGGACGAGGACGTGGTCGAGGCTATGGACAAGGACGTGGTTATGGAAGAGGAGGAGCCGAGAAAAATTATTCTCAAGAGAGAAGAAATCAAAATTTTTCTTGAGGTCGTGGAAAAGGTAGAGCAATTGAAAAAAGACACATTGAATGTTATTCATGTGGAAAGAATGTTCATTATTCTTGGGAGTGTCATACATCAAAAGAAGAAGAGAACAAACTTGTTGTACACAGTGAAGATGTTGAAGAACCAACATTATTCCTTACGCTCAAGGAAGATCAAAATTCCGAAGCTAGTACGTGGTATCTTGACAATGGAGCTAGCAATCATATGACAGGTGACAGAAGTAAATTTGTTGCACTTGACACCAATGTGAAGGTCACATGCGTTTTGGTGATGAATCAAAAGTAGAGATCAAAGGTAAAGGGACAATTCTATTTGAGCTGAAGAATGGAAGCCATAAGATTCTTCCTAATGTTTACTACATCCCAAAGATGAAGAATAACATTTTGAGTATTGGGCAACTTATGGAGAATGGTTGCAAAATAGTCATGGAAGGTAGCTATCTTTGGCTTAGAGATAAAGAAGGAAACCTTATTGCTAAGGTTTCTATGACAAGAAATCGCATGTTCTTATTAAACATGAGAACTCCTGGAGCTATGTGTTTGAAATCTTGTATTGAAGATCCATCATGGATTTGGCACATGAGATATGGACATCTAAACTTTGGAGGGCTCAAAGAATTGGGAACAAAGATGGTAAAAGGTATTCCAACAATAGATCATCCTCACCAGTTATGTGAAGCTTGCTTACTGGAAAACATTCAAGAAAGAGTTTTCCAAAGCAATCTAAATCAAGAGCTACCAAGCCACTTCAATTGATCCATGCAGATGTTTGTGGGCCAATTAAGCCTCTATCACTTGGTAAGAGTGCTTACTTTTTACTTTTCATTGATGATTATTCACGAAAAACGTGGGTTTATTTCTTGAAGCAAAAGAGTGAATCATTTGATGCATTCAAGAGGTTCAAAGCTCGTGTTGAAAAAGAAAGCAGTTATGAGATTAAATCTCTAAGAACTGATAGAGGTGGAGAATTCACTTCAACTGAATTCAAGACCTTTTGTGAGAATCATGGCATTCGACGTCCCTTGAAGTTCCGATCGCCTCAAGCAAAATGGAGTTGCTGAAAGAAAGAACAGAACAATTTTAAATATGGCAAGAACAATGTTGAAGAGCAAGTCATTGCCAAAAGAGTTATAGGGAGAAGGTTGCATGTGCAGTTTATCTCAAACCGTTCACCCACCAAAAGTTTGAAAGATGTTACACCTCAAGAAGCATGGAGCGGCTTAAAGCCTGATGTATCACATTTGAGGGTTTTTGGATCTATTGCATATGTTCAAGTTCCTGAGCAAGAAATATCAAAGCTTGATGATAGGAGCCAGAAGGTTGTGTTTATCGGCTATGAGGAGAACTCAAAAGGCTACAAGTTCTTTAACCCTAACAATAATAAAGTAATAATCAGCAGAGATGTTGAATTTGAAGAAAGTGCAACTTGGGACTGGAGTACACAAGTTGAAGCTGCTTATGATTTTCTACCCTACTTTGAGGTGGAGGAAGCTCCAATACAAGGAGTGCAAGGTGACGTTGAAACCCCAATAGATTCATCCCCAATAGTATCATCAACATCATCATCTCCATCTTCTAGCTCAAGTAAAGGCCCTCATAGATACCGAAGTCTCACTGATCTCTATGAGCAAACTGAAATGCTAGAGGATGAGAATTTATTGTGTCTATTATCTAATGATGAGCCTTTAAGTTTTAAAGAAGCGGGATGAAAAGTGGATAAAAGCTATGGAGGAGGAAATTCAAGCAATTGAGAAGAACAATACTTGGGAACTTGCTTTACTTCCAAGAGGTCATCAAGCTATTAGAGTCAAATGGGTTTATAAAGTTAAGAAGAACTCTAAGGGTGATGTAGAAAGGTACAAGGCAAGACTTTTGCAAAAGGGTACAAGCAAAAACATGGAGTTGATTATGATGAGGTTTTTGCTCCCGTTGCTCGCTTGGAGACAATAAGGCTATTATTGTCGCTTGCAGCACAAAACCATTGGAAGATCCATCAAATGGATGTGAGGTCTGCCTTTTTGAATGGTAGCCTTATGGAAGAAGTTTATATTGAACAACCTTTAGGTTTTGTTGTTAAAGGTTGTGAAGATAAGGTGTTAAGGCTTAAAAAGGCCTTATATGGATTGAAGCAAGCTCCAAGAGCCTGGAATCATTGTCTTGATAATTATTTTCAAGAAAATGGCTTCACTAGATGCATTCATGAATATGCACTCTATGTGAAAAAGGAAAATAATGATCTGTTATTTGTTTGTGTATATGTGGATGATCTTATATTCAGGTAACAATCAAATCATGTTTGAAGATTTCAAGAAGGCGATGGCTCAAGAATTTGAGATGAGTGATATGGGGCTCATGTCTTATTATCTGGAATTGAAGTAAAACAAATGGAGGATGGAATTTTCATCTCACAAGAAGCTTATGCAAGAGAACTCCTGAAGAAACTCAACATGTCTGATTAATCCTACCAATACACCAATGGAGTGTGGAGTTAAACTTTCCAAAGAGGAAGAAGGTGTCCAGAAGCTTGATCAAACATTGTTCTAAAGTCTCATAGGAAGTCTAAGGTATTTGACTTGTACCAGACCTTACATTTTATTTTCAGTTGGACTAGTCATTCGCTATATGGAGAATCCATTCTGAAACCCATATGAAGGCTAAGAGAATTTTGCGTTCAAAGGCACTCTGAGTATGGTATGTTTTATTCAGCTTCAAAAGAGTTTAAGTTGGAGGCTATTGCAATAGTGATTATGCGGAGATATTGATGATAGGAAGAGTATCCTGGGTTTGCTTTTTGTCACGACCCGAATTGGGAACATGAGGCACGTGGGAATCCCATCTCCACGTAAGCCTCATGACCTCTGAGTCTTTCTATATGCATATTTAATATTCAATCCATTTAATAAACATCATTTCCATTTCTAAGAAACCTTTGGATCTTTGAAAACATAATCATCATTAATAGCATATCATAATCATTTCTAACATAGTTATTGAAATTAGAAAACAATCATTTCTCAAACTCTGAACATATCCTTGTGACTCAAAATATATGAGTCTCTCTATACAAAGTATACATGAAAACTGAAATCATGTAATTACAAAATAATTATGATAAATCAATGCCAATCTATTTCTATGGTTTGGACCTTCCGTCATGTACACTAAGCACTATATTTCTAAACAAAATACCAAAAGATACTTCACTTCAAAGTGAAGCTCGCAACTGGAACTTCTCCTGGGAATAAGGTGGATCAGAAGGACCCATCAGCTAACGTATCTGTAATGGAAGAAGGGAGAGGGTGAGTTTCATCAAAAACTTAAATGAGTAGGCCCTCACCCATAACCCTCTCATGGGACAATCAAGAAACAAATAATCATATATAATCATTAGACTAGTTAGTACAATATCTCTGAAATTATATTAATAGAAAACATCTCTAAATTCTTACTCTATCGAGAAATCATTTTCTGTACATATACATAACGCTTTTAAATCAAATATTCTCTTAAAAACATCAATATTCTCTGAAAAACATAAATAACGTACTCTACTAGAGAAACAAATCTCTGTTATGCACAATTCATGTGACATAACAATATCTCTAAACTCTGGGGCACCTAACTAGGTCCCATTTCTAATTCCTTGCCCTATGGGCGACTTGGTATACCAAGGTTAACGATTAACCCGTTAACACATAGCCTGTTCTCTATAGCCACGCTAACTCAATCAGAAATTTAAATCTTTTCTCAAAGTCTTCTATCCTAGAGTTCACAAGCTCTAGTATATAAATCAATAAATTCTGAAATTCATATAATCATCACAACATCTCTAATCATTTCTCTTAAAACTCTATTCTTGAAATCATAAAATCTCTAATATATATATATAAAATTATTTAAACATGAAAACTCTTGAAACTCTAAGGCTTTGGTCTCATATGACTTGTAACAATAACTTAGCATAACTGTGACTATGAAATCATGCCCAAGGGATAGCTCTTTCAGGCATTCGATTTTAAACCCACAGAATATGTTCTGCAATTGTTATGAATCATATTGAATTCTATACTTCTAAGTATCATAAAAATACTTATTTTCTCTAAAAACTCTATCATATACTTGTGCTCTACTCTGGAAATCATCGTAATATTTCATAAATCTCTAAATATAATCATATTCATACTCTTGCTCTTTAATAAAAATCACTTTTAACAATAATGGTCCCATGAGTTTTCAAAAAAACATATATTTCATGCTTTCATTTCTAATATCATATGGTCATGTCATAATTTACTGAAATTAACTCTAATGATCAACATAAGGATCATAGGATCTGAACCCACTCACCGTTTGAAGCCGGAGTATGTGGGCCCCACCAATTGGAGAACTTGGAATGACACCAACAACTCCATAGAGCAATTATAACTCTAGATTAAACTCTAATAATCTCTAGGGGGCTCTATCCTTATTCTAACAAAATTGGGGAGGACCCCACTTGATAACAATGAAAGAAATGATCGGTCCAAATCCTAGATTATGAAGAAATAAAGATATAATCTAAACATGTACTCACCTTGAAGCTTGGAAATGATGGATTTGAGAGAGAAAATTGATGAAGAAGAAGAAGAGAACGCGCAGAACGCGTTCTGAGCACGAAACATGGCTTTTATAAACTTTTTACCGCCTGGGCGGTCCTCTTTCCAGCCAACGCTTTCTCTCGTTGACCGCCTGGGCGGTCTCCAGAGGTTTTTCTCTCTGACGGCCTTTCCTCGTCGCCTGGGTCCCATGACCGCTGGGGCTTTCCAGGAGATTCACTTATTTACATTTAATCATTTATTTTACTTTCCATTAACTTTAAAACATAAATGTAAATAAGGAAATACCCCACATTTGGATTCAAATAAAATATCTAAAAATTAAAATCCCAACAACTTAGAATCCAAAATTTGGGTTTTAGTTCAAATTAGAAAATTTCGAGATTTGCTAAACTTGTGGGCTAAAAACGAAACACTTAAAGGTTTGATAAAATTCATTAAAAATCACTCTTCAACTTATTTTCCTCTAGGAACCATTCCAGACTTTTAATTCCAAGAATATGGTTCTATCATATAGCCCTCCAATGAGGTGTAGGATCCTCACTTAGCCAAATTAGAACCCACGGTAGTCTCGGGAAACTCTAAGGCTACAAAGAACCTCCTACCTGTGTACCTGGTATCACACTTTCTTCTTGGGAAATAATGCAATTTCATGGTGTTCAAAGAAACAACCCATAGTCACTCTTTCAACTTGTGAACTGGTATATTGCATGCTTGTGCATGCCATGCAATTTGGTTGAAGATATTATTGAAAGAGCTTCACTTTGAACAAGCTGAAGCTACCAAGATCATGATGGACAACAAATCGGCTATTGCTCTAACGAAGAACCCAAGTGTTTCATGATAGAAGTAAGCATATAGAGACAAGGTATCATTTTATTGGCCCACAAACTGGTGAGGATGATCTATTGTTGGAATACCTTTTACCATCTTCTTTGTTCCCAATTCTTTGAGCCCTCCAAAGTTTAGATGTCCATATCTTCATGTGCCAAATCCTTCCTGTGTTTTTGTGTGTGTGCGTATATTATTATATTTCCAACAACAAATTCATCGTAAACCTTAACCTACCCCTGCCATGAAGACAAAACCTGCCCTAGTAATGGGGGCATTTAAAATCCAACCCGAGTGAGGAAGGGAGAACGAGTGTCCTGTGAGTTGGGTAGCAATTATTGTCATTCCTAACTAAATGGCCATAATATTTCTTTTATGGAAGCATCACTAAAACAAGATGAGGTTATTAATGATGTCCTCACTCTATTTTGTAGAAGCTCTGGTCTGAAAGTGGGTGATGAGAAGTCAAGGGTTTTTTCTCCAATAATGTTCACAATTCTAGGCGTTAATATACCAATGAAAAGTTGGGTTTTTTGTGAACTGCAGATCTAATCAAATATTTGAAGGTTCCACTTATCCATGGAACATTCAAACGTAATGGTTTTCAATGTGTTAGACAAAGCCACTCAGCGGTTGTCTTCTTGGAAGTCTCGCTCCTTAATTATCACTTGCAGGTAGGACTACTTTGATATCTTCAGTCCTTCAAGCCTTCCCTACTTATGTGATGCAAATGGTGTGGCTCCCTGATACTATATGTAAGGACATGGATAAGCTGTGCCATTCGAATTTGGTTAACTATGCATATATTGGCTGGAATCTTATAGAGAAGAAGGATGCTCTATGGGCCATGGTGCTGCGTAGCAAGTATAGGTGTGGGAATGATATGATCCATATGGTTCAAACACGTCAGAATGCTTTGAACTTAAGCGGAGGCTGAGCAAGAATTGGGACTTTGTTTCTAATAATATTATCTGGAGGGTGGACAATGGCCAAAAAATAAGATTCTGGAGAGATAAATGGATTTTGGAATTTAGCAACCTCGAGCAATGGTTATCGCTAGATTGCCTAGAGGAGTTGGCAATGCTTCTGTTAATGATTTTATTCTTCCTGATAGACTGTGGGCCATGGGGGCCCTATCAAATCTATTTCTAGGTCAGGTTGTGAATTGTATCACGATTACATGTAATAGGGGGAGGGATGGCAAGGCTGATAGTATTGCTTGGAATGGTTCACCTTTGGGTCAGTTTTCTCTTTGGAGTGCTCATGAGTCCTTGACTAGTACTGTGGATGTTAGAGGGAATTTGTTTAAGAGGATCTGGAGGTGGCAAGTACCACAACGTCTATGAACACTTATTTGGAGACTTGCGCAAGGTGCACAAATGACAAATGTGTTTCACATGACCAGGCATCTCTTGTACAATTCTAGCTACCCCATTTGTGGTGCAAGGGAGGAAACTATCATGCATGCTTTACGTGACTATGGTAGGGTGGCGGAGGTTTGGTCGCATATGGTTCCCATGGTGTTTAGGTAGTCCTTCTTTCTTATTGATAATGCCATGGCGTGGCTTGAAATATTCCTTAAGGAGGGGAGAGGCAACATTCCTTGTCCCAAATGGGCTTTGGACTTTATTTGGCACAACAGAAATATCTGGATATTTGAAGGTCAGCAGCAATCCCCTTTTCAAATTCGAGAGATCATCACTAAGATCCGAGGAACTTGGGTGAATAGATGAGTTCCAAGGGAGAGTTCAGGGTCGACCTAGAAATGAGGTGCTAGTGCATTGACATACTCCCCGTCATAGATGGGCATCTTTAAATAGTGATGGCTCGGTTAAATCCTTGGGCACACAAGTAGCTAGTGGTGGAATTGTGAGAAATAATTCTGGTGCCTGTATGGGTAGCTTTACCTGCAACCTCAAAAGATGCTCTATTATGCAGGCGGACTTATTGGGTATGTTTCATGGTCTGAGGTTGGCTACGGGTTTGGGTCTTTGTAAGATTGTGGTGGAAGCTGACTCTAGTACGAGCATTCATATGGTGCTTATGGGATGCGATTCTCATCATAGTTGTCACGCTTTGGTTAGTTCGATTATCACTGAAGCTTCCAAGTTTGAGGAAGTACATTGGAAGCATATTTTTCGACAAGACAATGCTTGTGTGGATGCTCTAGCTAGGCAAGGTCATGTTCTTTCGGTTGGAGTTCATGTCTTTCACTCTACTCCTGCTTTTTTATCTTTGCATATTTTTTCGATTTGGCTAATGTTCCTTTCACCAGATTAGCTAAGGGTTAGTCTTTGTGTTTTCTTTGGGCCTCTAGCCCCTTTGAATCATAAAAAAAGGGCCATAACATCATAATCCAACAACTCCAGTTTCATCATGAGATAAAAAGCTAAGGCTAATAGTTTAAAGTAAAAACAATTTGCATTGAAATTACAAATTTGCCATTAAAATGGGAGGAAAAATGGTTTGCTTGTGTAAGATATGTTAAGTTTTAAATAAGTTAAAAGATTTTTAAATATATAAAAAAATATTTATTTTTAAATTGACTAAAAGACTTCTTAAATAAGTTAAAAGTTATATTTTTAAATAGACTAAAATATTTCTATTATTAAATTTTTCCTAAATGATGATGATAATAATAATAATATAAATATATAAGTCTGTTAGGCCTAATTAATATGCTATTTTCATTGCCTTCCTTATTTTTCGCTAAAAAGGGTTTTTGAAAAGTTTTACCTTGTTTACTAAATAGGTTAGACCAAATTAGGCCAAATGTAGGCTTGACAAAAAATGAAACGGAATTTTGCTATTGTGTAAAATTATCAAAATGCCCCTAAGTAATTTTGCAGAGATTTGAGGTTGAAAAACCTTAATTAGAAATTTTAACATTAGAGTAACATTATATGAGACTTGGATAGCAATTTGTGCGAAAATCACAAATCTCGATTTTCCATGTGCAAAATGACCAAAATGCCCCTAAAGTCATTTTTGCCTAGAAATGAAAGATAGCTAATCCCTATCCTCAAAGGGTTAGTTTTATGTTTGAAGGGAATTATTTGTAATATGTTGATATTGAGGTAAAAATCTCAACTCCCGTTTTTTCGTACATAAAATTACCAAATTACCCTCAGGAAATTAACACGAGATTAAGTAATTTTTAAACCTGGTCATCACCTGGGAAGTTTTAAAATTTTTGTTACAAGTACTATGTGATATCAGGATATGTTCAGGTAATTCTGGGAACTTTTATGTGAAATTACCTTTTTACCCTAGTTGGTGCTTAATGAGTTTACTTAAGTAATTAAGGCGATATTAGGCTCTAATTCTTTTTGAATTGATTTCATCCATTAACCTTGAGTTAAAAATTAATTACCTAAGGTTAAAAATAATTATTTGAGGTAATTAGAGCCTAAGATTGGTTAAGGTAAAATTAAATTTCCTTTCCTTAATCACAAGAACTCATAAAATTAATTATTTTAAGTTTAAGGTTAAGATTTCGATTTAGGTAAAATCTAGTACAATTACATTTTCTTATCCTAAGTTTAGAACTTATGTTACAAATTCATTTTAACTCATTTGAAATTAACTTCATTTACTAGTGTATGATTATTCTTTTTACCTTGTCTTGATTTGTCCTAAACACTTAACCTTTTATCATTTTTCACTAATCTATCAATTCCTAATCTTTTATCTAAGTAATTAGACATCTAATACATGTTTTACCACTAACAAATAATGAGAAATCTGATCACAATGTAACCAGAAACTAGCGCCCTTTTATGCTCTATTTCATCATATTTTAATGGTTTTCCAAACAAAGAAACATATCCAACCTTATCACCATTTCTTTAGCTTTCTTTTTCATTATTTATGGTTATATTTAATCAAAAGAAAACCCACCCATTTCGGCCATGAAGTGATCAGCCACAATGTCTCCCATTAGCATCATATTTTAGTATTTTCATCCATTATACATGAACAAAATTACAACCATATAAGCATTCTTTTTCTAAAGTTTTCTTTAATTAAAAAATGAAATAAACCTTCCATTTCCAGCCATGATGCAGTGGCCAACAGCCCTCATGTGCCTATAAATAGATGCTCTTCCATTGCCAAAATGTTCACACAAACACTCTTAGCCTTAGCACTTGCTTACTTGATAGTTTCCTTACTCAAAGTTGCTCAAAGTTCTCTAATTCTCTCAAGACTTCAAACTTTCTTCTTCTTCCTTATTCACATTTAAGAGACTCCATTCTCAACCTCTAATCAAGCTCTAAACCTCAAGCATACACATTCCAACCATAAATCAACCCCTAAACACACAACCTTTCCATTGTTAAACACAAAAACATAAGAAAAATTCTTCCTCCACCCTAACTCTACTTGGCCAAATTCCTATTACCATTAGCATCAGATTTTTCTTCTTGTTACTTCATAAAAGATCAAGCTTAATCTTTTGTAAACAAGAAATAACTTGGTAGGGATTTTATTTCATGTTCTTTCTTTGTTCTTCCTTTAATTTTTGGTTTCTATGGCTTGATAATGACCTTGGCTTGATGATGAGGAATTATGGTGGTGATTGTGAATCCATCATATAATGGACCTCTAAAACTCAAGGTTTAGTTTTTGTTGTCAAAAGATTAATGGGAAAATTGTTAGTTTCCTTTAAGTTAATTCTTTTTTAGCTTAATGATGAGTTTAAGAGATAAGGTTCTTGGAACCATGGTAATAAGAACTTTAAAGCTCACTTCCTCTTTGTTAAGATTAATTAGAGTTAAAGAGTTCATTCTTTAAAAAGTCTTGAGTTTTGAGCTTAACAAGATATAATAAGGAACTTGTATCCATGTTTATGTTTCAAGCACTTGCATATCATGTTTAAATTTCTAGCTTTGCATATTCATATTTATATTTCAAGCAATTACCTTAATTCTTGAAGATAATAATAAGGATTTGCATATCATGTTTAAAGTCCAACCTTGCATAATCATATTTATATTTCAACTAATCACCTTAATTCTTGAAGATAATAATAAGGATTTGCATATCATGTTTAAATTTCTAGTTTTGCATAATCATGTTTATATTTCAAGCAATCACCTTAATTCTTGAAGATAATAATGTGGACTTGCATATCATGTTTAATTTTCCAAGTCTTGCACATCATGTTTAAATTTCAAGTCATCACTTTAATCTTAAAGATAAGGAAATGGACTTGCACATCATGTTTATATTTCAAACCTTGCATATCATATTTATATTCCCAAGTTATCACTTTATAATGACCAAAATTAAAAATGAGATTTGCATGACATATTTATGATTCTAGTTATCACTTAAATCTCTAAAGCTCAAGACTTACTCATTTTATCTTAAATGAAAATTTTCACCATGGACATATTTGCAATATATGATTTTGGCCTCATAATGATAATGGGCCTAAAGTGAGTTTTATCTTAAGATTTCATAGGCTCTCCTTGTCTTGAAATAATTCTAAGAAAAACTAGTAACTAGAAATGATTTATGATACAATTTTCCAAGTTCTTAAAAAAAAGGATTTTGATTTGCTTTCATAAATTCTGTAACATGCTGTTTGGAATGACTTAGAATGGTGAAAATTACTATTAGTTGTTGTAAAAATCATTCTTGACATATTAGGCAAGACTAGTAACTAAAAATGTGTAAAAGTGCAATTTTTGAAAGCTTCTAAAAATGAAAATTTTGGCTACTGATTGGGATTATTGGTTTATGTATAATGCTGTTTGGGATTGCCTAATTGTGTAAGAATTGCTAATAATTAGTGTAATAATTAATTTTAGCATCTTAGGAAAAGTCGGAAATTAGAAAAGGTCAAAAATGCAATTTCTAGAATGCCTCAAGACTTAATTTTCTAAATTTTGGTCAATGATGTTTGATACTATTCATGAGGCTAAAAGTTAGTGAAAATTATTGTAATAATGACTATTGGTCTCTTTGAGGTATAAAAAAATAATTACAAATATTAAATGAAACCGATTTGTAGCTTTGACCCATTTAAGGGCTAACGAGTAATTACCGATAGCTTGAGGTTAAAAATGAGAATTGTGTTTGTGACGACCTTTGGTGCATTACAAATGTCTTGATAAAGCATTACATGTGCATTAGCTTAGCCATCCTTATTTTAACATACTGGGTAGGAACATGTTTTCTTTTCAATAAGATGTTGATAATAGCATGCCTATGTGAAATATGTTATGATGAGTTGCAATTAAGATTGAGAGAATAAAAAATTTAAGTCACCAAAAAGAATAGTGAGTAGAAAATCATGTTAGAAAGATTTGTATTCTTTATGGCATGTACCTTGTTTGTAATTTTTATGATAACTGGTATATGATATTGACATGCATTCATGATATAGTATGATACATCCATAACATTAAGATTCATGTTAAAAGATACGGACCTTGACTAATGAAATTTGAAACTTAATAATAGAACATTTTATATGCTCACAATTTCATAATGAAACCGAGGTTCCTGAGGACGATAATGATGACACACGCATTAAGAGGTGAAAGTCCTAGATTCTTTTATAAGTTTCTCATTCCCTCTTCTTTTCCTTCCATATCGTCTTTAGAGGTAGATGGCGACGTTCATGCTCTTTGCGATGCCCACATGGGAAATGCACTATGACCCCGTCAATCGATCATATCATTTTATGGGTCATTATACAGTTCATTTGTGTGTCTTTATGGATCGTCCATTTACGCACCTATTTCTAGCGACTAGTTCTCCCCATTGCCCCTTTTCGGATGATCTTGCCTTCGATCGTTCGTGTCCGCATGTTCAGCAGTTTCCACCTACTCACTCGCATCATCTATTCGAGACTTCCTTGATTACATACCCGGTCACCACCTCGTTCACTGGTCATGATCGGACCCTTTTGAGGATCCACCCTCCCGTTACCCTTCAGGTAGGTCTACCCCGTTGTCCCTATGGAGGTGGGAGGTGGCAGTGATAGAGAACTACGGTCATATAACCGACAAGAGGAGCTGAGCCTACACATAGAGGTGCTACCCGTCCTCGCCGAGGTGCCCATGTTTGACTTGCGGGACTTTATGCCACACGAGACGAGTTGATCCGTGGATTTTACTCTAGGCGCTTTGAGCAAGAGTAGTGAGAGGAGAGATCCTATGCTAATGTGTTTTCGTTTGCATATTGTTCGTTTTGGATTACTGTACTTAAATTAACCTTTGATGATGATGTGATGTTTGTATGTTTTGGTGCATGATACGGAATGATCAGTATTTACTTTGGTAATATTATGATATGATGTTGTAATTTATAGGTACTATGATTTGTTGAAATCTCTCTCTTTCATACACAAGGTGAATAGCATTAACTAATTAGTACGCGTGGCTCACGTTTTGTTTTCATAGTTAAAAAAAAAAAAATTTACCCATAATTTCATTAAAGTATTTCCAAGGGTTTTAAATTAAGAATTGGAACAAAAGAGTAATAACTAATAATTAACTTAAACACGTCCTATGCGTGTTGAGTTAAATATTAGGGTGTTACAAAAGCTCAATGAGTCGCTTGACCTACTTTCACTCATACTCCAAACAAACTGTTTGTAGCCAAAAAAATATAAATTGTAATTGTATATCTTAGTTTGGGAAGTGGTGAATGTCACAAAAAGATATTTCATACGTTATCAATAATCCCACTACATTCCATAACATAATTAAAATCCCCAATTATTTACTCCTTTCATATCTTAAAATCCCAAAATATTTACACCTTTCATTTCTATATCTCAAGAGGTGTCTAAATCCACACAAACAACATTTTCGTGGGAGTTACCTCTTACTCCCATTTGTATTTGACCTTATGCGTGTGCCTGAAGTCATATCTCAACACTAGCCTCCCTTCTAGTGTCCTAAGGCAGAAGCTCTCCACCAACACATAACAACCAAACCTTTGCCATTCACTCTGACATCTCACCTCTTCTCTCACTCTCACCATCTTCTCTCTCCCATGACCATGAGCCCAACCTCCTGCCTCTTGCACCCGTCTCATGTGCTCAATGATTGCTGAACTCAAACCCACACTCCCCCTTCTCCTATTATATGGATTATATGCTCTGAACCAGATGAAACTATTAGGATCAGTACTTGCATTCTTTGTGGCTTCCATACCAGATACCAAAACCACCTCTCTTTCCACATATGCATTCACAACCACAACATCCTCTTCACTTTCATCACTGCCACAAGAGTAAATCTCTTCCCACTTTTGCTCAAGTGTCATGCTGTAAAACAAGGACTTCTTCATTTGGTGTTTAACTCTCTTTCCTTCTCTTACAAATATAAATGGACAGTACCATTTCCCTACAATCACAGGAGGTGAACGTTTTCTAGAGATGGGGAAGTTGAAATCTGGGAGCTGTTCTCTAAGAGGAGCATCAACACCCAGAGCTTCACTCAGTCTGCAAGATCGGTATGAGCCTGAGACTCGAAGTCTCCATCCTTTCTTTCTTAGGAATGTGGGAGGAATGCCATCAGGAGCAATGGACCTAGCGAAAAATCCACCACTCTGGTGGCTATGGATCTTGAAAATTTGGTACAAGTCCTTCAGGTTGAAAGGCTTTGGCTTTCTGTCATTCAAGAGGTCTGCGAAGCAGCAATTCATGATGTCCCCCTCTCTTGAGCATTTGCAAGCTTTCCTACAAAATCAGAACAGCAGTTCCAACATTGTTGCTATGAATAAAATCATATTAAGACTGAGTAGTGCTACTTAATTACACAAACTCTTCTGAAATATTGGGCACAAATAATTGTCATAGCTGCATGACCAAAAGAATATAAAAAATTCAAGTGGGACTAGTTGAATTCATATGTGGTCAAATGATACAGTTTGTAAAAATGATGTTGTGTAAGTATTATATTATTCCACTATGATACATTACACAACCTCAAGAATGCGTTTGCCTTTAGCTTATGCATAATTAATTTGTGGAAAAGAGTTGTTATTTTGACATATCAACAGAGAGGAGCGCACGTATTAATAGTGGGAATTTTACGTTGATTAATAGGAATCAGGGCACTAAAGTGGTAAGTGACAATTGATATTTTCTACTGGGGATTCATATGAATCAAGATGACAGTATTTTCATTTGTCATCATGGTCACCCAATTTCTTATAAATCAATGTGAAATCCCGACTATTAACACGTGCTCTTTTATACACATTCACACCAAAAAACGCTACGAATATCATTATTCTATTAAAAAGTTAGATAACAGTAATGATGGTTAGCTTCAAAGACCTAGGAAGACCCTATAAACCTGAGCTTAATTATGGGTGCATAAGGACAAAAGAAGAGTATAGTGCATACACATACCCCTTGTATCTGCCTTTGGCTCTGATGATATAGTAACGGTTGGAAGAGAGAGGGTGATCAGGCACAGGGATAAACCAAACCTTGGTATCTGATGTTTGTTGATACTCTGATGAGTGAGTGATCCTGAAGATCTTGTCCTGAGGGAAAGGTAGTGTCTTAACATTCTTGCGCCTGCATAAACGCCAACAACATGCGTCTTCTGCTTCCGCTTCCTCATCTGTGATGACAAGATAACCTGAATATGGAGCATCTGGTGGTGGTATTGAAAGAGTGCTTGGAGATCTTCTGTACATGGACAAAGGCCTAGTTACATACATCTTTCTTTCTGTCTTTGCGTGTGCGTGTGTGTGTGTGTGTGTGTGTGTGTCAGTGAATAAGTGTGCAAGACCAACAAGTCATGCTGAAATCAACCGGGGGATTTATCAGTTTCAGTTCCTTATGAATGAAGATATGAAAAATGAGAAGACAGATTAAAGTTCAAGGACTGATAGCGTCTCAATTAATAATTGAAGTGCATGTATATTTTCATATACCAGTATGTAAGAGCAGAAACAAATATACTTTCGTGGTAATGGAGCTACTGCGCGTTTTAATTGGTAAAGAATTAAAGAGAATTAAAGCGGAAAAAGCAGGTTCCTTCACTTTCATTTTTTGTCCACTTTGTTTTTCTTCTTCTTTATATTTGTGGTATTATCTGCTCAACAGTGTATGGGGAAAAAAAAGACGTTATTTCCTCAATAATGAAGGCCACGATTGCTTAAATTCCCGTAATTAGATTTGAACTAATGATGTTTGTTAATAATTACTCAGATAAATACAAAAATTACTTGTCAATTGTGCAATTGTGAACTTAACATATTTATAATATATAGTGGAAGTAGCACCACTCGGACTACCAAAAAGATAAAGTAGCGCCACTCTATTTAGTGAAGCTTCGTGAAATTAGTGGACACTGATGACTATTGGTGGTTCTTATCAACTTTCCAAGTCATCTTTTTCTTCCATCTCTTTAATTATGCCAAGAATTTTGTTGAATTATATACCAGAATCCTATGTCAGCTGATATTTATCAATTAGATAAACTTATCATATGTAGTTATCCGACTCCTTTCATTGTGTATTAATGTATTGTATGCTATTACTTGGCTAGTGTCTCGAGAAGCTGGTATAATCTGTGATAGCCTTTTCTAAAGTTGAAATAATCTCCACCTGTAATTATTTTTTAAACTAGTTTTCCACACTTATACTATTCTACTATCTTTTCAACCCAAATTCAAGTATGAGTTATGCTTTCTTGGCTATAATTGGAGTTGTATTGTGATAATCAACAAATCATCTTCGGAGTAGCAGTTCCCGTTTATCAATATAAGAGACCATCTACTTTATATGTTGCTTGTATTTGTATCATTAGATCAGTCTTGATTAAGCAATCTGTATGTATAAAGGTTAAAAACAGTGGTACAACTTGAATATGTTAGAAGGAGATGCGAATTATGTAGATTGAGAACATTTTTGCCTCTTCAATTTCCGAATCATCAACCCCTTGCCAGCTACCAACAGTGTCTTTCGGCCAAAACATCACATAGCAAATCGAACTGGTTCTGTTCCTAGAGAAGCCTTGGCCAAACTGCTACAGCGTAATCGATTTGTTGGCTTTAACTGGTGAGCGTCATTCTAGACATTTGACCAGTTTTAATACCTAATAGGAATATACGACATTAGCAGTGAATGCAGTCTTTTTATACTATATGCGATTAGGATGTTACACATTAGTTGGAAATGAATAAGTTTCTAGCACAATCGATGAGTTTAGATTACAAGAAGATGGGTAACTATTGTCAAGTTATAATCTTTATTGGAAATGAATTTGTAACGTAATAGTACAGAAGGATGTTACCTGGGGAAGGTGGAATCCCACGGTGCCATTGTAATCTTTCTTGCCAATGTGAGTAGGATGCTTGGAGTAGAGGGTGGGGTACCTGGACTCCACCAAGGGTATCAGGAAAGGCTATGGGAATGGTGTATGCTTGAGATTTAGAACGTATCTGATTAGCCGTTGAATACCCTTTAAGTATAGGCTCTGGTGCCGTTGTCACTTCCCCTTATTTCGGGGACGTGGTTAGTGGGCTTATGCATGGACTGAAGTGAGAACATGGGTAGTGACAAGGCCGATTCCCAGGTTAGGTAGCCCTAAGATGGGCATTTTTCCAGGATGGAAGTCGGAAGGCGGATACGCGTGGCACCAGTCGTTTTAGGATTTCCGGCCTTAGTCCCTTATGGAATTATCATACTTCTCCCATATATTTGGGCTGGCTCGTTATATCCCACAGAGCCCATTATGTCAATCATGGTCTTTGGCCCATATCACAGGTCGTAACAGTGCCCCCAACTAGGTACCAGGTCATGCGTGACCGGATTGAGTTTAAACCTGTTCTTTATGTGCTTCAAGATGAGTTAGGACTCCAACTTCGGGATTTGCACAGATGCAGGGTCATCATGAACCCGTTCTCATTTGTGTTAGACATCGCTTCTCGTCGTTTCATCTTGTTGTTTGGTGACACGCGGCCTGTGGCGTGCTTCGTGAGGCGTGGCAATAAATGAATCGGCGATTTACCGTTATGCCCCCAATGGTTATGATGAAAAGCCACATCTGCCCTTGCTCGCCTCTTCTTCTTCTTCCACGCCTCTTCCTTTTCTTTATTCTTTTATCGTTTGTTTCGGTTCTCCCTTTTTCCGGTTGCTAGTCAGTGAGAAGCCATACTTTGAAGGTTCTTCTTCAAGCATTAGGCAATTCATCTTCCTGTCAATTCCAAGTAAGTTGCTTTTCATCTTTCTTTTCTTATTCTTTCATTTCGTGCTATGGGTGATGTTGTGCCGCTTGCCTTTAGTGCTCCCATGGCGGCGTTGGTTTTTCCTTCACCGGGCCCCACCGTATTTGGTTTAAAGCGAGGCGGTGCCACCTCGTATTGTCAAAAGGGGAGTGGCGCCCTTAATGTGTAAGGATGAGGCTATGGGAGCACCACCGTTTCGGGTGTTTTGCGGTTTCTCCACCGCCACCGGATGACGTGCGAGATTTGGGGTTTAATGGGGGAATCGCCTTAGGGTGCTTGATTTTCTTGTTGAGTTTCCTGGCCTTCATGTTTTTCTTTTCCAATCTTCGTGCTTAGTCTATGGTGGTTTCCCCCTTTGTAGGTTACGGGAAAACGTGAGGCAAAGGTTCCAAAAATCCTCCGACCTCCGTCTTCCTATGTTGAGGATTATCTTCATCATTTCTTAGATGAGGTTCTAGGTACACCTTCGAGAACCGATAAAAATTATCTTTCCGCTTTCCACCGTGATACTCGAATATGCTTGATCCCGAAGATGAGCCCAGGTACTCCCTTGAGGCAGCTAGCTCGGATGAGTGGGTTTGCACATGACCAGGGATGATGACTTTGAATACATGTGGATGTATGACATCCTTTTTGAGAAGCTGGGTGTCTGTGTTCCTTCTCCGACGTCCAGATCTCCATCCTTCGGGAAATCAATGCTGCTCCCTCCCAACTTGCACCCAATAGTTGGGCTATGATCGGGCCTCGAGATAGTGTGTGACTATCTTGAGATTCCCCCTTCCCTAAAGTTTTCCTTTATCTGTTTTGTTTACCAGCTGGCTAGCGGTTCAGGACTTCATTCCGAGGTCGAGTGAATAAGAAAGTCTTTGAAGCCGATGAAGAATCCTTTCATTATTTTAAAGAGTTTTATTTCAAGGTTCAAAGAGTCCCGCACCATCCTCCTTTCTTTGTAGGCCGGAGGGTTCTGGTTCCCTTATTTTTGGACTTTGGCGCCCGGTCTCGAAACTTATCGAGGAATCCCTATCCTCTCCGAGCAGATCATTAGGGAGTTTTTCTTGAGGTCTTGGAGGTCAAATCCTATCAGTCTAAAAGGATTTTTCATTCAACTAATGAAGCCGTTAAAGCGTATCTTGGTTTGACATTTGGCTTCTCTTGTCTTTGCTTTCATGTTTTTGTTGAGCCTGGTTTAATGTTGCCTTTTTCTTTTTCTAGGTGACATGGCCTCGCATTCTAGCGTTAGAGCTGCGATCTCAAGTTTTGAAGAGAATGAGAGGAGCTGTTAGCTTAGAGCCAGAGTCCGAGGCCTCAAGTTCCACTCCCTCAATTGAGTCTGATTAGCTTGATACGAAGAAACAGAAGTTGGAGGTTCATACTTCTCCTGATAAGGGAAACAACCCTCTAGGCAGAGGATCTCTTCTCCTGAATGTCAAGATATTAGGATCTGACTATGAAGCAGGTGAAGTAGGGAAAGGGATAGTGATTCCAGCAAAACGGAAAGGAGCTGCCTTGTTCTCGAGGATTTTCCTTTCTTCGAGCTTATCAATGAGCAACTTTACCTAGAATCAATGCGTCATCAGCTTGAGAGCTCCGTTCTCAAGAGCCAACTTCAGTGGGGTCATCATTCTCTACTTTGTGCCATGGCTCTTCTTCGCAATGAGGATCTTGCTTTTGATTTAGAGGAGTCTAGGAAGGAGAAGAGGATTTACGTTCCGAGCTTGAGGGGAAGAAGGAGCACCTTGAGAACATCAAGGAATCTATGCAAGAATATGTTAATGATAACAAGGAGCTCCTTCTCGGGCTGAGACCGCGAGAAGGAACTGGATGATCTGAAGTTGAAGTTTGCTACTCTTCAAAATGAGAAGGACTCCCTGACTTCCTCCTTAGCAACTTCTGAAAAAGAATGGCCTCTCTTAGCGCAGCTAACTAGAGTGACCGTTGAAGTCTCCGAACTTAAAGCCAGTGCATCCAAGACTCTCTCCAATTGGGAGAAAGTGCTACCGAGATATTCAAGAACACTCTTGCCTAGGTGAAGGTGGTGTGCCCGTATGCCGATTTCTAGAGGTGGGGATCTTTTGTATGGTTGAGGATGGCAAGATAGTGGACATGCCAGACGATGAACCCGGTCACGTGACCACTTTTATTTTGTAATTTTCCTTTGTTTCGGGCATCACTTCTACTGTTTGTTTGTAAAGATCTTCTGTTTTGCCTATGTATCACGATTTCCAATTTTGCCTTTACCCTATGAATTTTTCAACATTTTGCGCAAGTTAGAATGGTTTACGTGGCTACGACCTCTGGTTTTAGATGATTTGTATCCGGTAAAAGACCTGGGATTACTTTTCCCTTAGTTTTTAATTTTAACCGAGCTAAAATTGTCTACGTGCTTATGGCCTCCGGTTTTTATGATTTGTACCCTAGAAAGACCTGGGATTACTTTTCCCTTGGTTTCTAATTTTAAGCGAGCTAAAATTGTCAACGGGGTTATGACCTCCGCTTTATTATGATGGTGTCCGGCTAATTCCAAAGAAATGTGAGCAAATTGAATTCCATTAATAAAAAAGTTAGGTCGGGTGGCTTTTTTTCCATCCGAACGTACTTTGGTCCGGCCTCGTTAAAACCTTCTTGGAAAAACCCAGCAAAAACCTAAGATAGGAAAAGAGTACCGAACTTCCATACAATTTGTACAATAAGCTAAACATAGAATCTTCTGAGGTTGGCGGCATTTCATGTTCTCTGAACTTCCTTTCCTTCCATGGTCATGAGCTTATAAGCTTCCTTGCCTAATACCTTGTCAATTCGATAGGGGCTTTCCAAGTTGGATGTAACTTTCCATGTCCCGAGAGGTGGGCCCGATGTTGGCACGTCGAAGAACGAGATCTCCAGTTGAAGTGTCTCAGGATCACTCCTTCGTTGTACCTCTTAGTGATCTGCCTTTAGCTCTACTTCCTGAGGTGGGCTTTTTCCTGGATTCCTTCAATCAAGTCAAGCTCTTCCCTTCTTCAGGTTTCATTGTTTTGCTCTAAGTAAGTGAGCAATCTTGGGCTTACCTCTCCAGTTTCCACCGGATAACAGCATTAATTCCATAAACCAGCCTAAATGGGGTTTCCTGAGTGGATAAGTGTGGTATGGTCTTGTGGGCCTAAAGGAGATTCCAGTTTGTCCCCATGTTCCTTTGGCCTTGTCCAACCTTTTCTTAAGTCCTTAGGATAACCTTGTTCGTGGCTTCAGCTTACCCGTTGGCTTATGGGTGTTCGACCGAGGTGAAATGTTGTGAGATCTAGAGGTCTTCCAGCAATTTTCTGAACTTCCAGTTTGTAAATTGAGTTTCGTTATCCGTGACCATGGATCTTGAAATGCCAAAGCGAGTGATGATATTTTTCCACATAAATTTTCTGCACTGGGCCACTGTTATCATGGAGAGGGCTCTGCCGATCCACTTGGTGAAGTAGTCCACTACAACGATCAAATACTTAACTTGTCCCGAGGCCATGGGAAATGGTTCGAGAAGGTTGACTCCCCACTTGTCAAATGGCCAGGAAGCTATGACTACTGTCATTCCTTCGCAGGCGCTGCGTGAAAGTGGGAGTGTTCTTGGCATTTCTGGCATGTCTTCACCAGCTCGGCCGCATCACGGGTTAAAGAGGGCTAGTAATATCTCGCCCAGAGAACCCTTAGGGCAAGTGCACGTCCTCCAGGGTGATTACCGGCTATCCCTCATGGATTTCTCTGAGAACGTACTTAGCTTGTTCCTTGTTTAAGCACTTTAGCAGGGCTGGGATAACCCCTTCTTGTATAACTATCCGTTGATAATAGTGTAGAAGGGAGCTTGGTGAGCCACCTTCTGGGCTTCTCTTGGTTGCTTGGTAGGGTTCAGAGCTGAAATACTCCTACATCCCTATCGCCCAACTTGGACACTCTATTGCCCCATTTTCCCTTTTTTATGTGATGCTTGGTTGTCTCATGTTTCGAGTATTAAACTCCTATTGCTTCCTCCAGGCGTGCTTGCTAACTTTGACAAAATGTCCGCCCATACATTCTTTTCCTGAGGTATATGCTTTACTCCGACCTTGGTGAAATCGGAAACATGCCTTTCACCTTTTCCAAATACAACCTTAACATTGGGTCTCGTGTAGATATTCACCCCAATTTGTAAGGTGACAATTTGCGAGTCACTACATACCATTAACTCTTTCACCCCCATATCCTTTGCCAAATTTAATCCGACGATGATTGCTTCGTATTCAGCCTGATTATTGGAGGTGACGAAGTCCAAGTTGATCGACATTTCAACACGGACCTTGTCGTTCCTTTCTAGTATCACTCCAGCCCCACTACCTTGGAGGTTTGATGACCCATCAATGTACAAGGTCCAACTTCTCGGGCTTTGTTTTTCATCATCTACAATTCTCGAACGAAGTCGACTAGGACTTGAGCTTTGATGGCCGTTCTTGGCTTGAAGCGGATATCAAACTCTAGAGCTGATGGACCAGGAGATCATTCTTCCAGGACGTCCCTTATGTAGTATTTGCCTGATTGGCTAGTCCGTTCTTACCAGGATGGATGGGCTTGAAAATATTGTCTGAGTCTCCAGGATGCGAGGACAAGGCAAAAGAAAACTTTCTCTATTTTCTGGTGTTTAATCTCAGCTCCTTGCAAGGCCTTCCTCGTGAAATATATTGGTTTTTGTTCTCCTCCCTTTCTCAGGCAGCACCCCAACGGAGGCGTCTCCTACCGATAAGTAGAGAATGAGGACTTCTCTGGGTTCCGCTTTGACAATGTAGGGGACTCGCCAAATATTGTTTGAAGTCTTGGAAGGCTTCTTCGCATGCTCAATCCATTGAAAACTCCTACCTTTTTTAGCAAATCAAACAAGGGCAACAATTTCCAAGCTGATAGTGATAGGAATCTCGAGAGTGATGCCAGCCTCCCTGTGAGCCTTTGTACCTCCTTTACACATGTGGGGCTCTTCATTTCAAGGATGGCCCTGCATTCTCTAGATTGGCCTCAATTCCCCTGAGTTAGCATGAATCTAGGACTTACCACATTTACCGTGAAGGCACATTTGGACGAGTTTAACCTCATTCTGAGCTTGAATGGTGAGAATATTTCCTGGATTTGTTATGAGACTTTCAGCTTCTTGTGTCTTAACCAGCATATCATCTATGTATATCTCCATCCGGTTTCCGAGATGGTCTTCAAACACCCTATTCATTAACCTCTGATACGCGCATCCCGCATTTTTCAGCCGAATGGCATAACTTTGTAGCAAAAGTTATCCATTGGGGTGATGAATGTCGTCTTTCTTCATCCTTCGGGTTCATTGGGATTTGGTTGTAACCAGAATAAGCGTCCATGAAACTCAAAAATCTAAATCCTGACGTTGTATCGACAAGGCTATCGATGCTTGGTAGCGGGTATGGGTCCTTTGGACATGCTCTATTCAGATGTGTAGTCCACGCACATACGGAGCTTTCCACGGCTTTCAGGACCAACACGACGTTTGAGAGCCATGTGGGGTAGTACATTTCTCTGATGAACCCGACTTTGAGGAGCTGGAGGTTTGCTCCATGACAGCCCTGGCTTTTTTGTTTGACATCCGCCTTTTCTTCTAGGCCACGAGTTTCGACCCTGGGTAAACTGAGAGGTGATGGCTCATGACTTCCGGGCTTATTCCGGGCATGTCCACTGGTGTCCAAGCAAAAATCTGCGTTCCCTTTCAAAAGCTTGATCAACTCTTCCTTCTCTGGGCGGTAGGTGCTTGTTTATTATGGTGATCTTGCCCATCCCAGATTGAATTTCTTCAAGTTCACCGTCCCTCTGGCCTGCCATGCATTTTTTGGCTTCACATATCCAGCTCCACCATCATCACATTCTGGTGTCTGCTCCTATTTCTTTCCTTTTTGGGTTTGATCTGGAGGCTGCGTTGTAACATTGTCTTGCCACCTCTGACTTCCTTGACCTGTGATGACACTCCTTCATCGGAGGGAACTTCATGACTAAGTGCGGAGTTGACACCACCGCTCCAAGCTTGTTGATTGTAGGGCACCTAATGATTGCATTGTATGCTGACGGCAATTCATGACCAGGAAATCAACTGGCACAATTCTGACTTCTTTCTTTGTTCCAAATGTGACTCTGAGTATGATGAACCCTTCTGGCTTGGCGGTAGCGCCCAAGAATCCAATCAACTCGTCAAGGTAAGCTCGTAAGTTGGAGTCCCTTAATCCTAGTTTTCAAAGCTGGTTTGAACAATAAATCGGTTGAGCTTCCCTGATCTACCAAGATCTTCTTGACTTCTACATTCAACATTATCCCTGAGATCACCATTGGGTCATCATGGCTTGGAATGATTTCCAAGTTGTCATTTTGAAAACACCAAGTCGGGTGATGGCTTCTTTTTCGTATACACTGTTTCCAAGTTTGAGACAACCCTCAGAACTTTTTAATGCCCTTTTCCAGGCTGACCTTGAGCACCTCCCAGCTAAACCACCTACTATAGTGTGTATGGTTTTGGTTACCACCTCGCCTTAGTTGTTACCTTGGGGTTTTCACGCTCCCTCTCCATTTCTGCTTTTGTTTTCGTCCTTCTCACTTGGTGACCTTCTCCTTCTAGGGCTTCTTTGCATAGCCACATACTTTGCCAACTTTCCTGCCTTTATGAGCTCTTCCACAGCATCTCGAAGGTCCTGCACCTTCCATTTTATGTTCGAAACTTCTATGGAAGTCAGAATTCAAACTTGTCATGTTTGCTCTTGGCTTGATGGGTATTGGTCTCTGAGGCGTTCGTGTTCTAGATTTCCTTATAGATGTCACTCAAAGAGACATTCAATGGGGTGTAGTCAACAAAACATCCCCACATTCGAGCTTCTTTCCTTGGAGGCCTTTTGTCTCTTTTTGGACTTTTTCTTTTTTGGCCTCGCTCTTCCTTCAATTTGGCTAACATTACATCTTCCATGTTGATATACTTTCTCTCTTCGTTGAGTTCTCTATACTCTTGGGTTCCATTTTTTAGAGTGATTGAGCGAAGGCCTCCAATCTGAGTCCTTGAATGAAGGCCACCAGCGTTTGTGGCTCCAAGGTTGCTATTTCTAACGTGGCCTTATTGAATCGGTCCATATTCTTGGATTCTTTCTTCCATCCTTTGTTTGTAACCCATGAGACTGGTTACCGACTTGGGCTTGTTGCAACCGCTAGAATTGAGCCAGGAACTTGTTGGCCAAGTCGGCGAACTTATTGATGGAGCACGGGGGAGCCAGTTGAACCACTTTAGTGCTGACTTTTCTAAGGTGATGGGAAAATTCTACATCTCACTGGATCTGGGTTCCGTCCAAATACATTCTGGACCGAAGATGTCTAAATGGTTTTGCGGTCCGTGGTCCTATCGTAAAGTTTGATGTCACCAGGGGGCTTGAACCCATGAGGAAGCATGTACCTCATAATCTCCTTTGAGAAAGGGGACATCATGTCTTCCTCGCATCTTTCATGTTCGCTCTTCTCGTGCTCTTTCTCCAACTTCTGTTAGTGCTATCTTTTGTGTTGAGGCTACCATCATTGCTCCGACCTTCCCTCATGTGACCATCATGATCATGGTGCCTTCTAGGCCTTTCCGTAGTCATGTCATGGCGGTGGCGCCTACCCGGGTGAAAAGGAGGTGTTATGCCTTCCTTGGATCCGGGTTCGCTCGATCTCCTCTAAGATCTTGAGCCTTTCTTCCAACTTCTTTGCTTTTTCGTCGCGAGGGACAAGCTTCAGCCTCTCGTGCCCTTTCTCATTCTCGAGCGAGACGATTTTCAACCTCTCTTCTTCTCTGGAGTTCGATTTCCAGGGCTTGTACGTGAATTTCTTGATCGCACGAGCATGTGGAAGAGGTCTGTTACGTGATCTGGGGACGGAGCTACGGGAAAAGTTCTGCATCACCTGGCATCCTGGTGACGAGTTTGGATCTTTAGTTGAGGCCTTGGACCAGCTGGTGATGGTTCTAATTGCTTTACCACATGCATTTTTGGCCTCTGCACATAGACATACTCGCCTGCATTTCTGGGCCACGTCCATCAGCCGGAATGTGGACTCCAGGATGAGTCGCCGTTGGAGGGTTGAGCTCTGGATGATACCGTTTGGGTGGATAGGTCTAGTTGTGGTCTTGGTTCTGCAATGGTTTACCTGGAGCAAAACGAGAAAGGAGAAACAGGCCGTGTCCGGAACGGTGCCAATGTAATGTAATAGTAGAGAAGGATGTTACCTGGGGAAGGTGGAATCCCATGGTGCCACCGTAATCTTTCTCGCCAATGTGAGTAGGATGCTTGGAGTAGAGGGGGGTACCTGAAGGACTCCACCAAGGGTATTAGTAAAGGCTATGGGAATAGTGTATGCTTGAGATTCAGAACGTACCTGGTTCAGCTCGAATACCCTTTAAGTATGGGGTCTGGTGCCCGTTGCCACTTCCCTTATTTTGGGACGTGGTTAGTGGGCTTATGCGTGGACTTGAGAAGTGAGAACATGGGTAGTGACAAGGCCGATTCCAGGTTAGGTAGCCTTGAGATGGGCCTTTTTCCAGGACGAAAGTTAGAAGGTGGATACGCGTGGCACTAGTCGTTTTAGGATTTTTGGCCTCAGTCCCTTGTGGAATTATCATACTTCTCCTATATATTTGGGCTGGCTTGTTATATCCATTGAGCCCATTATGCCAGTCATGGCCTTTGGCCTATATCACAGGTCATAACAGAATTAATTAAAAGTCAATCACTAATTCAATCTAACAAAAATTAGTCCTCACCCCACCATTAAAGAAATTAGAAGCAATAATCCAACAAAGTGAACATTTTTATGGCTTTTTCTTTGATTTATGTCCACGTGAAGGCCCATAGGGTGCTCAAATCATCATGGGCAGCAACCTCTATAAATCTAGAAGAAGAAAAAAAAAGAAATAAAGGGCATAGGATTTAGTGATTGGCAAATGGTTATCTTCGTGTTTCAGAATGTGTATTATTTGTTCTCATAGACGTGAGCATCGTGTCATTTACACCTCATCCACCATTAAATGGGATATAGATTTATTTGAATGGGATCTATATCTCATTCAATTGTGGATGAGATGTGAGTTGATATAGAGTCTCGCACTCCAATGAGGACAAATAACACAAGTCCTTGCAACATTCACAGTGATTGAGCCATTATGGAACAATGAGTCAATGACGTTGGTGATTGGTGCTCCGTGAGATGCTATGGATGGGTAAAAGAAGGTTAGAGAAAATAAAATATAAAGGTTAGGGAGACCTTCAAATCTTTCAAAAGCACTACAGGACCAAATTATCCTTCACCTGATAATTAAGTGATTAAATCTATGTATAAAACTTTTTTCATTAAGTTGGAATCAATATTAGAATTTATTTATTATACACTAATGGTCTAAAATAAGAGTTTAATTTCTTTGTATTGATATTATAAAACTATTTTACATCATCAACTTATAAAAATTTAAGAAAGTGTCAAATCATGCTAGATAACTACCCACTATAATAACTACCAACCATAAATTTCTTTTGACTAAATGTAAAATTATTTTACATTATTAATGTATAGAAATTAAACTCTTAAGGTATGCTTGGTTGGGAGTAAAACTAGGTGTAAATTATATAAGAAGTTTATAATAAATTTTTTTTTACCTTAACCAAACACACCCATAAAGTAATTTTACACTTTAAAAAAAAATTGAAGAAAGTATTAAACAATAATATAAGTGGTTATTAGTGAGTAGTTAATAACATAGTCTAACACTTTCTTGAAATAATGAAGTTCTATTAGTTGACAATTTAGAATTACTTTATCTTATGTGTTCAAAAAATTAAACTCCCAAAATCAATTTCATTAAAAAATAGTAGAAAATTAGAAAAATTTAATTTTGATCTCTAATATTAAAAATGTAAAAAAAATTACACAATCATATGATAAAAATATTTAATTAGATAACATTACATAAGATTTAATTTTAATACATTGATAATATAAAAAAGTTTTATACAATCTTTTAAGGATTTAATTGCCATGCACTAATAGTTTAAAACTTTTTTACAGTCATTTAATTATGTATTGCCACATAAACCATGATGGTTAACTTTACGCACTATAAAAGTCATCCAAACTAAATATTTTGATTTTATGACCTGTAAACCTTTCATACTATTAGTATATCAAAATTAAACTTATCTTTTAATCATATAATACCACACTAACAAATATTATTAATTTCCATTCCACTAGTTAATAAAGCAATAAAGTTATGCGAAAAAAAAAAGAAAATTGATTGGACGGGAGTCAACTACATCAAATAACAATAAAAATAAAAATTAAACTACAAATCCAAGCACCAATCTCTTGAAAGAAAAGTACAAAGATTAAATTGGTGAACTAAAATAAACACAAGGTAAAAAAAGAAGAGGGAGAGAAGGCCACCGAATTTGCATCTGCAGTGGGTATCGGTTACAAGGCTCCTTATTCTCACCTCTCTCAGTTCCCATTCTCAGATCAGATCTCGCTTCACCGCACCCTTTCTTCTCCTCCTCCTTGTTTCCGCCGTCACTCCTTACCCTCTGCCATATCTTCTTCTTCAGGTTCCTTTTTCCTCTTCAAGCTTCTCCACATATTTCAATCCCACTTTTTTTGCTTTTCTAATTAATATTATTAATATCTCCTCATAATCTTTTTCTTTCTTTTTAGTTGGGTTGTTTTCTGATTTGCATGCAACTTCGTAAATTACCATTTTTTTTTTTATGGATCTGGAATCTATGTTCATTTCGGTATTTATTTTTTTTGCCGATAGCGGAGCAGTTTGCAATCATTTGGTAAATGAAAGTCGGTGGAATAGGGTCTTGTGAGCTTTGTCACGTTGCATCATTCATGCTTATTATTCTTTATAACTGAATCAATTAGTTGCTTCTAATGTTATTTCTTGAAGCCTTATTAAGTATTTTATTGGTATTGTTTCCTCTTCTGGACAAGGCTTGGTTGTTGTTTATGTTGTATTGCTGGTTCCTATGCCTAATGGAATTCCAATCCGTGTCTGAAATGGATCTTCAGAGTACATTTTCCTATGATGAGGGTTCTTTTATCTGTGTATTGATCATTATGTTGATTTTTGTGCTCATTGCAGTAAGAATGTATAACAATGTTGGATCCCAACCTGGGTGCCACAGCCTCCGGCAAGCTCGCAACCTAATCCTTTTGGGAGTGCATTTAATGTTGCTGGTTCGGGACTCATAAGAGGTGGATTGGGTGCATATGGGGAAAAATATTAGGATCAAGCTCTGAGTATGTCCAGAGCAATGTAAGTAGCATATTCTAGTGTTGTTTTTGTTAATAGCTTATTTTGCCATGTATTTACGGACATGGTTTACGATACAATAAAATAGCATCGTTTGATCCATGTAGCCAACCTCATTTAGTGAAAATATTAAAAAGACTTTGTGGTTCAAAAAAGTAGATCTTTTGCTGTTTGTTTGAACCTGTTAGTTTCTGTACTGACTTAAGTTCAAATGCGTTCTTTTTTCCATGTGCTTGTCATTCTGAAATGTTTTGTCTTGACTCTTGAAAACTGTCATAACCACTCCCCAGTTTGCAAGCATTTGGTCTATCATCTCAGCAATACTCATTTATTGATTTTCAGAAACTAATGTTGTGCACTACTTGGTATTTTAGTGTCTGGAGTTCTCATTTATTTTGATTATACTTTTAAAATCTATTTCATATATGGCAAATGCTCTCACCTGCAGTAATGATTATGTAATACATATGTACCAATCAATTAAGGCTTGACTGATTTTGGGGGATAAACCAATGCAGCCGAAAGAAAAACAACATTAAATAGCTAAATAGACCTTGATTTGTTATCTTTGCTTACATCAAGTACAGATATTCTCTCAAGGTGTGAATTAAATGTTTTCATATTTTAATTAATCTTCTTTATTAAATAACAGATAAGTCGGTATTTCTCTGATCCCCAATACTACTTTCAAGTGAATGATCATTATGTGAAGAACAAATTGAAGGTGGTTTTGCTCCCATTCCTGCACCGGGTAAGCAATAATGACACTCCTTCCTGCATTTCTCTCCTTGAATTTTCGTTTGATTATCTTATTTTATCTTCTTGTTGCCTGATCTTTTTCTTTTTGGGTTCAGGGTCATTGGACCAGAATTACTGAGCCAGTTGGGGGTAGGCTCTCCTATAAACCACCAATTTATGACATAAATGCTCCAGACCTGTACATTCCATTAATGGCATTTGGTACATACGTTGTTCTTGCTGGCCTCTCATTGGGTCTTCATGGAAAGTAAGTAATCCTCTTCCTCATCTTAATCCCATAACAGAGTACTGACATGTGCTCTATTTGTCCCAAATTTGAAGTTAGCAATATTACCTGTCAATTCTCTGTGGTTGTGCCTTGTGTGTGTCTGTACACTGAGTATGTTTGGGGTAAAACATCAGGCCCTTTTCAGAGTGCAATTTTTATTTTTCACTGTGTTGCATAATAGTTGCTGAGATTGGCCTTTTTCAAACTGATTTTAGGACTCGCAAAATGTTATTTGCTCTAGTCATTAGGAACTCTTGAATTGTTTCAGATAACAGGAACCACATTGTTATCTATATGTTATTGTAGATCAGGATAATTTTAAAGCTAAAGATTAATCTGGTTTTCTCCCTCTAATGTCTCAAGTGTGTGCTGTGAATTAAATTGCTGTGTTGATGTGTTGGTGAATTATTACGTGAAAAGGATTTGTATGGTGTGGCGTGGTGTGTGCAGTGTGGGTGTGGCGGGGAAGGGAAAATATATTGCCACCTACATGGTTCAACGAAACACATGATACTCTATTAACAATGCTGAACACATGCAACTTTCTTTTATGCAAGTAATTTTGGCATTGTTAGAGTATTATTTGCTTTAGTTTCCAGCTTCTTTTTTGGTTGCTTAATGACTTTTTTTGGTTCTTATTTTTGAAGTTTTAAAATCATTGTTCCTTTTATTTTCTATAAAAGTCCAAAATTTATTTTTATATCCTGTATTTCCATCCAAAAATCTGTAAGAACTTTATTGTAAGCCACAGAAGTATCAAGCTTCTTAGATGTTATACAGATTGCTAATTGTATGTCCATGATTTTTTTTTTGGTCCTTTTCACAATTGGCTTTTCAGTTAGTTACACTGAGAATTTAGTTTAGTTTTATGTAGCTCATTTTTGTTCACCCTCCATCTTTGTCCATGTTTTCTCAAAGTTTCTTAAAGATGCTGCATAATGTTTTATGTCCAGATTTAGTCCAGAAGCTTTGAACTGGTTATTCATTAAGGGATTGCTTGGTTGGTTTATGCAAGCTGCACTGCTCAAGGTGACATTGCTTTCATTGGGCAGTGGGGAAGCGCCACTGCTGGACATTATAGCGTATGCTGGTTATACTTTCACCGGCATATGTTTGGCTGTTCTTGGAAGAATAATATTGGGTTACTCCTACTACTTTTTGATGCCATGGACCTGCTTATGCATGGGAGTATTCTTGGTGAAATCAATGAAGAGAGTCCTTTTTGCAGAGGTCAGGAGTTATGATTCCAGCAAACACCACTATCTGTTGCTCTTTATTGCTTTAGTTCAGTTTCCATTATTCACATGGCTTGGCAACATTACAATCAATTGGCTTTTATAGAGGGATAGCTTTTACACTGTACTTAGAAGCAATTCTTAGTGATATTCTTTGGTTGTTGATGCTGGACAAATGTAATATATGGGCTTTTTGTTCCCCATTGTTTTTATCTGTTGGTTAGGCTGGGGAATTAACCTTGTCAGAAATGCATAATTACAGGCCTTCTCCACATATATGGTCATTTTTTCTGCTACATATAAATTGAAACATCATTCTTTTATAAAATTTATGTATACCATTGTGAAAACACTATGAAGTTGAATTTTGCAGTTGTAGACCTTGTTCACCTTTGATCTAGTGACTCTTAGCGGACATCGTACACTTTTCTGTTTGGCTGTCACAGTAATCTCTGTTCTGCAAGTTTATGATTTGTGGCATGATTTCTGTTGTTTACAAAACTAATTTCATGGTTGACTCTTGCAAGTACAAAGCTGGTTAAAATTGAGAAGGAAGGGCCTTAATGCTGGAGAAAGTGGTCAAAGCCTAAGAAAGAACGAGTGTGTGCATTATTCACAGCTTTACAGGGGAACAGTGTTTGTGTGCTTAGTGGAGTGAGCAACTAAACTAGGACTCACCTTCGTTTATGCTGCCTTAATAAAATAAAATTTAGGGGGCATGAGAAATGTCACACACCGATTCCTTTAACGCATGTTTGGGATATTTAAAGACAACGGAAGGGTGGCGAAAAATGGAATGAGATGTAGAGGAAAGTAATGAAATGAAAAGATACGTGACATCATTTTGTTTGGACATATAATAGAGGAAGGAAAATTACTTTCTTATTTACTTCTCAATTTAATTTGAACAGTAAAAAAAATGATGAATTGAGAGTTGAGTGTCGAAAGGACACATCACCGTCCTTCAATTTCATTCACTCGTTTTAAAAACATTTTCAAACATGCTTAAATGACTGATATTGCATTTGTTAATTGCTTGTCATCTAATTGCTCAGTAAGGATGTCCAAATGCTTAGCATTGCTCAGTGCGATGAAAAAGGATGAAATGCCTTAAAAAATGTGTGTTTTATTTGTTTTTTTCACTAATTTGTCCTCTAATATATTTTTAAGAGAATAATTTGGATAATTAGTCTTAGTTTAATTATTTGTGAAGATTGTGATGTGAGAAAATGTAACAAAACTATAAAAGTGATGTGCAAGGAACACCGAATGGTTCGAATTTGGCCTTTTTAATTTGAAAGAATATCATCATATTCTTCATTTTTTTCCAAGACTATTTACAGCACGGTCACACAGTAGTGACCACGGAAATTGGCCTGGTCGTATAGTACATGGTCGTGCTGTTCCGTGTCCCTGACCTGCTTGTTTACTCCTGACAGCCAACACAGTCAAAGCTTTTCACTGCCATTGCCATGTGATGTCAACACGGCCAGACCATGTATAGTCGTACTGTCAAAATGGTATTTGGAAACGTTTTTATTTCATTCACATTCCACTAAGGTCCCTGCAAATTGATTTCTTGGATTGAACATAATTTGAAAGAAAATGAGGGGCAATGATCCTGCACAAGTTCATAGTGCCAGAATTAACAAGCACAGGTTTCTGTAGACACCTGCCTGTACAAAACATGACCGCAATAGCAAAGGAAAGTTAAATGGTCAAGAAATTTTAAAAGAATGAAGGTGTGAAGTTCAAAGCAGGTCATGAATATGCATAAGGTTTGTTCTTCAGCCAAGTCCAGGCACAGTGAAGTGCTCATTATTATCTTCATCCAATCCAATACTTCGATGCTAGGAATCCTGCGGTAGATCACATTGCTTCAGTCAAGTTCAGGCACAGTGAAGTGTTCCGTACAGTCTAAATCATTCCATGAGAAAGCAAACATGCAATCTAAATCATGGTTGTTGTACTCTGTTCAGATTCTCACTACATTATTTTTGGTTAAACTACTGACAGTAGTTCATTTTGAAATACATGATATAATTCCCTCGCATATTTTGTAGATAAAAGCATATAATTTTCACCTAACTTGAGTGATGAAATGCTATTAAATAGAGTTGTTCTCTAGATAAATCAATTTCTCCATTTTCTATGAGCCATATGGGCATATACAGTGTGAAGTTGTCACAATATTTCATGTTTTGGACCAACACAATGGAATGTCGGCATGGCCACTTTAAGCAGACAGAGAGTTGAACTGAAGAAGCTCTGATCATCATCATATCAATCCTAATTAGACTCTAATTGGTTTTTTGTAGGAAAATATGAACATACTGGTCCCAATATAAATATTGAAATCATTCACTTAGCACATAACATAGGGAATAACTTAAGACAATTGCTACTTTAACTTGTCTTGACCTTTGATCTATGGTGACTTATTCCACTCCTCTGCAATAGACATTTTTCAAGACTGAACTCATTCATATACATGATAATTGGATTTACTTTCTCCAAATCTTACAGAGACTATTCATAGCCAGGTTTATTTTTCCAACTCAATTCAAGGGTAGTCAGATTTACTTTCTCCGACTTAACGGATTTACTTTCTCTAACCCAAGAAAACATAATCTTGATATTTCACTCATGTAGAGGCAATAGTAAAAAATATTCACAGTGACATGTGAATAACATCATCAATAAACTCACAGTTACCGTTCGGCTTAATCTAGTGGAGCGATCTACCATTGGGATAAGTGGCCTACCATCAGGCCGAGTAGCCTCCTATTTGGGTCCTATGTTTGTGACCCACCCAAGGAAGTAGGGGTTTGATGAGATATGGGGCTAGGAGTTGGGCCAATGGTAGAGCTAGGGTCACTACTGGAGATGGGCTGTGACGGAATAGGGTAAGGTGGAGGGCCAATATACTCTGAGTAGGCATATCCAAAAGGGAGGGGTAGTGGAAAGGGAGGTGGTGGAGGGGAGGTGGTGGAGGTGGTGGTAGGGGCGATGGTGGGTAAACTAACCTTTCTAGGTCGGCCTTTGCATCTACCAGCTATATTGAAACAATTAAACAATTCACAAAAAGATTGGTTGTATAAGGTTATAATCAAAGAGGAAATTGATTATGATGAAACCTTTGCACCAATAGCTAGGCTAGAAGCCATAAGAATGCTACTTGCTTTTGCAACCTTCAAGGAATTCACTCTTTACCAGATGGATGTCAAGTTTGCATTTTTAAGTAGATTCCTCTCTGAGGAAGTTTATGTAAAGCAACCTCTTGGTTTTGAGAGTGAAGACCTTCCGAACCATGTCTTCAAGCAAACAAAAACACTTTATGGTTTGAAACAAGCTCCTTGAGCTTGGTATGAAAGCTGAGTACTTTCTCTTGAAGAATGGGTTCAAGAGAGGTAATGTAGACACTACTATTTTTACTCTTGAACAAGATAATTACTTTCTAATAGTTCAAATATATGTTGATGACATTATATTTGGCGTTTGACCTTTCTCTTTGTGAAAAGCTTTCAAAATTAATGCAGAGTGAATTTGAGATGAGCATGATGGGGGAGCTCAAGTTTTTCCTCGACTTGCAAATAAAACAAAAAAAGAAAGAACCTTGATCCATCAAGAAAAGTACACAAAGGAGCTTTTGAAAAAGTTCAATATGGATAAGGCCAAACCTATGAGTACCCCTATGCATCCATCTCAAATCATCGATATTGATGAAAATGACGAAAAGGTATCAAAAAGTAATTATAGAGGAATGATAGACTCACTTTTGTATCATACAGCAAGTAGACCTGGCATTCAATAAAGTGTGGGAATTTGTGCTAGATTTCAATCTAATCCAAAACAATCACATTTAAATGCTCAAAAGAATCTTTAGATACTTATTTGATATGACTAATCTTAGTTTATGGTACGAGATGGTGCATCATATGAGATTATAGGTTACTATGATACTGACTTCATTGGAGATAGAGTAGAGAGGAAAAACACTAGTGGATGTTGCTACTTTTTCAGAAAGAGCCTTATCACTTGGTCATGCAAAAGTAGAATACCATTGTACTCTCTACTACTAAGCTGCATATGTAGTTGCAAATTGCCCAGAATGCTGGCTAAGGAACCAGCTAGAAGATTATCACCTGAGATATTCCAAAATCCCTATCTTCTGTGATAATACTTGTGCTATTAACTTGCTAAGAATCCTATTCAGGATTCTAGATCCAAGCATATCGATATTAAACATCATTTTATTCGTGATCATGTTCAAAAAGGAGATGTTGAGTTAATGTTTATGAATATTGAAGACTAAGTGTTTGATATATTCACAAAACCATTAGTTGAAGATTGCTTTTGTGTTTTGAAAAAACTTTTGAACTTAAAAGTTTTTTAAAGTTGCATAAGCATTTATGCATAAACATCTCTGTATATTCCTCTTCATCGCTCTAAACTAAAGCCCATATGAAGACATCAATATGCAAGTTTAGAACATCAGTTGTAAGGCCAGAAAATCAGTCTAAAGATTAGAAAGTCAATTTGCAAGCTCAGAGAGAAGACAAGACAATCAAAAAGAAGTGTGGAGAATCAAAACATGGGATATAGTTGGTTTCACGGGGTTTAGAATCAAAAGAAGAATGTATCATGAGAAAATAGTGATGCTGCAATAGGCCAGAAAGTGGAAGAAGAGCTCAAAAAGTAAACATGTTAAGAAAGTAGTTCCAAACTTCATAAACCACTCTCCTGAAAAGAAGGCAAAAAGGATAATTCCACTCTTTTGAGTTTCTTTCTCCCACGTTGTTTCACCTTCAATCATTCACGTCTCATCACTTAAATAACTCCCTACTTTTCACACGTCACACTTGTACTTTCATCTTCAACCTCATGCACTCGAGACCTCAACCATTTCATTTTCTTCGCTCACAAATCTTCTCTGGAACACCAACCCTTTCTCTCAAACCCTTTCAAGTTTCAACATTTTTTTATCAAACCCTCACATACCTATACACATCCTACAATGGCTAGAAGAGAACTCAACCGATCCATTGACAAGAGGGCAACCTTCCACATGTATGGTGATCTAGAGATGTGAGATTTCTATGAAAAGAACTTCTCCTTAAGGAAGATGGCACTAGGAAAAATGTTAAAGAAAGAATTTTGGGAAAGTATATCTATTCTCAATGAAGTATTCTCTTTTCAAAGATAAGGAGAATATATGGAGATCAATGATAGAGTCTTTCTAGGGTTAGTAATGGCTTTTTATTTGTAGCTGAAAGGCAACTCAAACTTCTTGTTAAAAAGGGTGATTCGTGATTTTGCCATTGAGGTCAATCCTGGATTGTCAAGAGTTGTCAAGGCACCTTGTAAAGGCATCGTTTGCTCTTCCTCACCCACCTGGGCTTGCTCCCTAGGAATAAATGAAGGAGACGTGTCAAGGTACTTAACTGACTCCATCCTTTACAAACCTAGTGAAATTACTACTACCATGCTTAATGCAAGGGCAAGAAAAGTATATATTGTAGTGCAATTCTCCATCCTACTTAGGATAGGAAGCATGAATGCACTGGTAGGCATGGACTGCATACTTCTACACTATCTCATGGCCAAGAGAAAGGTGAATCTATCAAGACTCATAATAGATTACATGCTCAGTGCAATCACCAAAGACAAAAGGAAGATAGCCAGTGTACCATATGGTGTATTGTTGACAAAGCTAGCACATACGCCTTCCTCTCACTAAGGAACGGTATGAGTTCATGAACAATATACTCAGTTGCCTCCTTCAAAACCTCAAAGAAAAAATCCACAACCTCAGGGTCTAAGGCAATAAGGCTAAGTCCTAGGACAAGGGGAGAGCAAGCTGAGAGAACTTCCAAAATGGTTGAATATGAAAAGACAAGGGCAAAAGGCAAAAGGAAATTAGTCCTCTTAGAAAGTAAGATTGAGAACTTGGAGGAAGAAGAATCTGCAGAAATTCCTCTAAACAAAGATAGAAGAACAAAAATGAACAAGAAAAAAGACAACAACAAGAACCTTGGATACCGCCACCTTCTTGAGAAACCAATAATGATTCTTCTGATTCAAACAATGGGCTTAGGTAAAATCAGACAAGATGCCTAGTAAACTAGCAGGAACCATTAGAAGGAGAGATATTGAGTCCAAGCTCAAAGATGTTCCTAAGCATAAGACAACAATCTCTATCCTTCTCAAAGAGATTACAAAATATTAACAGGCTGGTTACAAGGTTATCTTCACTAACTCTTGAAGAAGATGAAGACAAAGAAGAAGAAGAGCAAGATAAAGCATCCTCATTCTGAGAAAAAGGAAAGCCTATCAGGAGTGAAAAAGGCTAGAATGAGTGAACTCTTCCTTATGGAGCCTATCATTGAGGAGGGCTGAACCAGATACTGTCATTCTGATGGTGCCTCAACATCTTCCCTCCTTTTGTATCTCTTCTGGAAGAGGAAGAAGATAGGACTTCAGAGATTGGTGCTCATGCTGAAGAAGCGTTGCTTCCGCCTTGGCTCTTGTTCTTGATGCGCTTCCTCTCCTGCCACCATTGTTGCACATATTCCATCCTCTCCACCACCTCCGCTTCGCATGCCGCGAGGCTATCGCCAAAGTTGGGGAAACCATACCCCTAGACATACCATAGCCAACACCCAGGTTAGTCCAACAACCATCCACCTGCCACACCATCCTTCAACGAGACTTCAACAAGTTCTCAATAGATCTAGCTTCTTATGAGAAATCAGAGGGACATTGCCTCCATATTGGATCGGTTGAAGCCACCAAAATCGAGCAAGGTGCCCAACTCTGGAGTTATGAAAAATTACTGCTTCAGATTCTTCAGAATACTCAGGAGATCCTTTGTGAAGCAAGGCGTCGGACTAATATTGGTGTTCTTAGTTTTTAGCACACCTCCTTTTTGCTGATGTCAAAAGAGGAGAAAGGAAGAGAAGAAAATCTTGTGCTGAGAAATTCAAGGAAGCATGCTGAGGGGAGCCACTCAGAGATATTTTCTTTTGCATTGGCATTTTTTTTCTCTATGAACACTTGTTTTAGTTTTAGCATATTGTCTTTTTGTTGTGAACATCTTATCTTGCTTTTTACTCGTTACATTTGTTTTTTAATAGCTCTGATCTTTTTAATTTATGCTATGGTACTTTTTCCTTCTATTGATTTGATATATTTGTTTTTCTTACATTTGCTATGTTGTGTTTTTGCTCTGATAAGATCTTACATGGTACATATATATTCTCTGCACACTCTGATAGATTTATTCGGTTTAGCTAATCAGAAATACTAATGTTGATGTATGCATGCTTATATTATTAGCTCGATCTAATATGTTGCTACATTAGTTTGCTCTCATGCTTTAATGCCCAATTACATTAGTTCTATCTGTATGATTAGCTCTGGAACATATTGTGATATATATATATATCCTTGTGCGCGTTGATATATAAGCCATATCATACGATTTTAAAAGTATTTTCTTTGCCTTCAAAACATACGCTCTGGTACACCTTTTTTTGTATGAAGTTTCTTTTCTAATCAAGCTCGAAAATGATGCTTTGTTACAACTAGGATCAATCCCTGTTGGTTTGAGAAATGTCTTTCGTTGATAATATTTGAAAGAAGGTTTCTATGAGCCTTAGAAACTTCTCTTGTGTGCAAAGTTTGTATGTTGCATATTTTCATACACAAATTGCATCAGGTTTCAAAAATAAGTTTGGATAAAGATGTGCTGAATGAGAAATCTAATCAAGAGTAAATATCACAAGTATTATTCGTTTTATTCAAATAGACTTTTCTTTTTCAGAAAAGTCCAAATGACTAAAAATCAAGTTGGGTTTTATTTAGAAAGTTAAACGATCATATCTTTTTTCTCTCTTCTCTGATACCTCTTAAAAAGTACTCCGAGTAACTTTAGAAACCTTAAGAAAACAAAAATAGCTCTGATTTAAGTCACTTAAAGCAAGTAAAAGTTTTATCATGCCTCAAGAAAATGACTCTTAAAATCACACCTTATGATGTGTTGAAAGAAATAGGTTTTATCTTGCTCCATATCATTTTATATTTCTTTCAAAATTTCTTCAAAAGATTTTCTTCTATTGGTTTGTCATCATAAAAAGGGGAGATTGTTATCTCCTGAACCCTTTAGAAAGTGTTAATGCAAAATGTTTTAAATGATAACACAACCAATTTAAAGAAAATATTTTGAAGAATGGCTAATGGTTTCCTTGAGTTTTCTTGAGATAACAAACAGGTTCTTCCATATGCATAACACGTTTCTTGAAATGAAAATAATTTCACATCGCATGTGCAAACATGATTTATCTCGTTTAAAGAGATAGGAACTTAATGAAAGTGAGAATTATATTGCGAATTGAATGTATACATGCTTAACGGACTGAAGAAAATCATTGTATACAAGAAACCAAGGAATGAATCTTCAAAAGTAGGATGCGATTCAAAAAGTACACTTTCAATGAAGAATTCAAATCTACTCTGAAGCTTATGTGTTCTACAACCTTCAATCATCATGATCGCAAGCATTTCATCATCTACAAGCTCTGATTGAACATATATATATATATATATATATATATATATATAAAGAAATTGACACCGCACTTCAAAAAGTTCAATTCACAGTGAAAATGGTGCACTCTACAAGAAAAGGAGGGAAATTTGAATTTCAAATTTGAAGTCAAATCCAGTTACAGGTACATTATCTCTTTTGCCAACTTGGTCAACCATTCCAGCTTCTAGAAGGAAAAGTTCAGAAGTCTTGTCAGAAAGTAAAAAATAGTTTATGAAGGTAAATCAGAAACCTCTATTTCACAACGGCTTCTACAACAGCTCTGATAGACAAAGAGCTATTCCTCTAGAGCCTTTTCAAGACACAAGTAGATGATCAACATGTGTCACTTGGACAACTGATCAAGGCAACGATAAATGAAGAACATCTATAAATAGAGATGTTATGGCTTCAAAGAAAAGATCCTACGATGCATAAGAGCTAAAAGCTGTGAAAATTTCTCCTCATCTCATGTGAAGTTCATTACATCTTATAATCAGTTTCCTTGTTTATAAAATCTTCTTTTTGCATTTTTATAGATCATATGTTCTTCCAAGGAAGAATTTTAGAGAGAAGTCATTCAAGTTTTTCCAGATTTGTTATTGTAAATCTTATGAAAATTTGAGTGTAGGTTAGTTTGAGTGGCAAACCCAAACACAAACCTTTGTATCCTCAATCCAATAGTAATCAATGTGAGTAAGCTTGGAGAGGCTATTCAAAGACTATTTACAACGCGACAATAGAGTTAGCTATTGGTCACGGTTTAGCTTAGAGGCTGGTCAAAGACTACTTAAGGTTAGCTTGGAGAGGCTAGTTAAAGACTACTCAGGTTGTGATAAGAGAGTGTACTTGGTCACTATTTAGCTTGGAGAGGCTGGTTAAGGACTACTTGGTTTGTGACAATAGAGATTGCTACTGGTCATAGGTAAGAGCTTGGGAAGGCTATTGTAAAGACTATCTAACTTTCTCAATTTGAGAAAGGTTTTTAGTGGAACTCAACAGTTGTTGAGAACTGGATATAAGCAAGTTGGTCGAACCAGGATAAAATCTTTATGCAGGATTCTTTCTCCTTAAACTCCTTTATATTATGACTTTACTTTGTTTTATTCTTTGTATTGTTCTTTATATCTATTATACACGCTCATCATATTTGCTGATTGTTCAGAAAGTAGCTTTCTGAAATAACTGACTTGTTTCGCTTACTTTAAGCTCATAGCTTGATAGTATATTATCTAAGTTTTTTAGAAGCTAAGAAGGAAAGAAAAAGCAAAGTACGATTCAACCCTCTTCTCGTGTGCTTTTCTACCTACATCTTTTACCCAAGCCTTTGAATTGATTGATGATATGCATGAATCTGGTGGTCATTTTATTAATATTTTCATGTTTAGTCACTTTGAACATCTCATCCTGATGAACAGGCAACTTATCTTTGTCTCCTTGACTTGATATGTTCCTTCATAGAGCATATGTAATCTATCCAAAATTTCTTTGCTATGTCACAAGCAATAATTTTATCATATTTAAGTTTTACTTAGGGCACAAGTAAGGAGATACTTGACCTTGTAATTCAATTGGACTTTTGCTTTGTGTTGATTTGTCCATATATTTCTAGGAACTTCTCTAGTTGTTGAAGGTCCACCTTTATTGTTTCCAGGCACTTCTTCCATGTGGATGTAATCACCTTGTTGTCTTATATCCCACAAATCAAGACTTGCGTATTTGATGAATAGCTCCATTATGTCTCTTTAGTATGTATAGTCACCACCATTAGAGAATGGAGGTCTGTTATGGAGTATACCTCAGCAATGTGTATGTTATTATGTGCCATCTTCTTTCAAGATCTTTATCTTTGTAATTAGGGTGCTTAACCCCTTAGAGGCTTGAGCTTTAATACCAATTAAAAAGTAGTATGAAAAGGGGGTTGAATCGTGTACTTTCAAATCCCATATAGTTTCTGAAACTTAAACAAGGTCTATCAAGTGTTTACACTTGAAGGCAATAAAAAAGCACAAGTTAATATACTTCAGAAAGTTACTTTCTAAAGTGATTAGAAACTAAGTAGAACTTTAGAAACTAATTAGGAATCTATTATACTAATCTACTATACTAATAATTTAGATTCATTTTTGGGAAACTTTTACATTTGTCATTCATAGAACTATTCAGGGCCCCACTACTTTCCAATCTTTATATTTAATATTTAAAGTAATATTTTGAATTTAATTTATATTTTGATTATTAATTATTTTTCATATAAAATAAAATTAAATATTACAATCATTAAAGATTACAATCTGCGCCAAAAGAAAAAAGATTACCATGAAAATAAAATTATAAAATTTACTTCTATTATACTAATAATTCAGACTAATTTTAGTGAAATTTTTACACGTGTCATTCATAAAGCTATTTAGGCCCCACGCTTTCTCAATCTTTTTATTTAAAATAACATTTTGAATTTAATTTACATTTTAATTATTAATTTTTAAAATTAAATATTAAATAAAATTAAATATTACAATGAAAATAAAATTATAAAATTAAAAATGAATACAAACTATTGCATACTAATCATTCAAACTCATTTTAGAAAAACTTACACGTATCTTTTATAGAACTATTTAGGGTCCACTATTTCTCATTCTTTATATTTAAAGTAATATAATTTGAATTTAATTTACATTTTAAGTATTAATTATTATTATATGAAATAAAATTAAATATTATAATTATTAAATATTATAATCCATGCCAAAAAAAGGATTACAATGAAAATAAAATTATAAGATTTTTTTATTCTTCACCATATAAGGTTTATAAAGATTACAATTCACACCAAATAAAATTATAAAGATTATGATCCACAAAAAAAGAAGAAGATTAAACCTTATGTATGTTTCTTCACCACATAAAGATTTTTTTATTCTTTTATTTTGGTTAACTTTTCAATATTATCCTATTTAGTTTGTTTGTTTTGAATCATTTTTAATATTATCTACTTATACTACTAATCATTTAGACTCATTTTAAGAAATTTTTTTTCATGTGTTATTTATAGAGAAATTTATACTCTATCATTTTCTCAACTTCTAAGTTTTTTAATTTTTATTTACATTTTAATTATTAGTTTTTTTAATTATATTTTCATATCTCTCTTTTATTACACATATTCTACATTGAATAAGATAAGTGGCATAATATTCAATGTAGAGCATGTGTTAATAGAAGAGGGTTATGTAACTTCACATTATTAGCTTTAATGTAGATTGGTGTTACATTTGTGATCCATTCTTTTTGTTTTTATTTTTGTTTTTTTTTTAATTTAACATTCATTTATTTTTTTATAAAATTCATTAATAAATTTATATTTTTCATAAAATTGAGAAAATATATGATTATAACTCAAATAAAAACTTCTCATTTTTATGAGAAATTTTTTTTAAACTTTTTTGACAAAAAAAAAAAAAGGCAAGTGAAGGATTACATGTTTACACAACATGAAAAAGGATAGACACCAATGAAAAAATAATAGAGCAATGCTATACATAAATAAAAATATTTATAGATCTTTGGAAATGTCCTTCAATATTTTTTGGATAAAATAATAAAAAAAATTTTATAGATCTTTGGTAATCTAATAATTTTGGATAAAAAATTTTCATATATTTTTGGTAGTCTAGTATTTTCACACACACACACACACACACACATATAGTGAGAAGTTTACTCTAGGAGTAAGTTTTAGTATATTTACTTTGTCTAATAACTTTTTTTGGACATAAAATCTCATTAGTCCAACGGTTTAATTTAAAGTTTCTAACAAATAGATCAAGTCTATAAAATTTCATACAATGTAAAATTAATTTGATACTTCACCATTTTATTTTATTTTAATGGATAATTTATTTTTAAAAATATAAATAAATATTGATTATTAGATTATATGTTTATTATTATCCAATTTTTTAAAATTTAGCATGTTTGATTATCAATATAATATAACATAATTTAATGGTTATATTGATTAAATTCAATGTAGATGAAGAGTTATTAAATGGAATAAGTGTGTCACACTTATTATTAGAATAAATGAATCCCCACCCATATATCAAATTTTCATTGTTATTCTATTTTGCTCGTTACATATATTACTTAAATAATTGTTGTGTTGAGAAAGGATTAAAATTTTAAATTAATAGTTTAATGTAAAAAATAATGTCAAATTTGCTGAATTCACATAAAAATAGGAAATGTAATATCAGTTAAGATTGAATATTACATTATCATTTTGAGTAACAAATGTTTTTTTTTAAATTAAATTAAAAAGTTAACCTTTTTCTTATTGTTGTTCTGATCTCATAAAACATGCTAAGCTTTTTTTTAAATGTTTTTTAATTACAATTTACTCCCTAAACAATATATCATGTGCACTTTAAACTCTAAATTTTAAAAATATGTAGATCGATTTCTGAAACTATCCCAAATTTAAGAAATATTAGGTATCATATTGTACATTTAGTAAATTTTAGGGCCAATTTGCACATATTCCAAAGTTCAGAATGTATAATACACTTACTTTGACTAAAATACACATTTTTAAAAGTTTAAGGGGTCAATTTACACCTTTTTAAATTTAAGAGATAAAATGCATATATAGTTTAAGAGGATAAAGTGCAATTGTTTCATTTTTTCCTTTTTCTTCTTTTTTTCACACATGGTGTGTTTGGTTGAGAAGTAAAAATGTCAATAAAAATTTAATGGATGAGTTTTATGTGTAAAATTACACATAAATCACAATTATGAAATTTTTACCCTTACTTTTACTCCTCAACCAAGCATACCTTTATAAGTTTTTTATTCAATCAACAATTAGATATTTTTTCAATTTTGTTTGAAAATATAAATATAATTTCAGTATAATTTAAGAAAGAAATGAAAGATAATTTTTTCACAAAATGAAAAAGAATTATTCACAAAGAAATTTTTTATTAAAAATATTAATTCTAAACAAAATAATAGATATATGTGTCGTACTTTATAATATACTACTTTATTTTTATTGTTATTAACTTCAACTCACTATTTTTTAATATTCACGATTACATTATTTAGACAATTCTTATATTAATAAAAACTGAAAAAATAATTAATATTTAAATCCAAATAATTGTTTTACATACATTACTTTCACATAAAAATAAAAATTGATAATATCAAAGAAAAATTAAATTTTTTTGAATTAAATTAAAAATATTAAATTCACATGAACCTATAAAATCATTGCTTTAATTAAAAAATGATATTTAAGAAAAATTACAAGAAATAAAAGTTGAACGGGAGTCATCATAGACATAATAGCCCCTCCCTACTTTTCATCTCGGAAGTATAACGTATGAATCTGGTAAACCCGTAGAATCTTAGAATCTGTCATCCTACCAAAAAAGAAAAAGAATCTTTGATTCTGTTGACCGCTTGAATATAAGCTACCTAATTAGGCCGCAGTAGGGCTAGAAATTGAACAGATCCGTAAGAATCTTCCCATTCCATCTATAGTACTTTTTATGGTTAATGAAAGTTAATTGTTTGATTTTGTTTAATTTTTTTCTCCCTTTGAAAATTGATTTGAGTGAATCTTCCCGTACCACTGTAGGCGACAGCTCACGCCCATGCCTTACGGCATGATAATGTCAAATTAAGATGATGATTTCGTGGATCCACGCAAGCAGCATCTCTCTCTCATATCAGTGACCACCTGAATTGGATTCCACCGACTTAGGTCGCCAACTCATGTTTACGTGGAATTGGACAATACACGTTACATTTTTGCAAGCATTGGTACAGTAATTAATTACTGGCGCTTAAATGCTCTGTCTCTCTCTCTCTCTCTCTCTCTCTCTCTCTCGAATTCCATGCCCATGCCATTTACACGCGTGAATCTAGCACCCACCACTCTTCCTTGGTCCCTGCCCACCTCCTGTCTCCCCATTTTGGTCATTTCATCCTTATTACATACCCCTTTTGCAGCTCAAGGCATTCTTAAAAAAAATATATAATTGAAATAATCTTACATTTAGTATCGAAATTTTTTCACAAATATGTTAGAGTATAACATAAAATTCTTTAATTAACTTGTGTTTTTGAATTATCATCACCTTTATAGTTAAGAATTAAAATTAATATTCCATTAATTAATATGAAAATTTTATACTATCATATTCAGTTACAAACATCATTAAAAAATAGTTAAATATTATATAGTTATTATAAAAATCATAAAAAATAGAATATAGTTAATTGATGATATGTTAAAGTTAAACTTTCTAATTAATATTTGAAAAATACATATTATCAAATTAAAATATATTGATCATTATAAGAAAAGGGTATTTCTGGATGTAAAATTTCGAATGTAAACATAATAAGATTGACAAATACCACAGCACAATTTTTTTTTTTTTTGACTTTTTCATAAGTTTTTCTCAGACATAAAATAAAAACCATGCATGGTCAATCCATTCAAATTTATTATATTACATTTTCTACGCACCACAAAAATAGATATCGGTCTATTGTCTCTAAAAAGAGCGCTTACTAACTTATTAAAATCCATTAATTAGGACCTTAAATATTTGCGAAAATAAATAGTCTTCTAACCTGTTTAGTCTGTCTGACCAACTCGTGTATCCTTATCAAAAAATAAGCAACGAGACCTTTAAAAGAAAAAAAATCAAATACAAGTGAAATACTACAACAAAAAAGGGAATACCAAAAATAAAGAGCGCATAACCAGATTGACTACTTTAATCTTATCGCACACACCATGCACTTGCCCAACTTAACGTTGTAGAGTTGTACTTTTCCTTACTTAACCTAACATTTGGTGCTTATAAAACCCCCACCCCCTCACTCCCAAGAAAAACAACATCACATGTTGTATCATTTGAACTCCTGAGCCCAGAAACACCAAACAAAAACACCAACAACAACAACATCAACAAAATCATTATCATCTTCAGCTCTCAAGAAGAAACATAATAACCACCACCGTCAATTAACCGTTTGATGGCAACCCGTGTTATCCCTCCAAGAATCCTCAGGAAAATCCGTTACAACACAGCCTCCAAGCCCTTCGCTTACCCTACCGCCGCTGAGGCGGTAGCGCCTCCTACCGTCTTTGACAAGCCGGAACTAAAGACGCCGTCCGCCACCACCGCAGACGTCGCCGACGCCGCTCCCTCTGCCGATAGTCATTTCTCTCCAACAGCATTGAATTTCGAGGACGGAGAGAGGCTGTTCTCCTCCGTGGGCACCGCGAACCTGCTCCGGTCGGCCGCCGTGCTTCACGCGACCGCGGTGGGGCCCATGGTGGACCTGGGAATGTGGGTGATGAGGTCGAAGCTGGTGGAGAGGGAGGGAGTGGTGAGGGACGCCGTGATGGCCGCCGTGAGGAGGAGCTTCTACGAGCATTTCTGCGCCGGCGAGGAGGCCGCCGACGCTGGCCGGAAAATACGGTTGCTGAACGAGGCGGGATTGCGCGGGATGCTGGTCTATGGGCCGGAAGATGCGAACGATAACGAGGGTGTGAGCGTAACCTGAAGGGGTTCCTTCGCACCGTTGATGTTTACAGATCGCTTCCTCCCTCTTCTGTAAGCTCTTTTTTCAGCTCTTTCTTGATCCGTCGTTGGTTTCAAAAAGTTTATTAATTTTTTTTTGTTTTACTTGAGTGGAGAAAATAGAAATTCCTATTAATCTCACATTAATAAAAATTAAATATTAATATTACTTTTACTCATTTTCTTAACTTGTGATAGACTCATACAAGTTACAACGAACGAGAAAGATACAAGTTGATGTGTTCTTTCTTTTTTCTCTTTCTTTAACACTTATAATTTTGTGTGTTTCTCTGTATACCACTAATAAGTTAGATCATTCTAAATTATAGTTTTGACCTTTTGTGTGAAATATATATATAGATAAATAAAAAAATATATAAACGAAAAATGTACCTAAAAAAGGTGAAGCATTTACATCCACACATTAAATGTGATTAACATGCAAATAACTGACACCACCCGGAAAATCATCCATTATTTTTTATTTTATTAATAGTGTGATTTTTTTTCCCGGTTTTTTATGTCATCCACGGTGTGCCACGTGGCATTGCGGGTCCTTCATTCTGTGAGGTGGCTCTATGTGAACATTCCTATGGGACACGTGGGATGGGTTTGGTTTCGGGTTTTGGGTTTGGGTTTGGGTTTGGATTGGGGGTTGTTGCGGTGCGGCGTGCCTTATTTCTTGCGTGCTTTCTGTGGGTGAATGAATTGCAAGTGGGTGAAAGTGACACACCATGCATAGTACAACAATTTGGAAAAATGCCAGTTAAGGTTATGCTAGCCTTTTGTCTTGTTTGGCATCCGTGACTGATATCGTAGTGTTGGTTGGTCCCCCCAGGCAAGGACAATGAGGTCTCCAATTTGGCGTTGTCGAATGTGTACTTGGTTCCCTTTAATGGAATTAAGATTGGAAACATTGGATCAAAAACAAAAAAAGATTGGAAACTAATGTTTTAATTTGATGTTTCTCTCTGGAAGAAAAGCTGGATGTCATGTCATAGTGATTGAAATGGATGGGGCCAGGGCGTGGTTGTTTGTTCTTTTTACCACTTTTTTCTAGCTGTAGTTGTCATTTATTCATTGTTAGTATCTGGTGGACCACTTGATTCCTGTGTTTGCTTGTGTTTTTTCATCTGGTTTTGTACGTGTGTAGTTAATAAGTATGCGATAGAATTTGATTGATAGGAACAAATTTTTTAATTTTGATGTGAATAGGTGAGCTTTGTGGTTGTGAAAATCACTGCAATATGTCCCATGAGGCTGCTAGAGAGAGTTAGTGACCTGTTAAGATGGGAACAAAAAGACCCTTCATTCATTTTGCCATGGAAGCAAGATTGTCTCCCAATTTTCTCTGAAACCAGCCCTTTATACCACACCCAAACAAGGCCTGAGCCACTAACCCCAGACGAGGAGAGTGATCTTCAACTTGCTTACGAGAGACTGCAAGAGCTTTGCCAGAGATGTGTACAAGCCAATATTCCTTTGTTGGTTGATGCTGAACACACCACCGTTCAACCAGCTATTGATTACTTCACATACTCTTCTACCATCATGCACAACAAGGATGACAACCCCATTGTGTTTGGAACCATTCAGACTTACTTGAAAGATGCCAAGGAGAGGTTGTTGCTGACAGCAAAGGCAGCAGAAAAAATGGGGGTTCCAATGGGGTACAAATTGGTGAGAGGTGCTTACATGTCCAGAGAGTAAAATAGCTGAGTCTTTTGGGTATGCATCCCAGTTCACAATACCATTCAGGACACACACAAGTGCTTCAATGACTGCTCATCTTTTCTCATTGAGAAGATTGCCAATGGACCTGGTTCAGTTGTTCTTGCCACCCACAATCTTGAATCAGGTACTTTGATACATATACAGTTCAGGCTATTTACTTTCACCCAATGTCCCTATTCAAGTGCATGACATGAAGTTTAAATGCTGTGCAGGGAAATTGGCTGCAGCAAAAGCATGTGATTTGGGGATGGGAAAGGTGAGCCACAAGCTTGAATTTGCACAGCTATATGGAATGTCAGAGGCACTTTCCTTTGGCTTGAGCAATGCAGGGTTTCAGGTTAGCAAGTACATGCCATTTGGACCAGTGGATATGGTCATGCCTTACCTCCTGAGAAGGGCTGAAGAAAATAGAGGGCTCTTGGCTGCTTCAGGCTTTGACAGGCAACTGATGAGGTACATTCAAACTTCTCATCATTGATTAAGCTCTTAGCATGTGACATTTGAAACATTTTGTTGATGTTGTGTGGTGACAATGGTCTTTTCTTTCTATGCAGGAAGGAGTTGGGAAGGAGAGTAAAGGCTGCTGTATTTTAGAGGCTATAGTCATGTCAAGTATGCAGGCAGGCAGCAGGATTCGACAACCTTTGTACAAAAGAGGAGAATTCTGTAATCTGAGGGAATTGTAAATTCAGTGAAATGAATGTTCATGCCTATGGGTATATTTCACTTGTGTGTTCGTTCACAAGGTGGAATTTGAAATAATAAAAGTAGTATTTGATACGCAATCCTTGCATAAACATCATACATTCAACTATGCACATAATTTCCTATTTTACTTAAGGACAGGAATATGGATACAAAAAGCTTAATGAATAATGATTCAGCGAGTACTTGGAAGCAACTCACAATCAGTCTAACACAATGTGGGATAATACACAACGTCGTGAATTACAATTCAAATTTTAAGAGAGCTATTCGCATTTAAGTATCTTACAATATTCAAATAGAATTGCTTTGGATGGAATGACATGTGGAAAAAAAAATACAATTACTTACCAAACTTGAATGACTTAACTTATAATTGATTGGAGAGATTAACATTATGCGCTATAAAGGGACGCAAATGGATTAATACTAGTTTGGAATAATTTTGAAGTGGATGTTCAAGTAAAGAAAAGATGTTGGTGAATAATTTGGTCCCTCATTGCTTCTGGACCTTATGATGGCTCTATAATTTCAACCACTAGATTTTAAAAACAATTAAATCAATGGTCAAGATTAATAATTGAAAATATTATAAATAATTTAACAAAAATGAAGATAATTTATTAAAAATATTATACAAACTTAAATTACACTATTAGCCCTGAATCCCTCCGCACCTTTTTTAGCGATACTCGACAGAGAGAGAGACCGCCGCCACTATCACCGCCAGCAAAGACCGTCATGACTCGCACTCCACCACTGCCATTGTTGTCATCTGTCACAAGTTACCCCACGTCGACCTCTACCTTCTTGCATAGTTCTCCATATTTGCAATGGAAACCCATGGCATTGCCCCTCAACCTTTGCACGTACCCTACTCTCACTTTCTTGAGCTTAGATTTGGAGATTTACAGTCACATACACCAACATCATGTAATCCATGACAAATCCGTTCTCTATTGTGGCCATCCAAAGGCAAGAGGGAACAAATGAAGCTCAATGTCACCACAGTAGTTGCCCCTTTTTAGCAAAAGAAAAAAAAAAGGCAAGTCAAAAGCCAGAAACTATATGGAAACCCACAAAAATAACTAAAGAACAACATCGCTTCAGTCAGGTTCAAATATATTCATTATTATGACTATTAAAGTTTGAAAATCGGTTCTTTGTCTTGTTGTGGAGTGCCTTCATGCATTCTATGTTTACTTTGTTTTGCTGCATAAGAGTTTTTGAGGTGTGGTGGTTGAGCATGGGAGGAAGAGAAGACAAAATTGATGGCGGTGGCATTGGTAGGGATTGGCGCCAGCAAAGACAGTGGCGGTGGCGGTACCAATTATTGTGGTTGGGAAAGTGTGCAGGAAGAAGATAGATGAAGGGAAAAAAAGCGATAAGGGATGAAAGTTGGAATTTTAAAGAGTAAACACCCAAATTAGTCCCTACCAATTTCTTTGATGGACAAATTGATCCCAACAATTGTAAACACCTAAATTGGTCCATCACAATTGTTAAAATAGGACATTATAGGTCCTTAATCCCTTCAATGTCCTGAGGAGGCAGAGATGATAAAAGAGCTCGGTTTGGAGAAGGTGAAGCTCGTCTAAGAGGAAATATAGCTCAAAAGAACAAGGAAGATCTTGACTAGGACTAGGTAGACTCTGCCAGTGGCTGAAATTGATAGGTATGTGACAGAGATCACCACCCGTCATCCAAGCTTATCCTCCTCAGCCAAGCTCCGCCTCCTCCCCTGAGTTCTATTTCCTTAAGACTAGTTCCACCTTAACCTAGCCGAGCTCTTTTCATCTTTTTCTTTCGATTTAGGCTTAATAGGCCGGTTAGGACCTGTAGTGTCCCATTTTTACAATTATGAGGGACCAATTTGGGTGTTTACAATTGTTAGAATTAATTTGTTCATCAAAGAAATTGTAGGACCAATTTAGAAATTTACTCAATTTTAAACTAGAACAAGGTTAATTTAATAACTTTGATACGATACATAAGGATCGTATACAAATCTAAAAAAGATGGAGGAACAAATTATTATCCACTAGTAAAGATTAGCAAGTTTGCCACTACCTTTAGTAGCAAACTATCAAATAGTCCCTCTGTGTTATGAAATATTATTCATTTATGGATGTCCATATATTTAGGTGATTCAATTAAGATTTGATTTGATTAGATAGAATCTCTATGATTTGATGTGATATTATCTCTCTTCCTTTGGCTATAAATAGCCTTTTGGATATTCATATAAAGTACCTTTTGAGACTATCAATAAGACTATTCTTTCTCTTCTTCTCCATTATTCTCTCTATTATTATTATTATTATTATTATTATTATTATTATTATTTTACAACACTCTGATCTTTGTTGCCTTCATGATACATTGAGTATATCTCAAAAATCAATGTATTATTATTATTATTATTTGTCAATCACCAATTAGCCATAAATGAAGGTGTGACCTTACCCCAATTGCAAATTTGCATTCAAATCGAAACCCATTGAATTTAGCTTCTAAATAATGCCATCCTTCCAATTTGTTAGAACTTATTCTGATCTGATGAGTAATATCTCTCTTCATAATATTAGTGGTTCCGGTGAGCTTTTTTGCATAATAAATAAAATATTTCAATAAGTGGGGTGTGAACTACCAATCTCCATGGCAGCAGATGCTTCCAGCGTTTATTCCATTTATCGGAAGGGAAAAATGCTTCCAGACTGAGGTCAGGTTTGTAAACAATAATAGTTGTTTTTTTCTTAAAAATATTTATGATTGGTTCCTTTTTGAACAACAGTAGTTTCCTTTTTCTCTAAAAATAAATTATGATAGGTTCAAAATGATAGCTCTGTATTAACGTCATCATTAATTATATAAACCTTTCTGAAAAAACAGATGTACATAAAGCTTCTTTTACATGACTCTCGCATGCTTATAAAATGAATAATTGTGAAATTTTTATTTCTTACTTTACACCTAATTCAAAATTAAAAAATATATGTACAACCAAATATGATAATAAACTTATCCCATACTTATTTTCCTACCCCATTTCAATATTTTAATTTTACTGGATCCACTTTTCTTATTTTATCTTTTTTTTTTTTTGCCTGTACCTATGGTGTAAGTCTGTAATTATATTATATTATACATGTATTATCTCTCTTCAAAATTTCTCGACTGTTAAACTTATGTATATATGCAAGGATTTTGTGTGAGAAAAAAGTCTATGGTCATCTATCATTAGTCATCTTCCTTCGCTTTACTACCTCTTAATTGGAATGGGAATGGTCGAACTTCACATCAGTCATGAAAATGCATTTTCACTTCATACGTCTCATTCACCCATTTCCTTGGCTGATAGATGGGGAGAATATTCTGACCACTTCAATATAATTTGTCAGTGATCTTCCTTAGGGATATGATTTGTTCCCTCCACTTGATTGGTAACAAATAGGAATTTGTCATTCAAAAGGAAATTTGTCCTATCGTTTCTCTCATTGAGTGCGTAAGTATCACCTATATTTTATTATTGGTAAAAGTTTAGGTTAAAATAAAAAGTCCAAAATGCACTTCAGAGCCGGGATAAGTTTTTGATCTCATTGAGAGTTTATATAGATATTTATTGATTATCTATTAATAGAAAAATCTCAAAATCCAACTTAATTTATGACAATACATGAACAAAAGATTGACAAGTGAATTAGCCTATATTAAAGCATAAATATCACAAATAAAACTATCATAGATTTTTTTTTTCTCCAATTTACCTCAATATTATTTAATACCGAAGATTAGAAGGAATGAGGTGCACATGCCGCACCAATTTGTCTAGTTGTGCTTAGTGTGTGCCAACAACATTTCGTTAATAAGGCCAAAAGGTGTTCTATTAATTAATTTCACTATCTAAATATAATAATAATGGAATCTTGATTAGTTCAAACGTCTAAATAACTTTATAGAAGTGTATCAAAAAGTAACTTTATAGAAGTAAATACGAAATCAAAGTATGTAACACATCAAAATCATGAGAAAATTATTCCAAGAAAAGGATTACCGGGGAGTCTTCCAAGTTTGATTCGGAATTTGGACTTTGGTTATTTCACGAAAAATTATATCAAATTTATTCAATTTTAAAACATATTTTCAATGTAGACCATTCTTGAGCATCCAACATTGGAAGAAAAGTGCAGAAAAATCATGTCATATATCAATTTAAAGTCAATGCTGATGACGAGGCAAAATGTAGCAAAATTTCTATGTTGGAAAATTAATGCAAAATGTAGCAAAATTAAACAAACAGTCAAAGTTGCAGATTCCATCGCCCACAATTGCTGACTAGATTCCATGGATTCCACTGCGTCGAAACAAAAGGAGAACCACACAGATGAAAGAGGTGAAAAATACGTTCTCCTCACTAACGACAACATGTGGTGCTTATGGGAATCCAAGATCCTTGGAGCGCTTCCTATGTCAGAATATTTTAGTTATATAAAAAGATATATATTTAAATATCAAAGAAATCAATTATAATTAAATATATCAATATAATTATTTACTAATGTATTTTAATAGTTTAAATTAATATATGTGCACATGCTTGAAAAGATAATATATAAAAAAGAGGAGACGCTTAAAAAATATTATCATTTTATTTCGGACGGCCAACACTTCCTGGGTGAGAAGTGGCAGTGGGCATGTGCCAGATCCAAGTTTTTCTGGCATGCCCAAACCTAACTTGAAGTCAAATAGCAATTAAGATTAACCCATGTTAGTGTTGAAAAATTTTATCTGCTCCTGCAAAATAAGAAAATAAGAAAAAAAATTTATTAAGCTTAAGAGTGCTATTCATTATCCTTAAGGATTATTTTGTCACTATACAGAAATTCCTATAACAGGCTCTTCTGGTAAATCAGGAACTCAAGAATTATAATGATAATATGCTTTGATTGATAACTCAATTAATGAAATAATAGTATATCCAAAAACTCAAGGCTAGTAGTATATAGTATATATATTGTTCACGAAATCAATTTGGTATATTCAGATCAAAAACTAGATTTTAATATATAAGGAATAAGCACAACATATCAATTCTAATGACTCCATAATGTTAATATGATTAAAACGTTGCAACGGTTTTTGCTTTAAATATATAACGAATAATTAATTTAATAATTGTAATTAAAACGTGCAATCAAAGCATATTGGTTGGTTTTGATTTTAAAAACAAAAGGATTTGAACGAGAGGCCACAACCACTATGTAAAGCTATTAAAGCTAATGCATTGGCACTAAAATCATTCCATATATTCATCATATAAATCTGGAAAGAATAATATTGTTTGATAAAATTTAGTAATATACAATCCTCTTCAAAACTATAAGATTTATTATTTAATATCAAGGTCAAGCCAATTTAAAACTTTCATATGTCAGATGAAAAATAATTAGATAAATAAATATAAATAAAAAAATAAACCTTTTGAAATATATATATATATATATATATATATATAATTTTATAAAATCCAACAATCTCCCACCTATTTCAAAAGGTTTTCATTTAAAATAAAATAAAATAAATCATGGGTTATACATAGGTGAAAATATTTCAATCTAGTGTCTTTTGGACTATGAACCAGACCTAGATAGAAAGAACTTTAAATTTCAATGTATTGGTGAAGTTTTGTGTACTTCTATGAACCAAACATTTTTCAGTGTAACTTATAATTCTCTTTGATCATATTTACACCCTTAAGACATATCAACATCGTTGTTAATGCTGTTTTGTGCTTTTTGGCCATGTGCGTGCCTGGTTGTTCATGAGTACCCTAGATTTAGCCACAATCTCATAGGAGTGACCCCACTCCTACACTCATATAGGTAATTTTTATCAAATGTATACTGCACTTTATACACCACCCTTTAAGGGTTATGAAATTCATTAAAAGGATTAGTTTACCCTTACAATATGCAATCTAGCACAACACATATTTCTCACACCTAGGAAGAGACACGTGTAGTGCTAGCAAGAACTAACAAGTGACTTGTTATTACCCATATGAATCTTATTCTTGGGATCTCCATTCATAAAAATTGGGTTCCCATCACTGTTAATTTTCATATTGGTTTAAGTCTCATTCCCCTCGATATGACATTTATACAAATTCATATATTCCATGGATATAATGTTATCTCATAGTAACGTTTTATCAACTCATAACTTTATAATAGATTTGGCTATATATAAGTCTACTTGGATGATTTCCAAGTGACAACACCATCACCAAAAGTAAAATAATTCACTTGTAAATTTAGTCCCATTTGAACCATAAATCCAATAATTATAATTTAGTCCTAGCAAGGGAATAAAATTGATTTCAATCAAATATAAAATTTATCACAACAAACGAACACAAATGATGATAATTAATAAGAATTAACATATCTCACTAATTATAATTTTAAATTTTAAAACTCTATATCATTATTTAAGTCTATCTGTATAAATATTAACTATGACCATTTATCTATCATTGGTGAAAATAAATTGTATTAATTACAATCATGATCGTATTCTAGTTAGTAGAATATTCAACCCATTATACTATAATAAATAATATATTTACTGCAAAATTAAATACAATATTTAAAAGACAACTGTATTGTACAATCAAATATTGAATATGCTATTATATATCACAAGTCATTAGAATGGTTTTATGATTAAATCATACCATAAAGAAAAGGAAATTTTGAATAAGCAAAAGATTATAAAGACAATTATTTTGCTTGTAAACAACGATAATTGTCACCACTTAATTCAAAATAAAATCACAGGAAATAAAGTAAATAAATGACACATTATTAGCAAATTGTAAATGTAGCGGTGGAGGTGATTAAAATTGGCAAAAACAAAGGAGTTATAATGCCACCACAATTAAACCTTATAATAAAACAATATTTTAAAAAATATGCCAGGATATGATGCATATCTACTGCTTTACATATGTTTTGTCAAAATAAATTTATTTTAAGAATAAAAAAATTCCATCATATTTCCTAAATATCAATGCCCAAAACATATTGGATAAATCAAATAAATCACACTCAACATAATAACATCAATAGCAAAAGAAAATGGTCATCCTATCAATGGTAGCAAAAGAAGATGCATTTCAACTTATTATTTATAAAACATTCAATATAAACAATCCTTGATTACAATAACATTTTTCAATGAACACATTATTCTTTGTTAAGACAATTTTGTCATATTCAAAAGATATCTTAACACCAACCTTTTCCTAGTAGGGCCAGAGAAACTAAATTTGCCCATATAAAGGAATATATAGAACATCATTCAAAGCTAGAGTCTTACCAAATGTGAACTTTAGAAGAACTTTCACTTTTCCTAGAACCTGTTGCAGTTCTAGAATCATCAAGATATACAAGTTCTTCTCCATCTCCCATAGAAATGTAAGAGGTAAAAGCATTCCTATTAGCACATATGTGCCTGGTAGCCCAGAGTCTACCACCCAATCATTCACACTGGCCATCAGCAATACTTGAGAGACAACTACAGCAATTATACCATCTCCTTCAACCAAGCTAGCCCTTGGTTTAGGAGGGTTGTTATACGAATTGTGGTTGCTCTCCTACACATTGCAGCCAATGTCCTAGTTTTCCACACACATAACAACCTCCACTTCCTTTGAAAGTGGGATTAGAGATTCTAGGAACAAAATTCATTTTATTGTAATCAGAATTAAATCTTCCATTATTATACCTTTTCTTATTGGCTTGAACCATATTTGCTCTTGCAGCCAATGCCTTTGCTCTTGTCTTCTCAATCTCCTTTCTATTTGTATCCTCTATAATTATATGCTTGATCAGTTCGGTTAGAGAAAGTTGCTTGCTTTTATGTTTCAACTTGTTGCTTATAGTCATTCCATGACTCTGGTAATTTTTCAATGAGCAATCCAGGCTACGAATTTATCTTGTAGTAGGATGTTTTTTGCCTTTAATTCCTCTGAAAATTTGCGATATTCGTTGATTTGGTCTTGAATATCCTTGTTGTCTATCTCCACCAGGAGTAATTATCAATCACGAACTTTTCTTTCCTTGCATCTCTAGCAGTGTACTTCAAAATCATGGACTCCCAAATTGCCTTTGCTTCCTTATAAGAGGAACATACATCAAATAGTTCATTAGATGATAAAAAAGTATTTTTTTTTATCAATTTATATACAAATATTGTCAAAATATTATAATTATTCCATTGATAATCATATGCATGTCATATATTATGTTTCTAATCACTTAAATTTATGGACCAATAACTATAGGGAGATCAATGTAATCTTAGCAAATCTTTTCATCAACTTTATGTAGTATCATCTCTTAAGAACTGTGTGATGTCTGAATGTCACTTTTGGAGTGAGGGTAGAACCTCCTATGGAGGAGACAATTCTTTAAGAGGGAGAACGAAGCACAATTTAGATCATTTTAGGTGTTTACTTTTGTAAGTTTTTCTTAAAGGAGGTGCGAAAGATAAATAGGTTTGGAGACATCATCAAAGTAGAGTGTTTTCAAGTCAAGTCTTTTACATAGTAGCTTTGTAATAGATTGAGTGGCTAACTGGAAGCCCATAGCATCTTTCAAAACTTATGGAGGGGTCTTGTTTTTACTAGCGTGGAGTTAATGACATGGTTTACATTTATTGGAAGAGTGAAAGCCAAAGATTACCTTCATAAAATTGGCATCTTACAGGCAAACCGCTCCTGTGTGTCTCTTTTGATATTGAAATGAATCTATTAATGGTCTTTTTTCACATTTTAACTTTTCATTGAGGATTTGGTGTTTTTTCCTCTCTAGAGGTGTGCTTTTTTCATGGATGGGCGGTTCTTGGCAATGGTATTGCTCATTTTTTGGTGTGCTCATGGTAGTTCATGTCAGCTTCGCATCTGTGTGGTTTTCATGTTTCTGATCCATCTCCTTCTATAGCGTCTTACACTTTCCTGTGGTGATTCTTGATCCTTTAGAATTCTACATATTACTAGATCTAAGCTATTATCATCCTCTGCTCTATCTCCCTCCTCAACCTCATCCTCAAATCTTATTTTTCTAGTCATGTTTATCTAAAGCCAACAGATTTGGTGGTGTTCTGCCTAAAGTCATTTTTGCCTTAGAGCCTGGTTACCTGCTACCTTTTGCAGACTACTCTTGATAGTTGAGGAGTTCATTTTCATGCTTGAGATTGTGGTAGAATGGTAATTGGCAATCGGGGGGTTAGGTTTGAAAGGTGTGGAGTCGGTTTCTGTGGGGGCCGCAAGTTATTCTTGTGATTCCTATCGTTAATCTCCAACGAGATCTATGCTACATTACCAATGAATCTTCATCTTGAGGTGTGACTTAAATCTAGTACCTCCTTGGTGATGCTCATTTTTCTAGCGATGGTAGTTGTGGTGTTGTTCTTGTTGTAGAACACATGGGCTCCATTGTTATGTCTCTTCTGGGCAAGTTTATTTGGTTTTGTTATGCTTTGTTGAGTGTCGGCATGGTTTTGGGTTTTGCATTTTTTCCCTTTCTTTTAGTTTCCAAGTTGTAGATATGGGCGCTTCGTTATGGATAAGCTTTATGTCATTTAATTGTCTTTTATTTTGTGGTTGCTTTGGTGGTGCTTACGTTTGTACTCTTGTCCTCAGTGCCTCTGCCGCATCTTCTAGTGGTGGAGATGATGTTTTAGCATTGGAAAGGCACAAGATCCCAAATGTTGAAGGGTAGAAGCTTCTATGATTAGTTTATTGGATGGTTTGTTTTTGATAGATTTTGTAGCTCTTGGTGCTGTGCTTTGGTTGTTAGTTTTAGGCTCATCTTATGAGTATTGATTTCAATTTCTAATGTAATATTGAACACTTGTTGTTCTTGCTTCTCTCTTTTAGAGTTAAGCATTTATAATTATCAAAAGAAAATCCTTCACTAACTCTAAGATTATGAGCCAATTTAGTAAAATGTACTTCAAATTGGACAGTCCACCAAAGACCATTTCCCCTACCACAATTTTTTGGTCCTCAGTCTAGATTCTTCATAAGCTCAACTATCTTGTTTAGTGAGCACTTAGATTAAATGCAGGTTGCATCTCACATTAGATATAAATAACCAATTAGCTCATAAAAACTAACTGATACCAAAAGTATATAAAACAAAAGTACATAAACAACAATTAAACCAATGAATAGTGGTGCTAATGGAACTAAAGATGACTTATCACATCATGGCTAGCAGAACTAAACCTCTTATCCATTTTTATCTTATCCTTTTGGTGGGTTTTGCCCTTGTTTTCTTTTCATGTACCTTCTTTGTGTTTCTTTGCTTCCTCTTGTATTATGCCCTATTTGGTTTAGAGTATGCCTACCTAGTAATAGAAAATTTGTAAAGTAAGTGCAAAAACATGTAAACCCATGGTGAAAACTCATAAACCAAGGAAAAAATTCTTCTGGACAAAATGCACAAAACTTGTAAATCGATGGCAAAACACTTCTACGTGTAGGGAATAAAACTTGCAATCCAAGAGCAACAAAAGTTGTAAAGTTAAGCTGTGTAAAAAACTTGGTTGAGAACCTCATAGTTTACAAGTTTTTAGCATGAGTTTAGAAGTTTTTTTACATGGTTTACAATAATTTTGCACTTAGTTTATAAGTTTTGTGCACAACGTAATATAGGTTTTATGCACTTTGTTTACAAGATTTGTAAACTTGTAATTAAAACTTGTTAATAAAGTGCAAAAAACTTGTAGACCATGGGAAAAGAACTTGCAAAACAATGAAAAAGCTTATAACCTTATGCTTAAGACTTACAAACCAAGTGCAAATAACTTATACAGTTAATCAGTGCATACAACTTGGTTTGCAAGTTTATTTGCACTTGGTTTGGAAGTCTAATCACGGTTTACAAGTTTATTACACTTGGCTTACAAGTTTTATGCACAGTTAGTTTTAGGTTTTATGCACTTGGTTTACAAGAATTGTAAACCGTGATGGAAACTTGTAAACCATGGGTAATTAACTTGTAAGCCAATGAAAAAAACTTGTAAACTTGTGCTTATGACTTTTAAACCAAGTGCAATGTAAATTAAGTGCGAACATCTTTTAAATCTAATATGTGCATAAAACTTGGTTTACAAGTTTATTTGCACTTGGTTTGGAACTCTTAAGTACTGATTTATAAGTTTTTTCCATGGTTTTCAACTTTTCATCATGGGTTTACAAGTTCTTTTTACACTATTTACATCTTATTTGCCCATCATTTATAAGTTTTTGGCACTTAATTTACAAGTTTTCATCACGGGTTTATAATTGTTGTAAACCTATGCTTAAAACTTGTAAATAAAGTACAAAAAACTCGTAAACCATGGGCACATAACTTGTAAACCCGTGCTTATTTTGTCATTTTCCTCCCATCATCTATGGTGGAACCGTAAGTGTTTGCCTTGGAGGTGTGCACATAACATAACTGTTTTTACATGTCTAGGATGGTAGAGAATATAAGTGTTTCCATTTTGTCCATTTGTATATATTTTCACAATGGCAAGGCAACAAGGCTTGGGTTTGGATCTGTAGATGTTGTTGAACTCCTTCTTTTGCTCAAGTCATTATATCACAATAAGGAATTTCATTTGATATGTTGTTATAATATCATAAGGGTGGTTTCCTAGGTTAGTGCTCTATGTATTTGGGTTGCTATATTATGAGTGGGACCAATGTCTGTTGCTAATATTGACTTATGCCCATTTTTTCTTAGCTTTGTTGTACTTTACTCCACTCCTATCTTGGGATGTTGAGTGTTTGAAAATTAATGGAAAAAAATGGATGAGTGCCAAGTGTAACTACACTAGATTTCACGAGAGATCAATATGATCACTTTTTTTATTACTATTAGATTATACTTATTTAATATAAATTATTTTATGTTGTACATCCATACAAATTGCAATAGTAAACACGGTTGAAAAATTTCATGTCCATTTCTAGCATGCTAACACTTTATTTCAATTTATTTGTATATCTTGTAGGTAGAAAAATGCACGAGAAGGAGGGTGAATCGTGCTTCATTTTTTTTCCTTTCAAGCTATTGAAAAACTTAAACAAAATACTATCAACAACCAACTTGAAGTAACGGAAACAATGCTAGTTACTTCAGAAAGTTACTTTTTGAATCACGTTAAAAGGATAAAACACACAAAAGATAGTTATTCAGGAAACATAGTTTAAAATACACAGAATTAGTGAATATAAAGGAGTAAAGGGAGAAGAGATTCCTGCACATATATTTTTATACTTGTTTAGCCAACCTGCCTACATCCAGTTTCAACAATTGTTGAGTTCTACTAAAACCTTTCTCAACACGAGAAAGAAAAAGATAGTCTTTATAGTAGCCTTCCCAAGCTCTTACTTGTGACCAGGATTAACCCTACCTCACAAACCAAGTAATTTTTCACCAGCCTCTTCAAGCTGAACCCGTGACCAGCAAGTTCACTTTGTTATCACAACTTAAGTAGTCTTTAACTAGTCTCTCTAAGCTAAACCTAAGTAGTCTTTGACTAGCTTCTCCAAGCTAAACCGTGATAAGTAGTTCACTCCTACTTTCACGTTGCAAGTAGTCTTTGACTAACCTCTCTAAGCTAACTCACATCGATCACGTTGGATCAAGGATACAAAGGTTTATGTTTGAGTTTGCTACTCAAACTAACCTACACTCAAGTTTCTGGAAGATATACAATAACAAACGTAGGAAAAACTTGAATGACTTCTTTCTATGCTTTTTCCTAGGAAGAACGTATGATCTACTAAAAGTGTAGAAAAAAAATTTTTACAAGGAAACTAATTACAAGATGTAATGAACTTTAAAAAAAGGTGAAGAGAAATTTTCACAGCATTTCAGCACTTGTGCAATGTCCTTTTTTCTTTGAAAGCACATCATCTCTATTTATAGATGGTCTTTATTTATGACCGTTGCCCTTTATCAACTATCCAAGTGACATGTGTTGATCATCTACTTGTGTTTTGAAAAAGCGTCTAGAGGAGTAGCTTGTTATCTGCAGAGCTATTCCAAAAGCCATTGTGAGATAAAGGTTTCTGATGTCACCTTCAGAACTACTTTTCACTTTTTGAATGAGGTTTCTGAACTCTTCCTTTTGGAAGCTGGGGTAGTTGACCAAGTTGACAGAAGAGATGACACACCAATCTGTAATTGGATTTGAATTTTAAATTTGAATTTCAAATTTCTCTCCTTTTCTTATAGAGTGCACTATTTTACTGTGAAGTGAACTTTCTGAAGTGTGGCATCGTTTGTTGATGTATATATGATCTTTCAGTTTTCAACAGAGCTTGTAGATGATGAGATGATTGTGATAATGATCATTGAAGGTTGTAGAACACATTAGCTTCAGAGCAAATTTGAAATCGTCATTTGAAGTGTACTTTCTAAAGTTGCATCCTTACGTTTTGAAGATCCATACCTTGGTTTCTTGTATATGATGATTTTCTTCAATCCGTTAAGCATGTATAGTTCATTTCACAATATAATTTTCACTTTCATTGAGTTCCTATCTTATTAAATGTGATAAATCATGTTTACACATGTAAAGTGAAATTATTTTCGCTTCAAGAAACATGTTATGCAAACGCAGAGCCCGTTGCTATTTTAAGAAACTCAAGGAAAACATTAGTCGTTCTTCAAAATATTTTCTTTAAATTGGTTATGTTATCACTCAAAATATTTTGCATTAATGCTTTCTGAAGAGTTTTGGAGCTAACATATCTTACTACCCACATTTGATAATGTTGATGAACCAATCTTCAAAGAGTTAATTCTCATTTTAGTCCCCGACTTTACACTTATGAGTCATTTTAATCCCAAACTTTCAAAACAAAGCCAAATTACTCCTTGAATTTGTAAACTAGTAGCCAAGTGAGTCTGTTATTCCAATTTTATTTAATATTTTGTCAATTAAATGATGATATGTAATATTAAGTGATGCCTTGATATATCATGTGTCATCTGAAGTATAATGAATTTTAAAATAACTTATTTGGTGTCTAAAATTACACAAACTAGGTCATTTTATAACTTAAAAGAAGATTTAAATTATTCATTTTGTGTAATTTTAGATACTAAAATGAGTCATTTTAAACTAATTCGAGTTCATATGATATAAAGTATGTCAAAATGTTATTTAATGTAACACATCATCATTTAATTGATGGAATGTTAAATAAAAGTGGACTAAGGGCTTAAGCATGACTCACGTTTTACAATGTTAAGACTAATATAACTCATTTTAAAATTTAGGGGTTAAAATGACTCATAAGTGTAAAGATAAGGACTAAAATGAACATGAACTCATCTTCAAATCAAAATACAACAGCAAAACCCTAAATGGAAGATCATTTTTAGACCATCGATTGATGCCCTCCGGTCACCATATGAAATTAAGCACTATCAAATGCTCCTAGTATTTTTAGGTGACTAGGTAAATAGATTTATAAATAGTAAATAATGAATTTTCTATATACACTGATAAGCTGAGTTTGTGTCTCAATATTAGATGCTATAGATTGTCAGTTTTTCATTTCTGAAGTATTACTTGCACCAATAAAAATGTTTGTATATATTTTATAAGTAAAATACACAAAGTTTATAGTTTAGGGGTGAAGGGAATTTTCCCTAATGATGATATACCTTAGATTTCCTAGATTTGGCAACCAACCCTACCCCCTTTACTCTTTCCCTCTTATGCACTCTATCATTTGTATCCACATTCTTTAGGAGCAAAATACCCTAGTAAACAACGAACAATGAACCTTCACCAAACTTATCTCCAACAAAAAACACATTCCTACTGAGATGTCCCTACCCAGAGGATGAACTTGTTCAAATCAAGTTGACGAGGAGCCAGAATGTATGCATCAATGTCACTGAAAAAAGTAACCTCCATAATCATCGTATCCAACAAACCTCTGCCCAAGAAACCATATAAGCATTCCTCCTCTTTCTCATTCCTTCGCTTTGACCTAGGCTGTAACTAGAGTTTGCAATCGTAACTAGAGCTTCAACCTCAGATGATGTATCATGAAGTATTGAAATTATTGCCTTGAAAGAACATGCAAAGCTTGTAGCTTGAGAAGAACATGCCATATGGTAGTTAATGTTGTGGGTTAACAAAAACTGTTGCACCACATTTGTACAATTGAGGTTGGGGTCTACAAAAGCTTTAGCAGACGAGGTTGTAACAGGAGCCAGTGGTACCAATGCTGGTCACAACTTTGATGTTAAGACTTATGGGAGGATGTCCTAGCCATATAGTAGTGCAAACTTGTCGTGTTTGGAACGAATTAAAATGAGAATTAGTTTGATTGGTAAATCACATCTTATTCTGGAACATATAAAAATAGGAAATACTTTAATTTAATAAATCCAGTTCAATTTAATTGCTTTAGTTTTAAAATCCCATCAAATTTTATAAAATTAGTGAAAAGTATTTAATTTTAAGTTTAAACTCATCTCAAATCTATTCTCATTTTCATTCATTCCAAACACTATTAAATAAATTCTAAATATAAGATTTAATTTATAAATCAATTCAGCTCAGATCAAATCAATTCTCAATTTTAATTCTTCCAAACACTATATCAAGCAATGGAAGTTTTCTTATTTTATGTGCCTTTTTTCATAGTTTTATTTTATGTTCTTTCTTGTGTGAGGTTCAGGAACTGCAAGTGATCACAGGCAGTGGCAGTATCAAGTGAATAAAGGCAAAAAAGATGTGCTGTTGCCAGCTATTATACCTACCCCATGTCCCCATCTGTGCAATGGCTTCTCATTTTCTGCCACCAATGTATTCTTGGGCATCATATAAAGGGAAATGAAAATTTATTGCATGCAAAGAAATCAATGAAAAATGAAAGGGAAAAAAAAAAAAAGTCAAAGACAAATAGCAGTACATTTGACAGGAAGACACATTCATGAGCTCAATGATCGATAACCTAATGGTCCCTGCATGTCATCCTGATTCCTATCACTTCTTCCCATCAATGATGGCATCCAAGGGAATAGTTTACCTAATTCCTTGCTTAATTTACTAGACCTAAGCTGCTTATCATTGATACCAAACTTTGCTCTTTCAATAGCTTCCATTATATCTTCCCTTGCCACAGTTTCACTGCCTGCAAAGTCCAAATCTATATTTAGGGCTCTCACTGATCAATGACACATGAAAGTATCTAAATATCAACATTTAATGTGAGGGCACAAGAAAGAGTAGTGTTATTTTATCACCATTGGATGTGATAGTGGTCCCACTCATCCCACCCATTCATCCATCCATGACATTCAATGGTAATAAAGTGAATGTTCAATAAATACTCACCTTTAGGGTGTTAAAATAATATTTTTCCACAAGAAAACTCAATGATGAAGTCAAACAAGTGGAGGGAGCCAGAAGGAAGATGATGTGCAACTAAAACAAATTCTCACTGGAATAGGCGCAACACCTAAATATGTTTTCAGCCCCTTTAAATTTTTGGTTTTTGGGATTTTGGTCCATCTTTTTTCTAATATTATATTTTTTATCCCTACCATTAGCCAGCATTGTCAAGTGGTGATATTATAAGAACTGAGATTTTTAAAATATTTATAGGAACCAAAAACAAAATTTCAATATTTGTAATGACTGAATGCATATTGTAAATACTTATAAGGACAAAAATTTAGATTTTAGGGACATAATATTGAAAAAAGGGACCAAAAGCCAAATTTTTTTAGAGGAACTAGAACCAAAACAATCAATATTTTACAGGAATAAAAAATATTTTAAGCTGATTTGGTTATGTACTTTAACATAGGAAGAGATACAATCTAATGAGGAATGCTAATTAATGGATGCAATAAGCTGTAGTGACTAGAATGTAAAATTGTGAATTGGTCTCACCTCTACGAGCAGCGAGTAAAGCAGCTTCATTGACAATGTTTGCCAGATCAGCGCCTACAAAGCCAGGAGTAAGAGAAGCAATTAAATGACAAATGATGTTTGTGTCCTCCTCTAAAGGAACTCCTCTCAGATGTACAGCCAATATCTTTTTCCTTCCTTCTTCATCAGGCTCCCCTACAAATACTTTTCTCGAGAAACGGCCAGGGCGACATAGAGCTGGATCCAAAGCTTCGGGCCGGTTAGTTGCTGCAATGACAACCACTCTCATCTCTGATTCAAATCCATCCATTTCTGTCAACAACTACATAAGCAGAAATACATTAAACTCAGCTTTGAGACGAGCATATAACAACTCTTCCGTGTACATGATAATTCTTATTTTCTCTGAAATTTCAATTAACATATGAAATCTTTGTATTTCAAGTAAAAAGTATAATGAATACTGTTGAAATAATTGATGAAGTAGCTGGACTCTTTGAATATTTTTTGGCCAAGAATGTTGTGAAGGCTTTAAGCAGGAAGTCACAAACGCTTTTCCATCATTTGTTGCCACAAAAAGAAATGCAATATATAGAGTAAACTTGCCTGGTTTAGTGTTTGGTCACGTTCATCATTGAAACTTCTTCCTCGCCTGCCTCCAACCGCATCAAGTTCATCAATGAATATGATTGATGGTGCAAATTTCCTTGATGCATTGAAAAGGTCTCTGATTCTAGCTGCACCTCTTCCAACAAACAATTCCACAAACTCACTGGCAGATACAGTGAAAAGGGTACACCTGCTTCCCCTGCCACTGCACGTGCAAGTAATGTTTTTCCTGTTCCAGGTGGGCCCACCAGCAAGACACCTCTAGGTAACTTTGCTCCTACCTTTTGGTAGTTTATATCTCCTTGCAGACATGAAACTATCTACAAAAAAAGGACTGTGTCAATAAAAGGCAAATAACAAAGTTGATTAACAATTGACAAGAAAATTTCTACTAAACTTAGAAATTAGTCAATAATATATGAAGGCACAACAAGAAGAACATCCAAGTTTTGTCCCACTAGCTAAATGAGACCATAGTGTCCTATTGTAAACCAAGTTTACAGTCAAACCATTAAAATCTAAATCTTTTTTAACAGTTTCACCTATTGCCTTTTTTTGGTTTCCCTATACCTGTAGATATTTGGCTACTCTATATCTGATTTACTCTCCTTAATTAGGCACTCAGGTTAAAAAAAAAATTGTACTTTCTCTATTCCAAATCATTATTTTCTCTAATATTTTCAACAAATGCAATGGTCAAATATCTCAAAGCAATCTACATTGGACATCAATTAGTGAGGACTTCATACAGATATAATATTAATATTTCAAACTACAACATATTGCAGCATTCAGATTTACTTTCATGGATGATGAGAGTGTAAAAGACAGACATCCTATACTTATTGTGACATAATTTTGAGAGCTTTCAACATAAAATTAGCCACTATTTATCTGATTTTTAAGGATTTATGTGCACCCTATGGTAATAGTGACTTGTTGATAATTTTAGAATGAACACGGATTTTGATATTATCATGAAACCACTTATCCTAAAAGCTTAAGCTGTTGAATTGAGGCACATGAATAGGTTTATATTTAATGCGCCATCTCATCCGAATGCTTCTTTTGGACTTGAAACATGGACAATGCACAAGCCCACCTTATTTTGTGTTGAAATTTAATTATTTTTATTAGAAGTGGAGGTACCAAGAATTAACTCTAGACCACTTAGTCATAAAGGCTTTGATACCATGTTATGAAACTATCTCTCCCAAAAGCACCCTCACCCCTTGACCTAGCTTTTGGTATTGAGCTAGGCCTACTCAATTCTAAGAGATATAAAATCATAGCTGTCTTGGATGTTTTATGAAGAAACTGGAGCTGAAGATACAGCAGTAGCTAATTTGTATAAATTCTGGACAGGTTGCAGTTAATTCTGAGTAACTTCCGATCCAGAGGTCGTGTTTGAGAGATTCCAAAGAATTCAAAGAGTGGACATTCAATTCTACAATTTTCATATTCAACACATTTCCAAATTCTACCATTTTCAAGGAGAAAAATTTGATGGAAAATCAGCGCAGTTGGGTCATCGACAACCTAACATCCTCACTAAATCAGGCTTAACTTGAGCAATAGAAATCCAAATCAAGCGAGTTCAGTGGAGTTACAATATAATACAGTACTCTACAACTTTTATAAAGTCCTCAAAGTCAAATTCTCAAAGATGATCACACAGGGCTGTCAAAAGTACACAATCCTGGCATGCCAGGATAGGAGAACTCAGCAGAGAAGCATATGACCCCATGTCAAATCACATGGAGCAGTGCTACGTAGGCAGAGAGAAAGTGAGCAAAGTGTTGAGATCAGAGATTAATGTTCTTTGGGACTCTTTAAGACGCTTATGGGCTCAATCTTGAGTCCTATGCCAAACCTAAACCTTCTGATGAAATCAACTATAAATAGAGAGAAAAATCTAATGAGGGAGTTCTTTTAGATTTTCGAGACCATCTTTGAGAGTCTTGCGGTTTCACTGTGTATCCTAAGGATTCAAGGCAACTTCATGAGAGAAAAAGTTCAATTTTTGTTTTATCATTATAATATAAATTTTTTTTATCTTTTGGATCAGTTCAATCCATTTCTTTCATCTTATCATCTACTGAGTAATTTGTTCTTGTTGCAATGAGTGAGTAAAACCACTCTTTTCTAGGGTAAAATGTAGTTTGGTTTGGATGACGATGCATTTGGGTTCCTATCAATTTAATCTATATTTCTAGTTATTTATTTAATTGAGTGTTTAATGCTGTTCTTAATGCCTTTGTGAATTTGGCACTCATAAATTGATCTTGCAGATTACGTGTGAAATTAAAAAATTAATGTATAACTTATTTACTTAAACCATGTGATAAATGCCATCATCATTAAGGGTTGAACTTTTGGTCAAGTTCTTTATATCCATGCCATCTAGTTCTCAAGTTATGCTATGACAAGTGGATAATTTTTTAACACACTATAACAACATTTTGTTCACCATGTCATAGCTTGGTTTGAGAATGAGAAGATAAGGATATAAGGATTTTGACCCAAGTTTTTTCCAATCATTTTGGAATAGATGTTAATGATAGTGTGGGATTCACTTTGAAACTCCATGATAATACCTATGGTATTTGGATTCATTAACAATAACAACAACAACTAAGCCTTGTTCCACTAAGCGGAGTCAGCTACGTGGATAAGCGACACCATAGAACTCTATCATATATCATATTCATGTTAAATCCATTAACATTTAAATCCCTTCTGATTATTTCTCCAATAGTTTTCCTTGGTCTCCCTCTACCTCTATTTATGACACTACTCTCCATTTGATTCACTCTCTTTACTAGAGGTTCTTTGGTCTCCTTCAAACATGCCTAGAGTGAAACGGGATTCGAGTTAAGATATTAATAGGATTCTAGGGACTGAAGAGGTTTAATATATGAAGTAATTGGGTATAAGTTAATTTAGGGAATTTCATAATCAATTGATCAAATAGACCTTAACTAGGTAGCAATCCTAAATGCTAGTAAAACACCCGAGTGGAATAGGATTCCTATTATCTTTATCGTTGTTTGTTTCCCTATCTTTCCATTGTGATTTTCTACTTTTTAACATCAGATTTTCATCTTTGCTTTGCATTTCTTTTATCTATTTCTTCGTCAAATCATTTCACCACATAGATGGTAATTACAGTAGTTAAGTGGTACTTGGCAACTCAATACTTGAACAACACTCACCTATCACTTTGTTACTTATGAAATTAGGTGCATTTGCCAAATTAGCCTTCAATGACAATGCATCGAGTTGCCAAAGGCTATACCTATGACCCAGAGGATATAGTGATTTTGAAAAACAATCGATTAGCATATCTAAGTGGCAAGTAAACCATGTTTTAAAGCATTAACAGACTAACATTGTCTTAATATGCTCATGAAACAACAGCAAGGGCTAGGAGCTAATGCTAGGAAGTTTAAACAGTAAAAGAAAGCATATCAATATAGAAAAATGCATGAGAATGGAAAGATCTGACATAATAGAACAAGAAAAGAATGAATGAATGAATGAATATAGTAGTGAATTATTCATAATGATGTAGGGAATATGTATATTTGATAGATCCCTTGCTCTCCCTAGTTATAGAATTCCTTTCTATACATACTCATAACTAAATAATTGTAACTTCTAACTACAAAGGTCCATTGATCAGAGGCTCCTTTTCATCATTCTATCCAAATATACTTGTACATATACTAGAATACTGGTACAATCTAGAAGTAAATCTGGTGCAAGGGTTTCTCTATGAAAATTATTTAGTTTTGAAAATGTTATGGTTTATTAGGGATAAAAGCCCAGTAGTCGTTGAAAAATAGAACATGGAGATTGATAGGCAAGTTGGTGCCTATATCCACTCGTACATAACTATTGTAAACATTATAGTATGAGATAATTACCTCCATGAGCTCTACTTTTGCAGAATCAACACCTTCCACATCATCAAATCCAACTGTCTGGCCATGAGGTTTCTGCTTCCTTGCTGGACTATTAGCAGTGGAAAGTTGACGGTATAGAAGCCACATCAATGGTATTAAAGGTATCCACAGTGTTATTACAGTTATCAAGGTACTCCTCATTGACATTAACACAGATTGAGGGGCAGAGCTATATGTAACTCCATTTTCTCTCATTAAATTAAGAAGGAATTTTTCGTCACGATCTATTTTTCTTGTGGAATACTGCCACTCAGGAATAGAAGCTCGAGTCCTTGAAAATTTCCTTAATGGTTTCATTACTGGAGTTTGGCCAGGTCTTGAAGTTTCCTCACTCGGAAGCTTATCTGAATCCCTATTGATTGAAACATCTGCAACTTGTGATTCTTCACCAGAAACCAGATCGTTTTTAACAATTGGAGAATCCATATTGTAATATATACGCCTGGACCCCTCTTCCACTAGAACTTTCGTAACAGATCCATTTTCAAGGCTCGCAATCAAGTCGGAATATGGAACAATTTTTGGAGGAGGGACTGCAGTCAATTTCAAAAACAGGAAACAAAGGCTGAACACAACAGAAAGTGAGGCAGAAAATGCCACTGTTCTAATGTTCTTACGAATAAAGATTCCCACCTCATTCAAAATGGATTGAATGGAGGCCCTTCTCATTCTCATAGCTAATAGCCGCAACCTCGGCCGCAACCTCAAAGAAAATCTCTTCTTCAATCTATTCCTTTCCCCTTTACCAAAGGGGACTTCTGCCACCCCTGCTTCTGCTCACAAGTGGCTCAATTTTATTGTTACTGGAAAGACCATGTTGAGACTTGCAACAATAAGGAAACCTCAATGAGGCTATTCTACTCATTCTATCAGAAAACTCAAGCATCTGGTTCCAACCCAAATTATGTTGTAATTTATAGCATTGATTAAACCCCAGAGAAGGGAAAACAAATGAGCTAGTGCACAAACCACCATAGACCCATCTTCTTTGTGCCATATCAAGTCCCATGCTATAAGGGGCAAGAAATGACCCATTACTGCAAGAAAAAGATAAACAAGCCATGCCTCTTCCACAACCAAAGTTATATGGACACAAAATCTTCTAGTGCCCAATAAACTGCATTACCCTCAAAAAAATCTGAAGCTTGAAAACATGGGAGCTAAAGAGTTTCATTGGTGTGTTAACATGAGCATTAACAAGGAGGGTGTTTGTTACCTGATCTCATATCATATGTGACACCAAAAATATGGGAATTGTGGGTTGTAATGTTTGGTTGCTAGACGAGGAAGATGAGAGGCGAAGTGTGCGCTCCTTGGTTCCAACTTCTCAATGTCACTGTCACGTTTCCCAAGGTATATGATATCTATCTATCTATCTATCTATCTACATTACTTTTTTTTTTTTTTTTGTCTGATATCTACATTACTTGTTCAGCCATGGATCGGCTACACTTTGGCGTGTGAGTTTTCTAAGTCGGTCCATTGGACCTTTGGCATTTTGTCCTATGACCCAACCCAATAATCAAAAATTTTGTTTTTTGGTTTTTGATAGGGAGTTAAGTTAATAAATATCCCGATCAAAGAGAATAAACAAATCAGACCAAAAATAAATAAATAATATTTTTTTATGTGAGCTAAACTGGATTGGTTTTTTTTTTTTGGGGTACAACTTAGATAAAAAAATGAGAATGAATACTTATAATAAATAATTATTATTATGCTACAACCGAAAAAAAAGATTATATAATGACTAATATGTGTTTTGTCGTAAGATTTGATCTAGCATATACTTCAAGAAACGGGCTGGAGACTTGGGGTGTATTTCACTGGGAAGGTGAGTTGGATATCTAATTCTTTTATGTAATACTTTCACAATGGGTAAATGATGATTGTATTTATCATTTTTCATGAGAAAATTTGGTAACTTAACAATATTTTTTATATAAAATATTAGGTCAATTAACATTCTTGATGGGTATGTGGCATATTCTGTAATAATGCACAAATTGTAATTGAATTAAGCTCAACAAATCAGTAATTTATTTTACGAGAACCTGATTAGTCGTGACTTTCTTCAATGACATTTGCTTTTAATCAATATTCAATGACATTTTAAATCTATCCGCACTAAATAAAGCATAATATATACTATGTTAAGTATTTAATTATATTCGGTTTGTACTCCACGTTCCATTTCTTAATGCGTGTCATAGAACCAATCACTCAACTTGAAGCAACTTAGCACTTTGGACAAGCTAAAGTTACAACAGATTAATCAGCTTGTAACTTAATTCACTTCCTGTCAGATTTTCTAGAGTTATCGGTATACAATCAATTCAATAAAATATAATATTTGAGTTAGATTTAAAGTATTGTATAACAAATGTAAAACTATTATTTAATGAGTATTTAATTTAATCATGGTTGTCCCAGTAGTAAACAATCTTATTGCTAACTACCAAAAGAAAACAATCCCATTGCTACTATCTTTTTCAATTTATATCAATTTAATTTTAACAGAATTTCTCATATAAATTTAATTCTGACAAAAGACAATAATTTAGTCTAATAATTTCAATTTTTGACATCAATTCAGTTATAATAATATTTATTTTGATATTAATTTAATTATTTTATTCAAGTAGAGATCTATGATTAAATTGATATTGAAATTAAAAATATTAAAATTAAACTAATGTTATAAATTTTATGGTTTTTATTATGGTATCCAAATATTGATACCTTTTTGAATTTAAAAATTATAATTTAATCATAAATATTTAAAATATTAATAAATTTAGTTAGTCAATAATAATAAATTTTTAACTATAAATTATCTAAAGGTATCAATACCAATAAATTTTATAGGATATAAAAAATTCGAATTTTGTTAGAACCAAATTTAAAGTATTAAATATCAAAAACCTTATTTACTCAAAAATTAAAGATTAAAGATTTTGGACGTTTAAGCCTGCAAATGGCACAGAATGAAATGAACAAAAAAACAAGAGTTGGACAGATGGACCAAATAACAAGCCGCTAACTAACAGTATTTATTTATGAACATCACAGCAGGACTTTCAGATGAGAAGAAGATCGAGTCCGTTGTGCAAACAGAAACGAACCACTCCCATTTCCTATTTCTGAGGTTGTTGCCGGCCATCTTGTTTTTCCCTCACAAGCACACACTGTCTTTCTCTTCAACATCGCAAAGCCTCCATTTTCGCCCCTTCTTCCACTTCAACAATACAGAAAGGTTTGATCTTCTTCTTCTTCTTCTTCTTCTTGATCTTTTCGCCGTGCTTCTGTGTCTCGCTTATTCACAATCATTGAGAATTTCGGGTGCCCCTTTTATCTTCTCGTTTTCGTCCCCCTCTTGTTCGCATTGTTGGTTTTCACGTTGGATAGAATAATATTTATATATGCAATTTCTCGATAGTTGAAATCACATATCCCAGAATTGATTTATTTATTTATTTATTTATTATCAATAAAAAGAAATCTGTGTTTAGGTTGTCATAGAATAATTGCATCATTTGTGTGGTTAATGAAAATTTGGAGCTAAAAGTACGAACAAATATAATTGTCTGTTCCCACTTTTTTTAAGAAAAAGAATTATCTTCAATAGTAGCTGTTCTCTTGCTTCGAGTGGCTGTGTTCAAAGTTGAATTGGAAAACTGAAATTTATATCATAAAATAATGTGTCTCTGGGAACAAAACATCATAGTCCTCGATATGGTATTAGTTGCTTAGCACCTTAATCGATATAACTTTTGAAGATAATTTAGATTTGGATGCCTTTCTATTGTGGCACTTATCAAACTGTAATACTATGTACATTTATACCTGATTATTCCATACTTGAAGTGCATGTTTACTTGTTTAGTGCTTTAGGTTAAATAAACAAATACTTGAAATATATGTATGTGCAAGTTGGTTATTTTATCTCTCAGTAATTTTAGTGTAATGGTAATGACATCAGTTGTTTTGTGCTTTTATTTTCAGGTTTTTCTCATTGTAATGTTTAGGGAAGCAAGCAATGTCATTCAACTTTTCATTTGAGAGAGCTAATTTGTGTTCTTTGAATGGAAAAGAAAAGATTAGATGATCATGAACCGGGTCCAGTTCCTTCACCAAGATCATTGGATAGATTTGGGTTTGTAAAACAGGATGTTAATACTTCTGATGGTTTAGTGAGGAGTAAATCAGCATATGAATATGAGAGGTAGTTTGTTTTTCTCCCATGAACCTTTGATTTGTGTGTTCTTGGCTTCTTGTTTTATTTGAAGCAAGAATGAGCATCAAAATGGCTAATGATTTTACCTTTACTATCATTCATCTTTCATCAGAATTAGGGAGGAAAGAAGGGTTAGAAAATGGAGGAAGATGATTGGCGTTGGTGGAAGTGACTGGAAGCATTATCTGAGGAGAAAACCTCATGTCGTTAAAAGGCGTATAAGAAAAGGAATTCCTGATTGTTTAAGGGGCCTTGTTTGGCAGTTGATATCTGGGAGTCGAGATCTGTTGCTGATGAATCCTGGAGTTTATGAGGTAATCAAGTTCATTTATTTGATGAAAAGTTGTGATATACCGTGTATGATCACTGCTTGTCACAGTGTTGTCCTGTTAGAGTTCTCCATTAGTCCAAGTAATATGAATTGAAGAGTGTTTAACATTTGCATTTTCCCATCTTTCCATTTTATGTATCTCTGTTTTGCTGTTACAGCATAACCACCGCCCTGGATATGCTGGGCTTTCTATGTTGAACATTATCTGTCATGGTAATGCATAGGTCAACAGCTTTCTTGATTATGGATCTGTACACTAATTTGATTGATTTTGATTGACTGCTCCTCCGAAATCCTACTTTTGGGTGTCTCCCTAGAAGAATTAGCTTGTATCGAATATATATTTCTTTATTCTCCATCAGCATAGGTCAATCAAAGATAATTGACTTCATAGTTAGCAGGAAACCATGCTCCATCAGATCAAGAGCACATCTTAAATCAATAATATAGGCAAGGTGCTGAATGTCATAGAATTACCCTGTACCAGCATGACATTCAGCACCTTGCCTATATTATTGATTTAAGATGTGCTATTGATCTGATGGAGTACAAATGTGGTTTCCTGCTATATATACATAGAATTACCCTGTACCATCATGACATTCAGCACCTTGCCTATATTTTTGATTTAAGATGTTCTCTTGATCTGATGGAGTACAAATGTGGTTTCCTGCTAACTATGCAGTCAATTATCTTTGATTGACGTATGCTGATGGAGAATAAAGAAGCCCTTTTTATGTTTCAATTAAGAGCTTCAGTAGTTAAGTCTTAAATGTGTATCTTTTAATGCTATTAGATGTACTAGTCACTCAAGAGTCAATGTTTATGTATTGGATAAGTCAGTTGAATCCACAGAGTCCAATGTTGTAACTGGGGGGTCTAGTAGCCTGTTTGTTTTGGATTTTCACAGACGCAAACAGGTGTTTTGCAGAAGAAGGCTGTGACTTCCTTTCGTTGAAATTGAATCGTAACATGTGTCCATGGTGGATAAAATTTAATGCTAACAGCCTGTAAGTAATCATCCAAAAGTCAGTCAAATGTCATTAATCAATGAGCCATGTAAGGGTCCTGCCAGTTCTAGATACATATTGTGTTTATAAATTGGGCTTGTCTATGTATTTTTTTATTAGAGTTGAAAATTAAGAATTCAGTGAATTACATTCAGAATGTATCTTCTGGTGTTTCTTTTCATACTAGGATGATAATTGTGATCATACGGATTTTTATCCAAGGAGGTGGACTCCTTGCACTTGAAGCCATTTATTCCACATTTCCACATACCTAGCCAACCTATTTCCATGTTTCCCCTTCCATCTAACCTTAACATTTAAGTAATCCCTTGGCTGCAGTATACATGAATGCATTAAAAGATTTTGAATTTTGCATGTTTTTATATCTTAGGAAGAGAGATTCGTTATGCAAATTGCTTCGTGTTATTATTTTGCAAGTATAAATAGGTTTGTGATGGTTACCTGTCAAAGTGTGAAGTTAGAAATTAAAACATGAGACTTATCCTTTATATAACGAGCTTCACTCCTTTTTCTTTTTTAAATTGTGTTGAATTTTATTGTCCTACTGTGCCATACTTGGGAGTTTGCATTGATTGGACATCATGCTTATTGCAGCAACTAGTCATATACGAGACGTCAGCCTCAGAACTGGATATAATTCGTGACATTTCTCGGACCTTCCCCTCACATGTATTCTTCCAACAGAGACATGGACCTGGGCAACGGTCACTTTACAATGTTCTAAAAGCTTACTCTGTCTTTGACAGAGATGTAGGATATGTTCAGGTCTTACACATGAACCCATCACTTTTTTTGCTGCTTGTCTCAAAGTAATTCTTAATATTGATCATTGATCATTTCAAAAATTGCAGGGGATGGGGTTTTTGGCAGGTCTTTTGCTTCTTTATATGAGTGAGGAGGATGCATTTTGGTTGTTGGTGGCATTGCTGAAAGGAGCTGTACATGCCCCAATGGAAGGCTTGTATCTGGTAACTATTTTGCCCCATGAATTCATTTGTGCTCATTATTGATAGTGTCAATGTATTTTATACCAGCCTATACATATATGTATTCTATGACCCATAAGGAAAATACTGGATATTCACATGCTTATCACTCTTTGATGAGAAGTCTCTAATCAGCATTATTACTCTCATTTTGAATGTAGGCAGGATTGCCTCTGGTACAGCAATACCTTTTTCAGTTTGAACACTTGGTGCGGGAGTATCTACCGAAATTGGGAGAACATTTTTCCCAAGAAATGATAAATCCTAGCATGTATGCAAGTCAGTGGTTCATTACTGTATTTTCATATTCTTTTCCTTTCCATTTGGCTCTCCGAATCTGGGATGTCTTTCTCTATGAGGTTAGCAGTGCTCACCCTTACAAGAACCATTAGTCAGTGAGAAAAAAATGATCTGTAATGACGGCAATATTGTTCTTCCAGGGTGTTAAAATTGTCTTTAAAGTTGGCCTGGCCCTATTAAAGCACTGCCATGATGACTTGGTTAGTGTTGCGTGACATTTTGGTTTGTGTTTGCCATGAATCAAAGTAAATAACAGCTCATTCATGTTTGGTTTGTTTGTCAGGTTAAACTACCTTTTGAGAAACTGATACATGCTTTGAAGAACTTCCCTGAGGAAGCGATGAATCCAGATACGTTATTACCACTGGCTTATTCCATAAAGGTTCTCTTTCTTTCTATGCATTTTGGCTTGTTCACTTGTCCTGTTGTTCAGACCCAAAAATACATGTTTTCCTCCTTTACACCATCTGTTACTGTTAAATCTCTTCTTGTTTTGTTTCTCAGATGGTTTAATCATATTATTGATACAAGCTCAAAAGTTGGTCTTGTTCCAAAATATCATACTACACCGACTCTCTGTAGAAAATTATTGTGTCTCCATATAATTATTGATACAGTTCAAGCCCAAAGGGTATTGCCAGATCAAACCTAACTTCTATTTCCTTGATCAGCACATTTACCCTGGGTCAATTAGTTCGGAATTTATTATGTTGAAAATGCAGCATAAAGATAGAGCTTGGTTTAAATCTTTAATTTGGCAGTTTCCATGTCAACATGGTTGTATATTCTCCAGAATATAAACAAACTGGGTTATTTTGTTTTTCTTAATTATTAGGCCATGCTTTGTTAGTTCTACACTGTGTATAATGTGACTAGACTATGCAACACCTAGTGAACAAATCATCTAACACCTGCTTAAGTCAGATATATTTCTATGGTTACGAATCTATGTTATGGCTTTTATCAGATATCCAAGCGGTTAGAGGAACTGAGACAAGAGTATGAGAAGAAGAATGGAAAGTTCAGTCGATCACGAGAACTTACTGAAAAGCAATTGCTTCCAAGCGTCGAGAGCAACTGAAGCAGGACTATAAGCAGAAGGGACAAAACTATTTGTAAGCAGAGTGTTCAATGTACGAATGTTTTTCTTGCATTCTGGGAACTAGGCCAATGTGAAAACCATGCCCTCAGATTCTGTATCGTGTGACCTTATTTGGCAATGTGGCATACTGTGTACAGTTTATATTAGATGTCTCTTGTTTTCAGAGTTCAGTGTTGCAGTGAATTTGGGAAATTGATTGTCTATCTTTAGATTGATACGAGTCTATTCTTTCATTTTGTTTTCAAGTATCATAAAGACGAAATTGTATTCGAAATTGTGATTACTGCTATTCTAAAAGGAACAGACGGTGATAATGGTAGTGTTAAGTACGTTTTTCTTATTGGTTAAATAATAATAATAATTAAAAAAAAAGCCGAACACTGTACCGCTTAACCATAGGTAACGTGTATTTCACCTATAAGGGCATGTTTGATTTCGGCATAAAAATAAACCGTAAATTTTTTGGTAAGTTCTATGTAAAATTATTTATAAATCTTATCCATAAAAAGTTTATTCTCATTTTTACTCATTAATCTAACAGTTCTATTTTCAATAAGAAATGGGTTGACCCTAAAATTTTAGAGTATGTACTCTATCCTTTGAATTAAATTTCCATAAATTCTTAACAACGAATAAATATAGTATGCTTTCAAAACTTTTGGTTATGTGCAATATTGTCCCTAAACTAAAAACTGTAATCCTATACCCAAATTGTCTTGCATGTATGTGTTAATATTAAAAAAAAATTGTGGGAGTAAATAGCCCATATAGTTTCCCAATAAAATTTCGCATGACAATTTAATCTCTTAAAAATTGAAGCTAAACTCGTAGTTTCTCAAGATTTTAATAATATAACACATTAATCATTTTGTGTATATTTGATTCTTTAAACACTAATGGAATTGCACATTGATCCATTAACAAGACGTTATGTGTTTGTCATCTGAAGTAAAATAAAGTTTAAAACAACTCATTTAGTGGTTGAAATTTACAGAATGAGTTATTTAAATTTCTATTATAAGTTATAAAATGACTTATTTTGTAATTTTAGACACCATAATGAGTGCAATATGTTTCAAAATAATGTTGTTTTGTGTTCATCCAACGTTTTAATGGCAAGTTATCATTGTACAATGTCATGTGTGTAAGTCCACTAACAAAAACTAACAAAGGGATTAATTGTTCATCATTTAATCTTAAGAAACTACAAGATATATTTATTTTATTGGAGAACAAAATAGTCCAACCTAAAAATTTTAAGAGACCTAATAGGATGCTTACTCAAATTGTGAATAATTGAAGATAAATAGATTGAAGAATAGCTATTTAAGGTAACAATCTGTGAAGATTTGAAGAGTCTATTATGATTTTAATCTTTTGTGATCTAAAAGAATCTGTGAAGATTTTAAGATATAGGCATTTATCATGATTTTAAAAATATGTCTATTATGTTGTTGTCATTTAATAATGTCTAATTGAATGCAATGATTAATTAATGATAAAAGCTCCTAATTTAAATGGAGACACTATAAAATTTTAGACTTTTTGTTAGCCATGAATAAAATTAAAATAATTGAATTAAATCATATTTAAAGACAAATAGAATGTGTTTGCATAAAGTAATAGTTTGATCTTGTCTTGAAAAAATTATAGGGTTTAAACATTAATCACACAAACAATGTTTTAATAAAAGATATAGCCACAAAAAATTTTGAAATACCCATGCTTCTAGAATGAATACTAATGGGTATAGTATTTGCAACTGGCTTAAGTGTTCTAATAACATCATTGGATCCAAACCAATAAGACCCACATTGGCCAAGAGACGAATCCTCCAAATCAGCCTCCATAGTTTCTTTTTCTATAAATACCACCTCAAGAACTTGGAGGCTTTGATCATTTGCCAAGTTAAGGTTTCTTGCAACCCTAACTCATACTTTTCACCTAGTTCTCTTCCTCCACCTCAAGGCCTTTCCACCACCACAATTCACAATCATCTCTTACCAGATTCGGGATGCCCCAATGCCATATCCCCTCATCATGGGATTTTATGGTCATAATGATAGGAATATGTATTTACTATGGTCAAAGACCTTATATATCAGGAAGGGAGACGATAAGGGACATGTTCTTCTCTAACCCTAAAAAGCCCACCTTCCTTCACCTTAGCCCTTTGATAGAATCGGCTTGATGATGAGGTTTCAAGATAAGGGTCGTGAGGCCATGTCCCTTAAAGCTTGCCATGGTCCCCCTAAAATTTTTAATTTTCTTATATATCCATACATTTATATAAACTTGGCCCCTCTTAAAATTTATATATGTTAACTAGAAAAATTCAAAAATTGATATATCACTATCTTTTGAAGAAAATTAATCATGTTTAATATCTCAATAGTTCAATTTTATCATCCATCTTTTTTATTATTTATTTCTATCTAAATTAGAAAATGCATGCAACTTAAATGTTTGAGGTGTTCTTATCTTAACCTTTTCTTAATTAGATGTTTAAAAATTATAATAGACAATATGTTGTGTAAATACGTATTGGGTTAAGGTTTAGTTGGAATGTGTATTTGCACTCTTTTAAGTTTAAACCTTGCAATCATGTTCATTTTGACAAAAACTAGCGTAAATACTTGCAAATTGGTCTTTTCTAAGCTCCATGATCTCACAATTAAAATATATGACAAGTTAGCATCTCCTTGGTATTTTCAAAGGATTTATAAGTTTAAATTGATCTTTATTGATTTGCAACAATTAAATTGATTGCTAATAAAAATACAAATAAAAATAAATAAATTCATCGTGTGATGAACTTGTTCTTGATTTTTTATTGTAAGGCCAACAAAATATTTTTTTTCCTCTTAAAAACCAATTTTATGTTTTAAATCTATTTCATATATATATATATATATATATATATATATATATATCATGAATTTCTTTTAATTTTTTTAAATTTAAATAAAAATAAAAAAATATATTATTTTATTACATATATGTTGTCTTTTAGTGCTTCTCTCAAAAAAATAAGTCCTAGCTGTTAAAATGTGTAAAATTATGCCTGAGTATTAAGAGCCATTGCAATGTGGGAATCTAACTAGAGATGAAACTGGTTTCACTAGACTTAAGATGTAAAACTATTAGCATTTGAATTAATAAAATGGAATCATGTTTTTCTCCAAAACAAAGTAATAAGCAGATTTATGAAACGGAAACCAAGTCCAGCATAGATGATCCGTTTGAGCTTCATTTGTTCGTCCCTGTTGCATTCTTCACGGCATCAGCAGCTCCTTGTGCTTTATCCTTCATTTGCTGCCCAGCCTATAGACAACAAAGATAACTTTTATGCGTGTACACGTTTCAAATGAGTGTAAACATGTATATTGAGCATTATCATTGTTTATTGCAAATCACACCACTGTGTGTTACTATGGATTATTTAAAAGCCCAAAGGTAGACATAAAACTAGGAATTGAACCTCTTGCAAGGATTCTTTTGCTGACTGAGCAGTATGGAAACCTGGTCCATCATGTTGCATACCCTTTTCCTGCAATAGCACAAAAGCTTTATTTATAAGTGTTCTGATCCAACCTATAGGTAAATTGAATCTCTCATAATAAGGATATTGTGTTTGGAGGAAGTCCAATCGAGAGATATCCAAACACGAGATTAAGTGAAAAAATTACACTCAAGTGATGAGTCAGACACCACTTCTTGCCCAAAATCTTTAGATAATAAATTTATGATTTTCTCATCTTATATACTTTTACTTAGATAAAAAAAAAAAATTAGATCAAGTTCTTCAAATTCATTATATCTATTTTTCAAATTGAAGAATGACAAACGGACATTTTCTGAGAAAGTATATACTTTTAACTTTTACCTGATCATTTCCAAAAATGTACATATGCATGCCATTATTAATTAATTTGAGAATGACGTTGGTCAGGTCCAAATGAAAGAAGTGAAATATTTCTAGGCCGCCTCTGTTACTATATAAAAGCAGACGGCCCAAAGAAGCTGTATGGTTCAATAGGTTATCAAAATTGTGCATATGCACATGTTTTCATAAAAAAACCGAAAAAAATTGTGCACATGACACTTGTGTTAATACACGAGAATCTTGAATAAGTTTCTCACCCCTTTGTCTTTCTTCGTGTCGTCTCTAGACGGGAATGATGCGGATCGTTTGTGATTTTTCTTGAGGTGCGAGTGTAGGAATCACCTTATCTAGTTGGATTAGAGGTCGCAGTGGAAGCGTGAAGACTAGTCTAGCCTTGTTAAAGTCATGTTTTGCGTTAGTTAAACTTGCTTGATGTATTTAGTGTCTTAAGGTGTCCTTATATTTATAAGGATATCGCTTATGTTATGATTATGATATGATACTATAAGTTGTGTTGTGACTACTCTATGGTTTATTTATGATTGCTATGAGACATGTTTTTGGCTCCTATGTCTTACGTATAATAGTCGGTATCTATACGCACGCGTGGCTCGCATTTTAAATTTTAAGTTCAAATAAAAAAAAGTTAAGTCATATTTTCCTTACTCATATTTTAAAAGATAAGTCAAAATCTGAAACAAAGACGTAACAACTAATAATTAACTGAAATGCAACTCGAGAGTATGAGGTTAAAAGTTAGGGTGTCACATTAATGTGTTCATCATTTTCAATCTTAAGGGACTACAAGATTAATTTATTTTATTGGAGAACAAAATAGTCCAACCTAAAAATTTTAAGAGACCTAATAGGATGCTTACTCAAATTGTGAATAATTGAAGATAAACAGATTGAAGAATAGGTATCTAAGGTAACAATCTGTGAAGATTTGAAGAGTCTATTAAGATTTGAAGAATCTATTGTGATCTAAATAATCTGTGAAGATTTTAAGATATGTTAAGATCTATCATGATTTTAAAAATATACCTATTATGTTGTTGCCATTTAATAATGTCTCTGATTGTTGAATGCAATGATTAATTGATGATAAAAGCTCCTAATTTAAACGGAGACACTATAGAAATTTTTGGAATTTTTTATTAGGCAAATAAAATTAAAAGTAATTGAATTAAAAATATTTAAAGACAAATAGAATGTGTTTAAAAGTAATAGTGTGATATCTTTAAAAAATTATAGGGTTTAAAATTAATCACACAAGCAATGTTTCTTTCAAGATATAGCCACGAGAAATTTTGAAATACCCATGCTTCTTAGATGAATACTAATGGGTATAGTATTTGCAACTGGCTTTGACAAGTGTTCTAGTAGCATCATTGGATCCAGGGATAGACCCATGCGGCCGAGACCGATGTCCGATTAGTCTCCCTAGTCTCTTCGCCTATACTAGACTCGAGACTAGGACGCTTGTGCTCTTGACAGGTGTCCTCTAACCCTAACTGGTATACTTTTCACCTAGTCTAGTTAAGACCTAAGGCCTGACTCCTCGCCTGATTCGCAATCATCTCTTGGGAGATTGGGACGCCCTAATGCCATATCCCCCTCATCATGGTCTGTTATGGTCATAATGATAGGAATATGCCTGTTACTATGGTCAAAGACCTTAAATATCCAGGGAAGGGAGACGATAAGGGACACATTCATCTCTAACCCTAAAAACCCACCCTACCTCGAGCTCGAGATAGGATGGTAATTTAAAAGCAAGGGTGGAGGGTCATCTCCCTTAGGGGTGGCCATGGGCCCCCTAAAATTTTTAATTTTCTTATATATCCATACATTTATATAAACTTGGCCCCTCTTAAAATTTATATATGTTAACTAGAAAAATTTATAGATTGATATATTATTATCTTTTTGAAGAAATTAAGCAAGTTTAACATCTCAATAGTTCAATTTTATTATCCATCTTTTTTATTGTTTATTTCTATCTAAATTGGAAAATGCATGCAACTTAAATGCTTGAGGTGTCCTTATAAACCTTTTACTTAATTAGATGTTTAAAAATTATAATAGACAATATGTTGTATATACGTGTCTCTTGAGGTTTAGTTGGAATGTGTATTTTCTTTTAGAATAAAACCTCAATTTGGTCATTGACAAAAATAGCGTCAAACACAAATTGGTCTTTTAAGGACAAAAATCCATGATCCCGCACAATTAAAAATATATGACAAGTTAACATCACCTTAGTATTTTCAAAGGATTTATAAGTTAAATTGATCTTTATTGATTTACAATAGTTCAAATTGATTGCTAATAAAAATATAAATAAAATAAATAAATTCATCGTGAACTAACTTGTTCTATATTTTTTATTGTAAGGACAACAAAATGTATTTTTTTTCTCTTAAAACCAATTTATCCGGTAGTATTATATATATATCCTGAATTTCTTTTAAATTTTTTAATTTTAATAAAAAAAATATTATTTTATTACATATATGTTGTCTTTTAGTGCTGGTCCTCAAAAAAATAAGTCCTAGCTCCACCCCTCTTTAGAAGTATGCCTAGTATTAGAGCCATTGCAATGTGGGAATCTCCACTGAGATGAAACTGGTTTCACTAGACTTATGATGGAAAACGATTACATTGGAATTAATAAAATGGAATCATGTTTTTCTGCAAAACAAAGTAATAAGCAGATTTATGTCAACGGAAACCAAGTCCAGCATAATGATCCGTTTGAGCTTCATTTGTTCGTCCCTGTTGCATTCTTCACGGCATCAGCAGCTCCTTGTGCTTTGGCCTTCATTTGCTGCCCAGCCTATAGACAACAAAAATAACTTTTATGCGTGTATACGTTTCAAATGAGTGTAAACATGTATATTGAGCATTATCATTGTTTATTGCAAATCACACCACTGTGTGTTACTACGGATCTAAAAAGCCCAAAGGTAGACATCTAAAACTAGGAATTGAACCTCTTGCAAGGATTCTTTTGCTGACTGAGCAGTATTGGAAACCTGGTCCATCATGTTGCTACCCTTTTCCTGCAATAGCACAAAAGCTTTATTTATAAGTGTTCTGATCCAACCTACAGGTAAATTGAATTCTCTCATAATAAGGATATTGTGTTTGGAGGGAGAGAGATCCAAACACGAGACTAAGTGAGAAAACTACATTCAAGTGATGAGTCGGATAACATTTCTTACCTAAAATCTTTAGATAATAAATTTATGATTTTCTCATCTTATATACTTTTCACTTAGATAAAAAAAAAAAGATCAAGTGCTTCAAATTCATTATATCTATTTTTTAAATGGAAGACAAAAGTATATACTTTAACTTTTACTTGATCATTTCAAAAAATGTACACATGCATGCCATTATTAATTAATTTGAAAATGACGTGCGGTCAGGTCCAAAAGAAAGAAGTGAAAATATTTCTAGGCCGCCTCTGTCTACTATATAAAAGCAGACGGCCCATAGAAGCTGTATGGTTCAATAGGTTATCAAAATTGTGCACATGTCATGTTAAAAGAAAAAAAGAAAAAAATTGTGCACATATAATGTACAATACACGAGAAAAGTTAAGTCAGAACCTGAGCTTGGCCCTTGGCTTGTCCAGCTTGGTAGCTCATGTTTTGGGAGTCCATCTTCTCTGAAACTGCTGTAAAAGCGAATGAAGTAAAGATCAAGTGTTGTCACTATAGATTCAGTCTTTCAGATGCACGTTTCTTACTGTCATTTGGAAAACTTATATAGCTTCTCAAAGCAATGGTGCATGCAACACGTGTTTTTCTCACATTTGCTACCCGAATTGCGATTCACAGTTTGCTCCTTAACGTACGTTTCCAAGGCCACGTGTCATGCCATTCGTGGAAAGCGGCTTCTGCAATTGTTGGTCAGCAAATATATGTGGAGGAGATTCATTAATCATCATTCGTCATTACAAATTCCTACCTTTTGCGTGGACGAGATCTTTCCGATTATCTTGGTGATTTAATTTATTCGCTCATAATACATAGGAACACTTCAATTTTTTCGGTGTGAATAGGAGCACTTTAATTTGATGTTAAGGCTGAAATATATTGGGTGGAAAAAGTCTACAAAGGCCTCATATACAGAGAGTCCAAGATACTAAATTGGTGATGGCTTATTACTAGCACTAGTTAATCTATTGAAGCTATATCAAATGAGCATGCTGGTAAGCTAATAGTACAAAACAATTGTTGTAGTAATACATTGGCACTAATGAATTATAATTTTTATAATTTGGATTTAATCTTGATTTATCGATGTCTAATCAAATATTAACATATGGAAGCATTGAAAAAATATTAACATATGGGTAAATATAGTTGATTGTGACATCCATTACCCAAATGACCGTGCAAATGAAAAAGAAATTAATTGGATTACAATTTAAAACTCAATGCTTTAAAATTAAACTATTATAATCTTGTTTGTGGCTAAAAAATTCTTTAAACCGAGAATAGAAAAGAATTCTCCTTCACAACAATCCTAGTCAACCGATCTAGGTGCCCCTCTATCTGTCCCCTCCTCAAGAATAGCATAACACACGAGTCCCTAGCTAAAGGAAAATGTTAAGATGGCCACGTGGCCCATTGGAAGTGGAGCAGCTGAAGCAAGCTTAAACGCATTGGGAAGTTGTGTATAAATATCAAGAGAATGCCGGTACATATATTAGTCTTCACCTCAAATTCAAACAATTCTTGCTCCTCAGTTCATTCATTTGTTAATTTACATAAGAAGATGGACTCCAACAAGGCGAGCTTCAATGCTGGACAGGCCAAGGGCCAAGTTCAGGTTTTTCTACTCTTCTCCTATATATAGTCTAGTCTCTGGTTGTGCTCAATTTGATATACTAATAACATATATTTTTACATGTATCGTTTTATTGAAAAAAAAAACAAAAAACATTTTTATGTGCTTTTGTGTGTGTATTACAGGAAAAGACTAACAACCTGATGGACAGGGCTAGCGATACTGCTCAGTCTGCTAAAGAGTCCATGCAAGAGGTTCTAATTTTTAATTTAGCAACACTTGTGGTGTGAAATAGATAGATAGGATGTGATTGGGACACGCCTATGGCTTAAATTTCAATGCCCTTCTCTAATTATGCAATGGATCCGCATGAGTAGATGCTCTTTTATTGTGTTTGCAGGCTGGTCAGCAGATGATGGCTAAGGCTCAAGGAGCTGCTGATGCCATGAAGAATGCAACTGGGATGAACAAATGAACTAATTTGTCAGACGAAAAAAAAAAAAAACCAAGCATGCCAAGAATCAAGAATTTGCATGCTACCAAATCTATAGCCCATCCTATAGCCACCCTACATAATCCATAAAGTGGAAGGCATTAAATCTGAAGCATAGAAATTTTGATTTGAGATTTAATGTAGCATTTAATGGTCATCTCATAAGTTAATGTTGTAGTTATTTGTGTTTGGTTTTTCATTCATGTTCTAAGCCTATAAAAGGCTTGCATTCCACATAGTTGTATGTGGTCAAATGTAAGAGAATTGTTAAGGTTGTGTGTAGTTATAAGACCAGTAAATTGAATAAAATTTTTTAGTATTCTTCTTTCACTTTAAGGTTCCATTGTTATAATATTTGTGAGTGATTATATAGATCTGACTAGCTAGGACAATATGTTAGAAGATGCTCTTTATATATATATATATATATATATATATTCTTTTGTGTTGTGCTCCTTTAATTTTCTGGAGTCTTGTGATTAACTCGGAGTCTTTTGTTTTCAACAAGAGAACCTTCTGCTGTAGTTCTTACTTTTCACATTAATGAATTATATCTTATTTTTTTAATACGTTATAGTTTTGAATGAAATTTCACATTACCTAACAATAAAATTACAAAACTAAAATAAAATATGAAAAACTGAAACTGCTTTTGTATATCAGTCATTTTGTGATATTAACTGTACTTTTACAGTATGGAAAAGGGGATTTTGCCATCATATTCATTTTTCTTGCTAACTTAAATTTTATTCTAATCGAAAACATCGTTTCAAATGAACAAAAAAGGTAAAATCTTAGACCCACTTTATGAAATAAAAAATCATATTATTACAGTTTTAAAATTTAAAAAGTATGGGGCACCTAAAAAAAATAAAAAATAAAAGTGGGGAAAATATGTCATTATATGAACAAATAGTCCTTTATATTTAAAAAAAAACCATTTATATACCATTAGCTGTATGCAGTAATTTCATTTGAATATTATCATAATATAAATTTCTAGATCTATATAATCGAGTAGCCTAATCTGGATTAAGAAATACTATTTGTATTTATAACTTATGAGATATTATGCAACACTCTCATCTACCTTTAGATAAAGTGCGGAGTTTGAATTATACTTATTGAAGCATTTTGAAAGGACAATATCCAGCCTTCAATATTAGATGCTATACTATAAAATTGATTTGCATAATGAAATATTTAAAGATTTAACAATATTTATTTGGATTAAAGTTATCTTTCTGCCCGTAAAAAAAAAAAAAAGTTACCTTTCAGTGCCACATAAATATATATACAAACTTTTATCTATTTTAAGCATCTATACTATTAATTTCTAAACATCATTGACAAGAAGCATAGGTCACTTGACAAGTTCTAAAGCACGTTCAAATTTAAAATTTTTAAAAGATTTACTTAAAAGGAAAATTATTCAAACACGTGATATAAAATTACTTATTGATGAATTTTCTTAAGAATCAACCTAATTTTTTAAATTTCAATTTTGATCCATATAAAATCAAATTTTAAATATTAGTTGTAATAAAATCATATTTTAGATAGATAATTCCTATTTGATAATTACAAGAGTGTTTGATACTTATGAAAAATTAGATATGCAGATAGAATGAGATCAAATTTGAAATACAGGACTAGATAACTTATCAATTCTTTCAAAATTACTTTTTGTCTAAATTAATTTTAGTTTGAAATTATCTAAAAAAAAAAATTGAAACCAGTTTAAAAGTAAAATTTCCTATTAGTCAAAAAATAATTGAAAATAGACTATGAAGAGTCAAATTTAAAGCTCAATAAAAAAATCACTTTTATTTAAGGATTTGATGTGAATTTTTTTTATTTTAAAATTTAAATAAAAAATAATTTAATTCAATTTCTATTTTAATCATTCCAAATACTATCTATTGTATATTTTTTTATGGAACCACAGGATTGGGGGTTCTATTACAAGGAACTTGATTAATCTAGTCTGCCTTGACTGAGGCCATTTAATTAATGGGGTTTAGTTAATGGATACCTACTATATTGACCAATCTCACGTTGGTCTAAAAGGATCTTATTTTATTTAATTATTTTAAACACAACATTGAACTTATCAAACAAATTAAATCAATGATGAATTTAATTCCATCTTATCCTAGAACTCTTCTAAAATTTCAAGAAGATAATTCTCAATTATTTTTCTACTAAAACTTACCCGTTACCTGGGGTTTTACTACGAATTTTCATTAAAAATTCACTAGTAAGCAGGTTTCATGCGGATTTTGGAAAAAATCCAGGTAATATGGTCGTAGATAATTGGTTGTTGCGGATTTTGAATTTCACAATTAATTAGCTACGATTATTTCACAAGAAATATGAAAAATTCGCAACTAATTTCCATGGCCAGGCGTGTGGTTGGAAGGAATTTTACTGTGGATTTTGCTATTTTTTTCACAAGAAATATTCACAAAAAATTCGCATATATTTTGTGCAAGAAAAATCCTCAAATTAAATTTTCAGCAAAATTCACAAATAATTTTCACAACAAAAGCTGTAGGTAATTAAAACCACAACAAAATCCGTAGGTAATCCCAATTCAATTTTGCAAGTAATTACGAGGTAATATCCCTTAAAAGTCTACATAATTAGCCCAACAAAATCCGCATGTAATTTAATTCGGAGAATCCACAAGTTGTCATGGTCTTCCAAAATCGAATTCGCAGGTAATTTTCACAACAAAGTTGATTTTGCAAGTAATTTTACATGAATGTTTTGCAGCAAAATTGGCAAATAATAAATTCTACAACAAATTTTGTACAAAATATGGACCAAAATTTAATTAAATTCATAGCAAATTTCACAATTAAGTATTTCTAATATAACTTTTGTAGGAAAATTCGCAACCAAATTGAACAAATTTAATAATTGTTCATTAAATTTATTTATCACCCATACCTGCCAATATATCTATAATCTATTTCTAATAACTCACTTTCAAATTAAATAGACAAAAAAATGTCTAATTTAATGATGGATCATAAATTTTCTCACAATATAATAACTTCAATGTAATGCATTACTCAAATTAAATAAAAATTCATAAGTCATCTGTCATCATATATGATTAAGTACTAAGATCGACAAACATAAAGCAAAATAATAGTTCTAATAAATGACAGTATGCATTAGAGTCTTCGGATGATGTACTATTCTCATCTTTTTCATCACTTGAATTATTTTGATTTTGGTATATAGACTTTGAATGAGAAGAACTTGCTTCATAGCCTAATTTTTTCATCAATATATTCAATGTATTTCTTGTTTTATACAACTCCTTCTTCATATCTCCTTTCTCCTACCTCTCTTGTTCCAATTGAGCTTGTAAGGAAGCATTGAATGAATGAACTTCACTTCTTATATTTTTCTCAATGTCTCCTGATATGGTCGTTGTTAGTGAAGTTTTTGGAGTAATAGTTTTCATTGACCTCCAAAGAACCAAGCCCAGCTACTCTCCCTTTTTTCTTTCCTCCCATAGATTCTATCCAAATTTGCAAATTAGATGGCACAAACTGCAATTGTGCAACAGCTTCTCAGAATTAGTCCCAATCTGTGATGATAATTTTTTTTTTTCTTTTCAAAGTTCTCCTATTATAAACAAAAATCATTTAAGCTGAGAGTCAAATACAAACAACAAATAGTAACGGCTTACTCTATTATAGCAAATGTATAGACTGAAAGAAAAAGGCTATCATTTTGTTTATTTGAGCACATAACACACTCACTTTTGAAGATATTAGTGTCTGAAAAATCAAGAATTCATATCAGTAAAATTACAAAAAAAAGGTAAAACATAATCAGAGCAAGGGTATTTAACTTAGATACCATTCCCCTTAGAAGACAAAGTAACCAATGAAGTCACTTAGGTATTAATTTGAGAAGTGCATAGCTCGACGAAGATTATTTGCATTAAGCTATAGTTTTAAAACATAGGATTTTGCAGAGGCACTTGTTGGCATATAGATAAATGTGTCAAGAATCTTATAGAAATAGTAGAAGTGAATAGACGTCATGGTGTGTCATACCTGCTGAGTAGGATATTTCACAATTCCTAACTTCAAAGGTTCTTCAAAACATGGTACAACAACTACCCAGCTACAAGAAACAGCGTTTAATAAGAACAAGCAAGTAGAAATTTTCTTCAAATAAGGAAACATTTAGAGTTGCTGGCATGTGATTATTACATAAATGTTCTTGCAGCAGGACTATTGCCACGGACCACAAAACTCGCTCATCAAACTCGAGAAATAGCAAGATAATGAAGATAAAAATAGCGTTTTCACTTGGTCAATGAAGATTTAGTGTGCTGAATGCTACTTTGAAATTTGAATTCAGTACCTCAAATTTCAATATAAAAAACAAGAAATTGTGTGGCAGTCACTATTTTTATCCTAGACGTTTATTTTTCCCTTTAGACTTGTAACTACCATTTGCAATATGAGCAAAGGTGGAATGTCACATTGTTCTGCTGTCCCATGGTTATAATTTGGAAAGTGAATAACTAATTTGCTAACCAAGAAGCTGCAACAAAGATCAGGTTGCTAAGAAATTCGTGGGGAGAAGATGATTAGATGGGACTTGGTTTGGACCCAAAAAGAAAAAATAGATGGGACTTTGATCAACTTTGTTGGCAACTTTGATCAAACAGGTGGGGAGCAATAGTACTAAATAACTAGGAAACCACATGGGAAAGCAGAGAACCTTAGTAATAACAATATACCTACCGAAGAAGAAGAAGAATGGGAGAACACACCTCCCAAAGATCGTTGAAGGCTGGTGCACGTATTGGAAAGCCTTCCTTCACCTGCACTCACTCCCTCACTCTGTGAATGAAAGAAAGGAAGAGATTGGTGCTCAGCCTTGAGCAAATTGAAGCGCTCCTTCACCTGGCTGCCTTGCAGTTTCAAATCATCTATGCTCCATGTAAGGTTGAATATCTGTGCAAATTTTTTTTTTTTTTAAATTGAGGGTAGGTCTGATTTTGTGGGTAAATTTTTATGAATAAATTCTATGTATAAATATATAAATAGAGATCAATATTATATATTTTTATCCAATCATATAGTTCTCATTTAAGTACTTACAAAATAATGGGGGATTGTGTAAAACATTTTTGTTGATTTGGTAATATAAGGTTGAATATCTATGTAATTTTTTTGTTTTAGATTGAGGGTATGCCTGATTTGGGTGTAAAAATAAGGTATAAATTTATATGGATGAACTCTATATATAAATTTATAAATGGAGCTCAATTATAAAAATTTACACTCTATTTTTATCTCTAACCAAACACACTCTAATATGACATTTAAATAAAATTCTTAAAATTATATATAATTTTAAATATTAATTTTGATACATTGACATTATAAAACTCTCCAATTCTCCAATTATGCGTTTATATTTAGCATTTATAAGTAGTGTGGTTGATCAAACCAAACATTTTTACTAATATAATAATATATTATTAGATATTCGTGCAACATTTTTTATATTGATTGTGTATATAAACTAATCCATAATTTTATGAGTTAAATTTTGATGTACTAATAATATAATTTTTTTTAGAGAATCATATAATCATATTTTCTCATATGAATAAAATAAAATTAAACAATAGTAATTACAAAGTCAATATATTTAAATTAAATTCATTTTATATATAATCTTAAGAGTTTAATCTTCTATTACAATGCCATTTAAATAAATCTTTGAAAAAATATCACAAACTTTTCCTAATATTTGATTAGATTATACTCCATCTATTATTAATTACTACTTTAAAATGCCATTCAATACCATTAAATTTAAATAACTAATAAAAATTATTATTTTAATATAATATTTTATATAATATATGATAAAAAATACAAATTAAAAAATTTAAATATTTGAAACATAGGAGTCTTTTATCTTTTAAATTTTTATATTTTAAACAAAAATAAACTCAAGCCAATCTAACATTAAATAATTGGTATGAATTTTATTATTTTCCCCTAAGCCAACAATATCAGCCCTAATTTGCACAGCAGCACAGCCTCTAGGGTTTTAGGAGCGAACAAACAAACCCACTTTTCTTCTTCTTGCGCCTCTCTGTCACTGCTGCATGTGACTGAATCACAGTCATGGAGGACCAACCCACACCTTCAGCATCATGCTGGAGCAACGTCGTGAAGAACCAGCCAGCTACGAAGCCGCCTCAGCAACCCTCCCTTCAGGATGGGCGGGGCTTGGTGGTCGACAGCTGCAAATCGGCCAACGGCATTTCAGTCGCCGTCGTCGACGCCAACGCCGTCATCGAAGGCCGAGAGAAGCTTCACACCTTCGCCGACAAGTTCGTCTCCGTCCCCGAAGTTATGGACGAAATCCGTGACCCTGTTTCACGCCACAATCTCTCTTTCCTTCCCTTCACTATCGATACCATGGAGCCCTCCCCTGAAGCCATCAACAAAGGTATCCCTAACGCCCCACGAGCTTATACCTTCTTCCTTTTTCAAATGAGAAAAAAGAGGGTTTTACGCATCTGATGGAAAATCTGAAGGGCACGTGTCTGTAATTGGGGATTCCACATCTAGTTGAATTCATAGGGTGATAAAGATTGTAGTTGTTATTGGTTTGAAATTATAGGGAATTATATTGTTTCTTTATTAATGGTTGCATGTTCTGAACTGCCGTTTTTTAATTCAACCTGGAATTTAGCTGTTTTTTGGTGGTAAGTTTGTGAATATACCTGATGCACTAAAGACACATTGGCACTTGATCCCATATGATCCTGATTTCTTCATGATTTTGTCATTTTTCAAGGCTTTAATTTTGATGCATTAGGAGTGTAAAAAACTTTTGCGCTTTCATCCACACTATTAGTGTGTCAAAATTAAACTATTTTTCAATTATGATCTAGCTGTCTGATTAAATTGTTTTTTGCTAAGGAGGATGGTATCTTATAATTAGTATGATAACGTGTGTCTCTTGTTGCTTGTGACCTGAAAGTACTTTTTGGATTCTAACTTGAAGTCATTGTACCAATGGGACGTGGTAGTTGTCAAATTTGCTAGGGCTACCGGTGACCTGCAGACTCTTTCAGATGTTGATCTCAAACTCATTGCTCTAACTTATACTTTGGAGGCTCAAATCCATGGGACAGCTCATCTCAGGGACAGCCCACCTCCTGTACAGATGGTGAACGTTCCGAGGTTGCCTGAGAAGGACATGCCGGGATGGGGTTCTAATGTGCCTAATTTGGAGGAGTGGGAAGCATTGGAACATGAAGCTGAGGACAAGTCAAATTCCAATTCAAGAATCCTTCCTTTGCGAGACTTGAATTTGAACATTGTTTCTCAAGATGACTGCTCTGAAGATGGTGCAGTGGAGCATAAAAGTGAAACTTCTTCAGAAATTCAACAGAGTCATGAGGTTGGCTCAAGCAAGCCGAAGAACTATCTGCCTAAGAAAAGGAGATAAACATTGAAGGGAAGATAATGGTGGCTGATGGAATTGATGCATCGCAGGGACAATTTGATGACACTGCTGGTGATTGGATGCCTGCTGTTAGTCGAAGTACTCATAGGAGATATCTAAGAAGGAAAGCTAGACGTGAGTTATATGAAGCACCTTCCAATAATCAAGATCAGCAAGATTCGGAAGACAACATTGATGGTGTCAGTGAAGACGCTAGAGCTTCAAGTCAGCATGTTCACCAAAGTGATGAAGAAAAACATGTTGAAGATCTTGTTTCCAAGGATGATCAGACAACAGAAGAGAATGAAGGCAGTGAAAGTCTCCCTGCAGTTATGAAGCAAATGATGCTAGAAGGTTCATGCAAAACTATTGATGATGAACACAATCTAAGTTTCTCTTCTCCAGAACTCCAGTTAAACAAGCCGGAAACTGCATCTAATGGTGATGATACCGTGGCTACTAAAACATGTGAGACAGATACAGTCAACCACCAATCAAACCACTTGGAGCATGCAAGCCCGACTAGCGAAGCTACTGATTTTTCTTTTGCAGATGATGATGGTGGTGAACAGAGTTGGATGCTTCGATCTTTATCTGAATCAAGTGTGGCCTGTGTAACTGGTGACTTTGCAATGCAAAATGTTCTTCTCCAAATGGGTTTGCGCTTGCTGGCACCTGGAGGAATGCAGATACACCAGCTGCACAGGTAATTATCATACTTAGCTATGTTACAAAAAATTTACCTATTTTCACTGTGAGAAATTTTTTTGAATGTATGAAAAACCTAGAATTTAAATCTTTTATGTTGCAGTATGTAATATTATAATTATGTAATGGCATCTGTCTACTGCTTCTAATATTTATGATCCTATCTTGTGCAACATGATATGAAATTCTGTTATAGATTTTTATCTTTGAATTATTTGCATTCCAGATGGATACTTAGGTGTCATGCCTGCCGCACTGTTACTGCTGAAATTGGTAGGATTTTCTGTCCAAAATGTGGAAATGGTGGTACCTTACGGAAGGTAGCTGTTACTGTTGGTGAAAATGGTATAGTGGTAGCTGCCCGTCGACAGAGTTACATTACGTGGCACAAAGGTGAGTGTATCTGGATGAGATACTTCTGGATGTCAGTTCTGTTTTCTCATGCCTGTTTGCGTGCTAATCTTCATTTTCTAATAGATAATCAGGTTTGTTACCCACAAATTCTTGATATACATTGATTTTGATTTGTATAAATAATGTATCCCAATAATTAGTTACTAAAGTAAAAAGTATATTGTTCACAAAATTGTATGATTTGTGTCTGTGATCCATCCTTTTAAATATTTTTTGTCACGTAGTTATTCTTCAATTTTTCCATGATTTTATGTGCAGTTTTCACTGCCTTTACCCAAAGGTGGAAGAGATGCAGTCACAAAGAACCTTATTCTCCGTGAAGATCAGCTTCCTCAACGGGTACTTTATCCTAAGACAAAGAAGAAGGCCAACAAACAGGTTGTGTATCTGTGTGTGCCTAAACTACTTATATAGCTAAATATTCGTTTCCCCGTTTGGATTTGGTGCTCTTTCCTTTTGTCCCTCAATTAATGGGGATTAGTTCCATGCTAACTATGGCTACTTCATTACACTTTGTAGGACGATCACTTTTTTACATCAGACAATGTCTTCAGCCACCACACTGATAAGAGAGCTCCTTTCCAGCCTCCCATAAGGAAAGCTTTAGCAGTTTTCAGTGGCAGGAGAAATCCGAATGACAATCACTACTCGGGCTCTAAGCATAAGTAGTGGATATGCCCAAAATTTTTTTGGCTATTCTCAATTTTTGTTTTACTTGTTTGATTTTGGTGTTGCCATGGAAAGTTTGTTAAGTTATAAAAACATGGTTGAAGCATAACTTTTTGTGTCTAGATCTCTGATTATCTATCATTTATTTATATTGGTTATATGTGGTACGGTGGAAGAATTGCTGAGGCACAAAAGCAATTTTCGGCTTTCGTTTCTTCTCTTTGGCACTCTTTAATTTTAATGTAATGATAATAAAAAGGTGTTTTATATAATTATCTAATCAAATTCGGCCGACGATTTGTTTCCAACGAAACCCTTGCGTAAACATTAACATCCTGACCGTGGAATTCCTTATTAGCTACAGTGCCATTGCGGTTGCTTGGAGGTTTTTTCCTTCCAAGATTTTTCCTTTTTATTTTCTCAAATGATTATTATCATTGATTATAGTATAACTGAACGTTTACATATCGCATAAAGTAAAATAAGGGGTCCAAGCCGAATAACAAAATGTTCGCAATGGGAAAAAAAAACTCTCTTAAACTCACATATCTTGTTCCATTAATAAATTTTCTGAACTTGTACTCATCAACCACTGCTATACAATGATTATACCTTGTCATAATGCATTAATACTCAAACACCCCTTTCCAAGCAACCATTTACATGTAAGAGACAAAAAACGAAAAAATTAGAAGAGAAGTAGTCAGAAAAGTATTATTGGTTATAGGTCTGCGTGAGTGTATATTATATTATATTTACATTGTGTTAGTTACTTGTGAGTGCATTGAGTCAATTATGATGAAAGTGCAAGTTCAGCCCAAGCCAAGGACGATGCCTTGAGATCCACGCTTATCGATGTGTCAATTCTGCTCTCCAGCATGCCACATAATTCCCGCATTGATGGACGGGCAGTGGGGTCAGGATCTATGTATGCAAAGAGTTACAACCTCACATAGTGCTTTGAGGTCTTCATATTTAAAATGTTTCAACTTAGGATCCACCACATATGACATTACTTCTAGCATTTCAAGATACTCCCTTGCCTGCACCACATACACATATGCATGCATTAACATCACAAATTCAGTTAAAGTTAACCCTTTTTAACAATGCCCGAAATTGAAAAACAAAGAATGAATGAATGAATAAATAAATGTGTGCATTACAATTTGAGGGTGTGTCCTTGCAGTATGGAGGTTTCCCACTGATTATCTCCGGTAGAAGCACGGCAAAAGCATATACGTTTCCTTTGGTATCTAGATGGCGCGCCTCCAAGGAATTTGAAAGAACAGCATTGGCAGCCAACAGAACCGGAATTCTTTTCTGATCTTTCAAGAATTGTCTTCCAACTCTCGAAATCAACCAGCTGCAATTTAAGGATCATCACAATGAGAAGATATAGCATATAAGATGCTTAGCACAATCATAATTGGTATGCAAGAAAATTTAAACTAGGTTGCATGCACACCTTAGGGGAAAAGTCTTCTGTGTTGGAGTTCAACTCAGATAGTGAATGGCGGCTCAATTTCGGTGTGCAAATACCTGAGGCCACAAGCAATGCCTATGATCTTTTCATACGCCGTGTCCAGGACAACTGGCATGCATCTCCATCTGCAGTTATGATTCCTTGTTTAAGAAACTGAAACACAAGAAAGAAAATGCATATAAAGGAGCAAAGAAACTTGACTTACAACAATGTAGGTGGTCATAAAGTGTCCCATTTGAAGCATACTCGAAAACCAGCATCCTGGTAAAAGGATTGCTCTCTCTACCATAGCCTAGTAGTTTCCCTGTATTCTCATGATTCAACCTTGCCAAGTCTGCCACCTGAATGCAATCAATACAATAGAAGTTAAGGACTTCATTACAGACTTGTCTGTCAGTTTTTGCACGCCATAGGCACTGGAATGTTCCATTTACCTCTCTCTGAAAATAGAGCTCAAGGTAACCCGTCCAATGCTCTTCCTTGATGCAGAGGGAAATTACAGCAATCTCAGGCCCACCTTTCATTTTACCCTTGCAGACCACACTATCTGGTGAGGAACCAATTATGTTGCTGAAGTCTTAACAGGCCACTTCAAGCTCTTGTCTGCTATACCTAATCACATCCTTCAACATCTCGGATTCTGCAGATTGATATTGTCAAAAATGTTGAAAACAGTTCTACCACTATTAGAAGCAAATACAAAGTAGAAAGCTTAGAAACTGAACCTATATATACAGTCATGTGTTCTTTCTCGCTTGACGATTTTTTCCAAGGAATAATGATAGATGATTTGCTGTTAAACCTCTGATATGCAGTGAAAATGGCTATCAGAAAGAGAGAGCCAACCATGGGTCCTGTTACTATTTCTAAAACCAAAAGCCAGGCAGGTTTTGATGCTCCTTGATGCTTGGACAAATGTTCAGCATGTCGATGCTTAAGGTTCACTACTGGATGGCTCTGGCCAGGTGAAGCACCAACTGTGAAATGATAGTTCACTATTAGATGTAAAACACTAAAACTAGCAAGGATAAATTTACGGCAGAGTGTATCCAATGAAAGATAGATCAAATGTATATTGGATACACAAAGTTCATATCAAATTTGTAAATATCACATTGATCCATTCATTCCAGTCTCAATATCAGGTTGGGTTTCAAAAAGAAATAAAAAGGGAATCCAGTGAAAGCCACTTTACAATGGATTCAAGAAGGGCTCATTTCATCTCCTCTCCATGATTCAATTTCTGTGAGGCTTCTATGAAGTGACATTCTAATTCATGTCTTTAATTTTAAGTGCTTAAAAAAACAATGTCATACTCACCACATTGTGCAGAAGTCCGCTGCTTTATGCCTTTAATCTGTAGACAATTCCCTTGAAAGCTTGATCTGTGTGACAGAGTTCATGTTTTCTACGTATGGAGGCTGAGTAGGATGTCAAAACATGATATGGAGATAAAAAAAGTACCTTGGATGATACCCCAAGCACTTGCCAATCTGACTTCTTGGTTTTTCACTTGAGGTTGGATTTCGTGCAATTTTAGTTACTGCAAGAATGATCAAACTGATATATGCCCATTGTCTCTTCATATTTTTTCTGGTAAACTCTCTTCGTTTTCAAATTCTGCTTATTTGAAAGTGGATCGTACATAATTAACTCTTTTCATATCTAATATACTTGCTTTATGTAACTGCTGTTGGCAGCGGTTCTGTGGTGGAATTTGATGGGCAAAAACAATTCACGTAACTGCTGATAATACACAATAGTGGCTTCCAGATGTTAAAAACATATACAAAGCCATTAAAACTTCCTTGAAACTCATAAAACCAACCTGAATAGAGAATACTCTATCATCTTGTAATCAAGCATATAAATTTGAAGGCTGAAGAATTTGAAAGAGAAAATGGAACTGAGAGATTCATGTTAGCGTCAGATATTCACACAAACCAATCAGCATTTCTGATAATAAAAACACAATTTAAGGGAGCTCGTTTTGAACATTCTATGAGCTGGATAATTCAAAACCAATTAAATCTTCGAGCTGCAATAAAAAATGTTCTACATTGAAATGGTCTTTAACCTAAATGTCTCGTCACAGTTAACACACAGCTAACAAGTACAAGCCTTCAGAGATCACGGACTCAAATAGAAGAAGCAGCCTCAGTGATGAATAAGAACAAAATGCTAACGACGATTCTGTTCAACATGAAGTGGAGATAAGCTGGACAATCCGGGACTGAATGAAGAAAATGTCATGACAGAATTGTGCCCACCAAATGATTTGAAATGCCTGAAAGAAAAAGAATAACCAATCACTTGTCCTAACGGATAGTATGTTGATGGTAATGCAGAAATTTAGACACAGTAAAAGCAAAGACAAGTGGGTTTGGAAGGAAAACATATCTAAATCAATATCAACTAAGAGGATCTCTGGTTGACCATGGTAAGAGGTTTTCTGGCTTATCTCGATCCACAAACCAAATTCAATGATACGAGATTATCTGAAACTCGGAATATTTAAATTAGGCTTCAACCGAGTGCATGTTAGCTTTTGATTGATATTTAGGGAGTAATCACTTGAAAAACTCTCTCGGTAAGACTTTTATTATAAGACATAAAGTCGGCTAGTCCAAACACAAACTTACCTTTTCAACCGGAACTTCTTAAGAATTGATATTGCCTCCACTACAATGCAAGCAAGCATTTCGGCGGCATCGTGCCTAGATGCTAAAAAAAGGTTAATGGAGCTGTAATACCTGGTGTGCAGCATTAGTAGAGTTTTGTACGGTTAACTTGGACCCACCCGTGTTGTCGAAAAAGTCCTGATGTGTAAGGGGCCAAGGGATGCAAATTGGGTGTTGTTGTTGCAGGAATTCTATAACGCCTCGCCAACAAGGTAGGCCAACAGGCTTGCTGAGCGAGTGACTGATTCAGGCTTCCAGTCAGCGCAGCTCTAATGTCGTAGGATAGTGCAAAATGACAGTTTCACTAAAAGAGCCCCAACACCCCTTTTAAAACCCTTTTTTCGGGCTCCCTCTCCCATATCCGAAACCCTTCTTCTCAAACTCTCTCCCACCCCTCCTCTCTCAATCCCACACCATTTCTTCTCCTTCCAAGATCAAAGGCAAGAGTTTTATGGGTTTTTATCATCCCCTTCTTCCCCATTCCATGTTCTTAGGTTTGGGTTATTATTGTTCTCCATTATTGTCAAGTGGGGACTCCCCTAATATTGATAGAGTTGATCTAGAGCTAATTAGAGAATATTAGAATTTAATCTAAAGTTTATAGTTATTATGACACGTTGATGCAATTTCCACTTACGGAACATAGTGAGTGTTGCCACCATTCCTTCATTCCCTCGAGGTGAGTGAGTTAGATCCTATGATCCTTATATTGGTTATTATAACTATTTTCCTTAAATTGTGGCATGATTACATGATTTTAAAGAATATTTTAAGAGATTAGATATTATGGTCAGTTTTACTAAATTTATGAAAATGGTGATTTTTCACAAGAGCATGAAATATATGTTTTACTATAAACTCATAGAACCATTATTATTAAAATAATTTTATTAAAATGCTAGAGTATAAATATGATTTTATTTAGAGATTTATGAACTACTAGATGATTTCATGAGTAGAGTATAAGTATATGATAGAGTCTTAAACCCAGAGAAGAGCTTAGTACAAAATTTTAGAGATAATAAGTATTGTTATGATTTAAAGATTATATGGTAGCTATAGAGAAACTTGAGTTAACGAAAACCCGATTGTTAACCTTGGTATAAGTTGCCTGAAAGAACAATCTCACATAACAGAGAATGGAACCTAGTTAAGTGTCAAATTTAGATCCTAGAGGGATCACGAGAGAGAACTTGTTATGTTATGATTGACATGCATAACCAATATCTCTGTTTCTCTAATAGAGTACTATTGTTTATATTTACCAGAGAATATCAGTTTTAGAGTCATTATATTTATATATGTGAATATGATTTCAGAGCTATTGCATTAATCAGTTTGATGATTATACATGTATTTATATCTTTGTTGTTGTCCTATGAGAGGGTTATGGGTGAGGACTTACTCACTAAGTTTTAGATAAAACTCACCCCTCTCCCTTTTACAATTAAAGATAGGAGGCTGCTAGATTCCTCTTCCACTTGCTCCCAAGGAGTAGAGATATTCCAGTTGGTAAACTTCACTCTAGAGTGAAGTATTCTTTTTGCATTTTGCTTAGAGATAGTACTCTTGGTGTACATTGCGAACAGGATCCTGGACCATAGATGTATTCTTTTGCATTTTGTACCATGATTCAGATTATTTTGTATCTATATGATTATAGTTTTTATGGTTTATTTTGCATGGAGAGTAACTTATATATTCTGAATATTATCAGATTTCAGTTTGATTATGAAGTTTGTTGAGGATGAACTTGATTTCAAAAGAGCTAGAGATTTATTAGAGATGAAATGATGTTTTATAGATGGATTTTATGATTAAAATGTGCATATAGAGAGAGATTTAGAGGTCATGAGACTTATGTGAGGATGTGACTCCAATCCTCACGTTCCCAAGTCGGATCGTGACATAAGCCAAAATGGGAAGAATTTAAAGAAATTGCAGTTAATGCAAAGTGAACTTTTGAGGCAATGTAAGGGAAATGTTTGGTCAAAGTGAATCAAGTGATATGTTATACACTAAACTATCAATTATCCCTTAAATATTTTTGCTTGTGGAAGATTTTTTATACTAATTCAATATATGATAGATACATGTGACATCAATTCAATCATTGAAAGATTCTTTACATCGGTTTAATCCATAAAAAAATACATATAACATCACCTTTTTTTAAGGGCCATGTGATATCAAATAAGTTTATCAATTTATAGAAAAAGAAGAGGATTAAATAGATGTCACATGTATTTTCAATGACCAAAATGATTTAACATTTATCTTTGTGTTTGGATGGCATGTAATGCAGGAAGGGTTAATTGTGAGAATGAGGGGAGTAAATATTAAAGGATTAAGTGCATGAGATGGTTAATTGGGAAAGTTGGAGACATAAATATTGACCATTAAATATTATATTGACAATCTAGATTAAAACTCAGAATCATGTGACTTATGTGTATATTTATACATAAATTTCAAACCATATCTCACCATAATTTACACGACTCCTCGTTGAGCCTTATAATGAACCCCAACAGTCTTAAGCATGAGAATTATCATCTTTTTCTTTGGCATAAAGAGGGCATATTCCGCACTCATGCACCACGGAAGCTGGTACATATGATCGCCCATAGCCTATCCGTTCAAGGATCTCGAAACTGAAGTTCTGGGCTTGAGAGAGCATGCAGTTGATGCTTGTATATTCCAAGTGATATTTCCACACCAATGTGTGATTTTGGAACATAAATCTCTCTTGCCCCTTCCAATTGAAACAGTATCCTAGTTGATCATGGCTAGGAACAACAACATGTAGGCCATCATCAGATTCAAATGTGAATCTATAGCAAATGCTATCCAAATATCTATCTCTCTCTTTTTCAGGACTTGCTAGAACTACACAAAGTGCAAAACCAATGAACCTTTCATCATTACACCAATCTAGAGAACCTCCATCCAAGGTAACTGAGTGTCCCTTGCATTGATAAGGGAACCAACTTGGAACTGTACTCCCTGGAAAGCAGAAGAACACAGACCTATATGCATCCTGGAGAATCTTATCCATTGCATCAGCCTCAATATTACTATGAGCACTTGGATCCAATTCTTGACTGTTTGTGAAGTGAAGTTTGAAGATACCCTCTTTGGAACCTGCATCCTGGGAAATCTGATTCTTTGACACTCTCCTAATGGCTGGGCAATCAAATGCCAACAACTGTTTCAGAGATGGTGGAAGCTCTGGGATACATTCAAGCATTTTGCAATCGCTTAAATCCAATGATTTCAAGCTTAAAAGATGAGCAATACTATCAGGAAGGTTCACAATACCGCTTCCTTGCAATGACAATTCTCTTAGTGATGACAAGAGACCTATGTCATTTGGGATTTCTGTTAATTTTGCACAGCCTGAACAATCAAGATCAGAGAGAAGGTTTAGATTAACAATGCTGCTTGGAAGAAACTCTAGATCACTGCAAAATTTCAGGCGCAACGTTTGGAGCCCAACCAAATAGTCCAATGTGGAAGGTAATTCTTTTATTGCAGTTCTTGTTAACCAAAGGTGTACAATACTTTCTACAGGCTCCGTGATCTCTGGTAAAGTCCTTAGCATTGAGCAACCGTGCAAATCAAGTTTTGTCAACTTCAATTTGAAAATGCTGCTAGGAAGAGTTTCAAGTGATTCACAGTAGGTAAGGTCTAACTTGCAAAGTCTGCAGAGATTTCCAATGGAAGATGGAATAAACTCAAGCCTTTGGCACCTGTGCAAGCTCAATTCTTCAAGCCCTACTAAATGGTTGAAGGATGAAGGTAGTTCTTGTATTGCTGTTTCATCTAAGATGATCACCGTTAAATTTTCCATGGTCTGGTTGATTTCAGGGAAACTTTTCAAATTCGAGCAACCACCTAGATAAAGTCTTCTAAGAAATTTCATCTGACAAAGGTCGACTGGCAGACCTGTGAGAGATTCACAATTGGAGAGATCTAACCAACAAAGCTCATTGATACTTGGAAATGATGAGGGCGAACCTTCTCTCAACACTTTCAAGTTCAGTAAGTGTATATTATTCGCCGGTTCATATATTTCAGCACTAGCAATAGGTCGAAAAGTATCTGAAAAATAGTCCCCCAAAATATAACCTTTGCCATTCTCTTGAGTATATGCATATTTCTCACTTTTCCATGACGTGAACAACTAAATGACAGAACCCCGACTGAAAACTTCTCAAGGCTGCGACAGTTATAGAGAACTATTAATCCAGAAGATCTCGATAGAATACTGCCAGCAATATTTAAAACCCTAAGCCCATCACAACCATTCAACCATAAATAGTTGAGCTTGCTGAGGAAGCTAGAGGAGTGAACTACATCCAACTTTACACAGTGACTAAGAATTACTTCCTCAATATTTGGAAACCGTGAGAGGTCAGGTATTTGAATCAGTTTCCAAGAACCACTGAGGTTAAGCCTTTTCAAGTTTGGTAAATCCTGGCACACAAAGTAATGATTAGGTAACAAAAGTACAGGATAAGGTCAACTATTGTATCGTAAGTTACTCCACGATAAAGATTTTCATCGCTAAAACAAGAAAAGAACCTAACATAAAGCTTGCAATACCTTATCTCCATCCCAAAGTTGTTCAAGATGACTATTGCGCATATCAAATTCAACAAGATTTTCTGGGCAAAAGTCCAAAGGCAAAGATCTTTGAGGGAAGCCATCCCAACGAAGAAATTTCAACTCATCAGGAAGACTTTCAAGAAATTTATGAATGTACACTTCTGAGTCTTCGTTTGAGTGAGACTTGTAGAACTGAAGCAATCTCAGATTATGCATCATTTTAAAAGTTTGAGCATGTAGGTGAACTTCTCTGATCTTGCATAGGTCAAGTAATATGCATTGGATGGCATCTGTCCCCTAAAAGTAAAAGAAGGGACTATAGATTAAAAAATAGAGAAAATAAAGTGGTTTGGAAGAAAAGAATTGGAAGTTCTCTGCATTCTATTAGAAAGTCAATCCGTGTGACTATATGATTTATCAAGTGACGTTTGGGAGACAGAGAAATGAAAGTTAGAGCTAAATATATATACCTTGTTCTTTTTAAAAACTTGATAAATGTCCCCATGCTTCCATAATCGACTGCGTTTTCCAGGATCATTGACACATTCTTGACGAACGATTTCTTGTCCCATATCTTGTATTAGATCATGCATCACAATCTTGCGATTCAAAGTAGATATAAGGCACCTATCAATGAGAACTTTTAGTCCAACGGCAGCCGAGAAACCACAGCCATCAAGTGTTCGTTTTACAATATTCATCTCATGTCTGTTATAAAAGCAGGCAATGTCAAGAAACATATCCTTCTGTTCTTCATCAAGCCCATCATAACTTAATTTCAACACATTGAAAGTTTCAGGATCAGGAAGCTTTTCCAATTTTTGCAACTCACTTTCCCATTCTTCCTCTGTTTTACCATAAAGCAAAGAGCCCAAAACTCTGAGAGCTAACGGAATCCCTTTAGCATAATTCAATACCTTTTCTGTTAATTCCATGAAAGTTTCTGTTGGATAGTTTTGTTTAAAGGCATTTAAACTGAACAGTTGTAGAGAATCCTGATAACTCATCTCCTTAACCTCATAAATTTCGTCAGCTACATTGTTGAGCACTTGCTTGTCTCTACTAGTCACGATGATTCTACTGTCCAAGCTAAATCCATCATGCCCTCCAATCAAATCTTTTAGTTGACAAGCGTTGTTCACATTATCAAGAATGAGGAGAACCTTCACCCGTTCAAGCCTTTGCCTACATCCTCCATGCTTTTCCTCTAGAAGCTCTGACAAATATTTCTCACGTATATGGTGTATTCCACCTTCTCTTTCTATTTGATCTTGAACATCAACAAAGTTGCTGGAACTGAATTGGGTAGCCAGTTCACGACCTATTGCATGAGCAATTGTTGTTTTACCTGATCCCCCCATGCCCCAAATTCCAATGATCCGAACAGCTGCTGATTCAACATGCAACATGGACTTAATTTGTTCAACATGCTTGTCAATTCCAATTAGTCCTTCAGGATGACTTATGGAAGAGCTATCCAATTTTCTCAAAATGTTTTTCACAATGCGTTTAACAAGTTTGGCTTCAGATCTAGTACATGTCAAAGAAACTACAGCATTAGTTTTCAACCTACAAGAACTAGCACAAAAGAGAACACTCATTTTTCTATCATCACTTCTCATTTATTGCTTTTATTTATAACACTCTTAAAATACCCTCATAAAAAAGTAGTTTATATTTAGCTAGTTTTAAATTTTCAATATTAAATTAGATTTCATGTGATAAAATCTCAATTGTCTAATATCACTATTTATTCATTATTTTTATTTGTCGTTTCTAAATACCTTTAATTAAAAACATAATTTTATATCTAATATTATACTAATTAATATTAAACATAAAGATTAATTATAATTAAACTTCTAGCCAATAGAAAAAATGAACTTACATACAATGATTAACTTGAATTAAAAAGTATAGAAAAATAAAATTTTAAACAACTTATCAAATTTGATAAAATAAAAAATATAACATTTTTTATCCATATCATACTTGTACAAAAATATTATACCCAAATCTTCTAATATTGTGATTCCATAAAAAAATATCATCGGAACTCTACAACTGCAATATTTGCTATTGCATCCTGTACCCAAAAAAAAAATATTTGCTATTGCATCACCTAAAAAAAAATAAACATGAGAAACAAAAAAAGTACAAAAATAAATATATATATATATATATATATATATATATATATATATATATATATATATTTTTTTCATTTTGGCCGCATGGCCAAGCAGTAACTTGATTAAATTAATTTAAAGACATGCTAGAAAAAAAAGTATGATGTGACATTAATTTCAAAAATTGAATATATAAAAAATAAACACATGATTCACATATTTTATTCAAATTAAGCATTATTTTTTAAGTTAGGATTTTTTTTTGTGTGTTATGCTAGAAACTTAATCATAGTTTGCTTTTATGTTTAATATTAATTAATGTAGCTATTAAATATAAATTTAAAATATTAGAGGACCAATACATTCCAAATATATAAACAAAATGTTTTTAATTAAAATCATTAAGAAATGTCACAAATAAAAACAATAAGTAAAGAGTGGTACTAGGCAGTTAAAATTCTACCACACAAAATTTTAGTTTTGAAAATAAAAAAATAGTTAAATGTAAAAACAGTTTTTATCGCTATGTTTTCTTGTCTTGATGTTCTAACATCTAAGACTAGTTAAGTTGTATCATGGTCTCCTCCTCCAGCTCCCTCATGTGGGATCAGGTTTGAGCTCTTTCATCTATCAAAAACTAAAGGACATTCAGGAAATGTCTATATGATAGCAATAAATGATAAGTGACCATAGATGAATAGGAGTGGCTGTCACTCCCCAAAAAAGAAAACGAAAAATTAACGAGAATGAACATCATAGGACAATTTAGTGTAACATATCTTTCCATTTAAAAAATATAATTTTATTCCAACATTTAAAAATGAGAACATTTATTGCCACTTTTTTTTTTTTTATCTCTACTTCCAATTTAATGAACTTTTATTTGATTGTTCTAAAATGTCTTTTCTTTCTCTCATAGTTAAGTTAATAACTTATTATTATTTTGATATTATTCAATCTCATTTCTTCACCAATTCAAACTCAATCATTATGTACCAAATTAAAAAATAAAACTCAATTATTATTAACAATAACAATGTCAAATAGCTATTATTTTAATATATCATTATTTTTTATCTGAATATATATAATTTCTTTTGATAGATCCGAATATATATTATTATTTGTGTTTATGAAATTTTTACTTTGCAAAAAAGTTATCATAATAATTTTAGTTGAATTTCATTAAATGATAATTAATTCAATTTCAAATTTTTACTATTGATTATAATATTTATTCTTAGAGGACCACGAAATATTATAATTAGTTATAATTAACTTATTTAATATAAATTTTATATATAAATATTAAATTAAATTTAAAAATTTATAATGCAATAATTATTAACAACACATAGTAGTAAGTACGTTAGATAAAAGTAATTTAAAAAATGAACAAATAAATTATAATTTAATGAAAGTTATTTAAAAATAATTAAAATTGTTTATTAACTATAAATAATCATATTATTTAGTGATCCTTTACTAATAAAAGTGTTGCATGTCCAAAGGAAAAAAGGGGTTTGTACGTATGTGAGCATGTCTAATGCTAGAGGATGCTAGTCACTCACCTATGTCTTAAGTGTGAGAGTCATCCATGACCTGCCAAATTAATATTAAGTATGATTGATGACACTGTAGAATGAAGATTATAAGAGTTATGATTGGCCTAGTTTACAGTTTGGTCTATAAATAGTTATATTAAATAAATTAACTAAAAATACTAATAAAATTTAGTTGTCCCCTACTAATAAAAATTATAATTAATATTGAAAGTTCTAAAATTAAATTAATTATCATTTAATAGATTTCATATAAAATTATTATGATCATTTTTTGAAAAAAAAATTCAGAATCACAAATAGTAATATATTAAAATACTTTATTTAACAATGTTAATAATAATTAAGTTTGAATCGGTAAAAAAAATAAATTTGAATAATATTCAAGTAACAATAATTATTAGTTTAACTATGCAAGAGAAGAAAGGGCATTTAGGACAATCAAATAAAAGTTTATTAAATTGAGAGTCAAAATAAAAAGAGAGTGCAATAGCCTCTCCTCTCCCCTCAAGTGAGAGTTTAAGTGGACATTTATTTCATTATCATTAAATGTGATAGACAATTAAGATAGTAGAGATCATCATTACATTCAATGATAATAAAATAGTATTCCACTTGAACATTTATTTTTAGATGTTAAAATAATATTTTTATTTCAAAAATTAGATTTACTTGTAATAGTTTGAGGGCCTGACACTAGCTTGTTAACCGTATGGCGAAATATAATTTCGAAGAGTTGTGTGCCCTCAAAATAAAATTAAAAGAAACAAAATTCAATTTTTAAAATTTTCAATTGTATATAAAAAAACAAATTTAACTAACTATCCAAATTAGTTCATCATAAATGTATTTGAGACAAATTACTCCTTCGATATTTGGAAGTTATAAATTGATCCTTATAATTTAAAAAATAAGATAAATTGATCTCTCTATCCATTTCCAATTTCCCAGTACCAATTTGATTATTTTGTTTTTTTTATTTTATAATCACATTTTTAAAAAGCTTGAAAAAAATGAAAAGGGCCAAATGCGACGTTGCTCCTTATTTCATAGGGAGTATAGCACACCTTGTTTTCCAATGAATAAGATTAGAAGGCCTCTCGATAGTCCAATTATTTGTGGTATATTATAGTAATTCTTTATATTGATCAAACTATTGGAATGTGATTCAGTGTTTAAAAAATGACCACAACTTATCGTGTGATCTTGGGACACTAGAAAAAAAAATTACTTAATTTTAGAATTAGAGGGACCAGAATTTATTTAATTTTAGGATCACATAGATGAAATTTAGAATTATTACAATGCATCATATGTTATTTTAAAGGTGACCAAAATTTGTCTCTATAATTTTTGAAATATTCCAACAAAAGTTTTCTTAAATTTCAGGATTATACAGGCAAAATTTGCTTAATTTCATATCACACAAATAAAATTTAGAAATTATTTCCGTCTATATCTATAAATCATCCCATCCTATCCATTGGATGTTTGGGGTGTGTGGTGGCCCTGAAAAAATTGAAAACATATCTCTTTTTTCGGAAGTAACTTATTTTAGGTTCTAAAGAAAAAGGCTAAATCATATGTTTTTCAAAATCCTATCAATTTAAAAAAAAACACACAAAAATTAGTTATTTTAAGAAAAATTAATTTCAACATAAAAAAAATCCAAACACACTAGATAAAGGGTTAATTAATTGAGTTGATAAAATGAGAAATTTATTTATATTTATTATTTATTTATACAATGACACATTTCTATATATTATTGGATGGATAAATTTACTTAATTTGAGATCCATTACATCCAATAGTAAAGTGTATCAATGCCTTAATATGTATGAATATAAATAATATTACCCACCGCAAAATATCTGAAAAGAGGATATGTAAATCCACCTGATAACTTGCGAATCCCAGCCTGAGAATCCAGCTGCTTGGGCTAGAGAAGCCTTCCAGCCGGGTACTTTGTCCTTATATCGCTGTTCATGCTTAACAAATGCTTCTGCATAGCTTTCTTTCTGGTACCTAACAGTCGATGGATCCACCTTATAGAACACAGGAATCACATCCCTTCTAAATCTCTCCCTGCATTCCAGTATCTTGGTGAGCTCACTCAAACACCAAGCGGAAGAAGCGTAGTGTTGGGAGAAGATGATGACATAAATCATGGAATCTTCTATGGCTTGCTCGAGAGCGCGTGAAATCTCGTCGCCTCTGGCAAGTCTCTCGTCATCTTTGAAAGTATCAATGTGACTCAAGCGCAATGCTTCGTAAAGATGACTGGTGAAGCCGTCACGGGTGTCCTCGCCTCTGAAGCTGAGGAACACCTCATACTTGGTTTGTGGACGACGACAAACAGTCACAGGCATAGCACCACAAGAGGAAGAAGAACAGCTTGAGCTTGACATTGGAATCGAATTTCCTTGCTGACTCTCTACGTCTTTGGCCTTTGGCAACTGGCATGAGTGTATTTATTTATAAAAAGCTTGCGTGTGCGTTCCTCTCATCCCTGCTTGACTTTCGACTAGAGTTATTATTCCCACCATATGTTTTGCTTTAATTCTTTGAATTTTTTACCTCAACATTTTAGCCCTTGAAATTTTATTTCATAAGTCACTTTAATTTTTAATTAAATAAATATTAGTTAATTATTTTTTTTACTGACATAACATATTAAGTGATGTGTGGTATGACATATTTGGATGACGTGTTATGTTAATTCCATGTGATACCAAATTAAAATAGGTTAAATCATTCTGAAATTTTCAAATGTTTTAAAATAATCCTTGAAATTTTCTAAAATGTGTTAAAAAATCTTGAATTCCAAATTTATTCTCTTTTGGTTCATAAATTCTAAATCATCAACAATTTTTGAATTTACGTATTTCTCTCTATTTTTACACCTTATTTAGATGATCCACATTTTTAAATATCCTAAACACAACTAAAAATTTGATCAGTTCAAATTTGAGGCCTTCCATACTTATCTAATATAATTTATTTATTAGCTTTTACAATACATTTCTTGAAATAAATTGGGTTTTAAAATATAAAAAATAAGATGCAAAGAAAATATTATATTATCAAGCATAGACAAAGTTCATCAAGGACCTATTTGAAATTTTATTATTCGTGATACATTCTCTTCTCATTGTCATTCTATGTGTGAGAGATCTTTATTTAAGTATGATGTAAAAATAAGAGAAAAATAAGTCAATTTACATAGCTTGTAAAAACCTTTAATGAGATGAAATTAAATTGAATTCTATCCAAATTAAATTCAACTCATATGTTTAGAATGAGTTAATAAATTTAAGAATTAAATTCAATTCCTTGATTTAAATGTATATAAAAATAAATTAATTTGTTTATTTTTACTATTTTAACCTTGATTAATAAAGCTTAATGTTTTACTAACCACTCTAATTATTTATTAAAGTACATGACAATGAATGCTGGATCATAGATATTCAATGTGTAGCACAACTCTTGAATTGGTGTTTTGTGTATTTCCATTTCAAGTTTTTTTTTTCTTATCAAGTATTAATCCATAAAACAAACTAGCTAGCCGAAGGAAATCAAAGCACAAGATAAAGATATATAGATATAGCTACTGGGAAAAAAAAATGGAGCTTTGAGCTGAAAACGAAAGGGGAATATGCAAAGAACAAAGGCATCAAATCAAACACACAATGAGCTCCATTTTTTCAAAATATGGTGGCCTTCGGCGGCAGTAGGGGGGATGACAGGTTGCAGAGTCTCTTGTTTTGCTAAGGCTTCACGTGATATTAACAATTGTAGGTGAGGCAACATATAAATGAAGTAAGGTTAATTTGATATTTTCAATTTTTTAGCTTCATTCTATTATCAAATCAGATATATTTGGGTCTGATTTACTTTTGGAAGTTTTTATGAAATTCAATTATGTTGAGATGTAAATTCTTGGCTCAAATTTAGTTTTAAAGTAAGGAATTGAATTTCAAATCTTGAGTGAATTCTAATTCTTGAGGAAATTTCAATTCTTGAGGGAATTTAATTTCAGGATTTCAAACACCCTATTAATGAATATTGAGGATTTAGATTTTATCAAGGTTTAAAAATCAGAAAATATAAAATTTGATGAGTTATCAGTTAGAGATTTAGAGTTTAACGATTTAATAAGTTCAACTGAAATATAATCATAATATAATAAAAATATATTTATATAAATATATAAAAATTATTTATATATATTAATCTTTTAAAATTTTATTTAATATATTAGTTTAATTTATGTATTGTAAATATCAAATATATTTCTCTTCAAAGGCCAACATAACACGGTAAGAGATAGAAAAATGTCTCACCAAAAACAAAAAAAAATAGAAAAATGAAACCCACACAAAGCCCGAGGTATCATGGTAGAACCGCAATATCTATTTTTTCGGTTACAGTAGAACCGGAATATCTAAAAAGCTTAGAGTGGGAGAAAAAGTATAATGGTAGAACCGCAATATCTAAAAAGCATGGATCTCATTGGTTAACACCTTTGCCAAGAGATAAGGATATGTTCTCCTCATTGGGTCCGCAATGGCTATAACTTTATAAAAAGTGAGATGGTTTTATTGTTTTTCTGCTTTTGTGAAAGTTCCATCCACATCCATGTTGGATGAAGCCTGGGGGTTTCCTTCTGCTTGGCATGAAGAATCACCCATGTGCCTGCTTTGATAAGGGCCCCTGCATGTCTTTCTTTTACTATCTTGGAATAGAAAGAGAAAATTCCTCCACCTACTTTCCCTTTTCTTTCTTAGGTTTTCACATTGAATTGGTATTAATGGTTGCCTCCTTTCTTTTTTGGTACGATAGAGGGCCGAAGCCCAACAGAAAAAAACCCAGACTAAACAAGAACATGGGGTATGGAAGCCCCAATCGCCTCACTACGCCGAATGTCACTCAGCCCAGTTGGAGGGGTATTCCAGATAACAGGATCGAAAGTCACATGAAGGTCGTGCTTGGCAAGCCAATCCGCTGATCTGTTAGCCTCCTTATACACATGGCTGATCTGAAGACGCCAATTCCTGTCAACGAAAGACTTGATTCCAGACCCAAAAAAAAAAGGACTTGATTCTATTGAGCAGATTCAGATTGAGGCCTGTAGCGTAGCCTTGTATTGCCTCCTTAACTCCAATTAAAAACTTCTTTATCTTTTCCTTTGCTTTTTTGCAATCCTAGAATTTTCCACGCTACCCTTACGGAAAATAAAGAGCATATAGAGAGGACCCTTACGGAAAATAAAGAGCATATAGAGAGGACGTTAAAGTGTCCTATGAAAGTGATTTGGCACATAGATAAGAGATCCTAAAAAACTATGGCCGCTACTAATATAATAATTATTACACTGTTAAATTTTGTTTTTGATCTACATATAATATCTTCCTATCCTACATTATCTTGTTTCTCAAACACTAAGGCGTGTGCATGCAAATGAGTCCCGGCATAATGTGTTGGGGCGGTGCTTCAGTCTGCTTCTTAATTAATCTTAAATGCTGACACTAATTTGCTTTGTTCTCTCTTCTTGTGGTGCTAAACAATTTCACTTTGCTTTTATCCTTTGAAGTTAGTTTATCTGTGCACTTCGTAATCAAAGTTGATTTAATAAAAAGGAATTCAAAGTTTGGTAAGGTACATATCCTGGTATTAATATAAGTAGAAATGTTATTTGTACTTCTAAAGGATTGAACACCATATATATTTCAATCTACCCTTAGAAAGCATGTGGTTTGCGGATTGATTTTATATTTCCATAAATAGTATTCTCATGAATAGTTTTCCCAAGAATGAACTATTTCTGGATTTGGTTACAAGTTAAATTTCTAAATATTACATAATATGCTTAGGAATTAATTATTTGTGCGTCTGGTTGAAATATATTCCCGATAATATTGTGTATTTTTTCAAAAGTACGCTTAGGTTAAACTAAAAAATTAAGTTTTAATCACACTAAACTCAAAATTAAACATAATTTAATACATATAACACATTATAATCTTAATATTATGAAATAAATTTTATACATGTAAATTTATAAACAAACTTAAATTTGTATTTAAATAGCTAGATATTTTTCTCAAAGTTATTTGTTAAAAAATGGTAATATTGGAGGATTTTGGCAAAGATATCGTCTCTTTAACTTTGACATAGTAAAAATTATTAGCTTACAAAAGATATTATTTACCATTATAAATAAAAAAAGAAAATAAAATAAATTCGGTAACGTACCATCTACTTTCTTCAAATACAATCACATATCCATTCCATACTCTCCTTTTTCAATTTTTTTTATCACCGTATTTGAGATAAAAAAAATTAACATTAGGTCAGGATTTCCAGATCTAATCATCATCATCATTGTTTCTGAGACAGCTGGAATAGTCATCGAACTCGCAATGCTTCTTATCAATAGCAAGACCACCGCCAAAGCCTCGAAGTTCAAATCCTTTGCATTAGCACCCTTTAGCTTGATCTCGACGTGTGTAGCTTTGGCCGCCGATTCCTCTCTTGCCTCACTTCTTCAGGAATCTTGCTCATCCCATCGTTGATTTTAGATCCTTCCTTGTCTCGGAATGTAAGTAGTGATGTGAGTTGCACTGGATCAAACAAGCGGTGAGTGAGGGAGAGCCTAGGTGCCCGAAGCGGGCAACACCGTGTCAAATCATCGCGGGAGCAAGCTTGGGTGAGCGGCGAGAGAGCTTGGGTGCGCGACAAAGCGAGCTTGGGTGTGCAGAAGCTTTGCGGCCATTGGAGGAGTTGTCATTGCAGAGGCTTTGCTAAGCTTGGGGAGAGATGAAATGAGGGAAAGAAATGAGAGATTTGTTAGAGTTAGGTTAGATTAGTGAGGGTAATATGTCTTTTCAATTTGTTAGACATATTCCCTTCCTATGGGAATCTAACATTCCCATGGTGAAGGGAGAATCAAAATGGGGCTATTTTCATTCCCAGGAATGAAATTTTCCTGAAAATGTTTTTTTTGTTCGCGAATCACACATAGGAATTTTCTATTCCTAAGCTCAGATTCTCAAGAATGTTAAATATTCAACGAACCACATGTCCCTTTAGATGGGTTGTGGATCTCACTTAAGTTGGGTTTTACATTTCATTCAAGAGTAGATGAAAGTGTGTTGGCACGGTGTCCACAAATTATAAGTACAAATAATATTATTCATAATATAAGTTAGAATTTAGGAAAAAAAAGCACTATCATTTGGGAGCGTAAAAGCGTTCCGTTTTCTGAGTCAAATTATCTCTCCAACTTTCAAAAATCACATTACTGCAACTTGTATTTAAATTTTCTAAATCATACAGACAATTAGAGATGATTATTTAGTTGACAATGATAATGTAGCTTCACGCTTAAGCATGTTTTTAGAAGTAAAATTTCGTTAAACAATGATAATAATGTCCTCAACGTACGGTAATGGTTCTAACACAAATGGCTCCGTTATAGCATATACTAAACAAAATTGTTATTCAAAGGAGGATATGAAGATGATATGCACAAAATATGATCCAGACAGATGGATCCCATTAATTTCAAGCTAGCAATCTTCTAAATGCAGTGGGGTAGAGAAGAGGACTTGTTCCATCACTATTCACTAGTTAAAAGTGTAGATTAACTTTAATTTTACTAGGTAGCAATGGCGGAAGTTAGAAATTTTAGAAGAAGTGGATTAAATTAGTTAATATAAAATAAAATAAATTATCATATAAAAAGTATAAAATGAGTCATTATACAATATTTTTTATATAAATTATTAGAAAATTAGGGTTTATTTAATCATTTATTCTCCCTTTTCTCTAACAAAAGAGTTAATAATTTTCTTTTTAAATATTTCTTAGGTTCAATATAAAAAAAATATGCATATCAATATATTATTTAACATCAAAATAGAATATTGATCGTAAATAATTAACTAACAAATAAAAACTCTACTAAATGAATAAAATGAATTAATAATAAAAAAACTTAAAAAATATATTCTAGAAATATTAAAAGGAGGTGGGATGGAAGGATATAAGCTATAACAAAATGGAATGGCGAATCATATATCTCCCTCATCGTAATGGTCACAAATGATGCACGTTGTCTCATTAAATGATTAGATACCAACCATCTTGGATTCTTAGTCACCCCAAAAATAAAAATGGAACTCCAACTCCTTTGGTTTTTAGTTTTTAGCTTTTAGTTTTTTAGATTTTGTAAAGGAAATATTAAAAATTCTAAAATTATGGACCTTTGGTTTCAGTTTCCATTTTTATTTGTCATTTTCGATTTTTAGGATTTTGTGAAGGAAATAATGAAACTTGAAATTGAAATTTATACATTTTAGAATTTTCAGTATTTCCTTCACAATCTAAACCTAAAGCGAAAATGAAAACTATTAGAATATAGTTAGAATATAGTTAGCAAGTTAGTTGCACTATCATAATTAGCATGACAGATTCAGTTAGTTTGTTGTATTAGAGTTAAAAGTCATTAGTTTGCTGCACTAGAGTCAAAAGTCTCAGGTTACTTAACTTTGTACATATATATATATATATATATATATATATATATATATATATATATATATATTCACCATTCACTCAAGAAAATACAATGAGGTTATTCACCATTTTCAATTCTAATATGGTATCAGTTGTCATTCCTTCTCTACTTGGAACTTCTCCAAGAATTCCTTCAAGAATTCTTCCTCTTCTTCTTCTTTTTGCTCTTACCGAATTCTCCTCTTGCTGTGTTCTTGTTGCTCTGCCATTTCTTTGCTTCTGTTAATCTCGAAGCCATGGCACACAACTCATCTCTTGATGATGCTTTCAACCCATATGCCCTTCATCATTCTGACCACCTGGGCTCATTTTGGTCACCCAAGCGCTTACCACAGAAAATTATGCTTCTTGGAGCAGGTCAATGACCATTGCTTTTTCAGCCAAGAACAAATTTGGCTTTCTTGATGGTTCAATCCCAAGGCTAGATGAACCTATCCTCTGTGCTTCATGGGATCGCAACAATCAACTCATCATGTCTTGGATCCTCAACACAATCTCCAAAGACATTGTGGAAAGTATTATCTTTGCTAATACTGCTGAAGCTTGGCAAGATTTGAAGGCAAGGTTCTAGCAACAAAATGGTCCAAGGGCTTTCGAACTCCGAAAAGGTTAATGACCTTCACTCAGGGCTCACTTTCTGTAAGCCAATATTATATCAAGTTGAAATCGATTTAGGAAGAGTTAAATTCCTCAAAACCACTTTGCACTTGTACTTGTGGAGGTTCTCATGTTTTCATTGATCATGCTAATCAAGAATACCTGCTTTCCTTCCTCATGGGGCTGAATGACTCCTACTTTTCAATTCGGGGTCAAATTCTCCTTCAAGAACCCCTACATGATGTAGCAAAGGCTTTCTCTCTAATTCTTCAAGAAGAAACAACAGCAAGTTGGAAGTTCCTCTTCTGCTCAAGACTCTCAAGTTGCCTTTGCTCTGAAATCTCACATGAGAACTTCAAAGCAAAAGGAAAGAAAGATAGGCCTCAATGCTCATACCATGATCGGACACACAAGAGACAAATGCTACAAGGTAGTGGGATATCCTCCCAGCTACAAAGGTAATTCCAAAATTTCCACTAAACCAACCAAGTTTCTGAAGCCCTGAAACTTCCAGAATCTTGGTATGACTGAACAACAATATCAAAACCTACTCCAAATGGTTGCTGCTCAAATCTCACAGGCCACCAAACCTAGAGAAATACAAACAACTCATTGGGAGGTATAGTTTTTAACACCAACATTGAAAACTCTAATTCCTTGTTCAGGACTTGGATTATAGATTCAGGAGCAACAAAACACATTTCTTGTTCCCAAAACATTTTACATGTCTAACTAATGTAACAAACACTTTTGTTTTGCTGCCTGATCATTCCAAAGTTCTAGTTCAAGGAATAGGAGATATTACTCTTTCACCCAATTTAACTCTCAAAAATGTGCTTTTCATTCCCTCTTTTAAAGTTAATCTGGTTTCTGTTTCTATAGCTACCACTCACTCACAAGCACAATTTACTTTTAATGCTAACCATTGTCTTATACAGGACCTCAATTCTTAGATGATTGGCAAGGCTAATCTTGAGCACAATCTCTATATTTTGAAGATTCCTACCATAGTTAATTCTGTTTCTGCTATCAATTCCTGTACTTACACAAATAACATTCCTATTGATATTTGGCATAGTAGACTAGGACACATTTCTCTTTCTAGAATTCAGATGTTACAATTTTTTACCTATATGTAGAAATAAAAATGCTTGTAATCATTCACGTACATGAAATATTTGTCCATTGGCAAAACAAAGAAGGCGTCTTTTGTTTCAAATAATAGTTTCTCTGCTAATCCCTTTGATTTAATTCATTGTGACATTTGGGGTCTTTATCACACACCAACCTACAAAAACCATAGATTTTTCCTTCCAATAGTAGATGATTGCACAAGGTTCACTTGGACTTTTCTCATCAAGAATAAGTCTCAAGCCCCTCAACTCATAACTGCGTTCTTTGCAATGGTTAAGACACAATTTAATCTGACCATTAAAACTTTGAGATCTGATAATGCTAAAGAATTAGCACTAACAGATTTTCTAGCAAAACAAGGAACACTACATCAGTTTTCATGTGTTGAGAGACTTGAACAAAATTCCATTGTTGAAAGGAAACATCAACATCTTCTAATGTAGCTAGATCTCTATACTTTCAATCAAAAGTTCCTTTATCTTTTTGGGTAACTGCCTCTTCCTGCTACGTTTCTCATAAATAGAACCCCTTCCCCAATTTACCCCATGCTAAATCACCATACCAGCTATTATATAATAAATTACCTGACTATACTACTTTAAGGAATTTTGGATGTCTTGCTTTTGCTTCAACCTTTCCTTCACAAAGAAACAAATTCTCTCCAAGGGTTGTCCCTCTGTTTTCCTTGGTTATCCTCCAGGGTACAAAGGTTACAAGCTGTACAACCTTACAACAAGGCAGTTTTTTTCAAAGAGATGTAGTGTTTCATGAAGAAACATATCCTTTTCATGCTACTTCAACAACACCAGAAAATGAAGATTTATTCTTTGACACAGTTCTACCCAAACCCATATCAGACACTATACCCGAGCCACCATCTCAAAATCAACATACTCAGCCATAATTGGTCCAAAATAACTCAGAAAGTGGAATTCCTGGACCTGAACCTCCTGAAGATAGTTCTGTTGGTACAACAGCCATTATACCCAAGCAAACTCCTGACATCAACACAAATGGTACTGAAGACAGTTCTGCACCTGAAGCTAACCCAGTGAATGAACATGTCATTCCACCTAGAAGATCCTCAAGAATACCTAGACCCCTGCTTACCTATTGATTACCAGTGCAACAATAAACCTTACCCAATTTCTCATTTCATTGGCTACAATACCCTTACCCCTGATTATTTAAGATACATTATGCAAGTCAACACAACCTTCGAACCACAATTTTTCACCAAGCTGTTCCCCATGAAGAATGGAGAAAAGCAATGAAAGAATAATTTGATACAATGGAAGCAAACAATACATGGACAGTCACTACTCTACCCAAGAGAAACATACCATTGGCTGTAAATGGGTATATAAAATAAAATACAATTCTGATGGCACAATCAACAAATACAAAGCTCGATTAGTAGCTAAAGGGTACACTCAACAAGCTGGAATAGACTTCATGGACACATTCTCACCAGTTGCCAAGCTCACTACTGTTCGAGTTCTCCTATCACTTGCAGCCTCACAAAATTGGCATTTGGCTCAATTAGATGTCAACAATGCATTCTTAAATGGAGATTTATTTGAAGAAGTCTACATGGATCTACCACTTGGCTATCCTATTAAGGGGGAGAATTTAGTGTGCAAACTCAATAAATCCATCTATGGACTCAAACAAGCTTCAAGACAGTGGTTTATGAAGTTTTCTTCCACTCTCATCTCCCTAGGATTCTCTCAATCCAAGAATGATTACTCTTTTTTCTTTAAAAATACTAATTCTGGTCTTGTTTTCTTGTTGGTTTATGTAGATGATATCATCATAGCATCCTCATCATCAAATGCAATTTCTGAAGTTAAAGAAGAACTACAGAAAGCATTCAAACTCAAAGACCTTGGCAACTTGAAGTATTTTCTTGGCTTGGAGCTGGCTAGATCTTCAAAGGGAATTTTCCTCTCACAAAGAAAATACACCATTTCCTTACTAGAAGACACTGGATTCCTTGAAGCAAAGCCAACCACTCTACCTATGGACCCAAATCTAAAACTCAAGGCTGATGAAGGACAACCCCTTGAAGATAATTCCTTATATTGCAGATTGATTGGAAGATTGCTATACTTGACAATTAGTAGACCTGACATAACATTGCAAGTGAACAAACTCAGCCAATACATGTCAAAACCACACACTCCTCACCTTCATGCCATTCACCACTTGTTGCGATACTTAAAGACTACTCCTGGACAAGGCATTCTTTTCTCTTCAAGCTCACAGCTCAAACTTAATGCATATGCTTATGCTACTGGGTACCTGCCACACAAGAAAATCAATATCTAGACAATTTGTATTCATTGGAGACTCAATGGTCTCATGGAAATGAAAGAAGCAACAAACGTGTTGCACCAAGTTAGAAGCAGAATACAGGTCATTAGCCTCCATCACTAGTGAACTCACTTAGCTTCATAGTCTCCTCAAAGACTTCCAAATTGACATACCAAGTCCATGCTCTCCTTGACAACCAATCTGCAATATACATTGCCTCCAACCCCACCTTCCATGAGAGAACTAAGCACATTGAAATTGAGTTACATTTCATTCGAGAAAAGTCCAAGCAAGGCTTCATTAGACTTATCCATGTTCCAACCAAACACCAACTTGCAGACATTTTCGTAAAGCTTTCCAAATCCTCAGTCAATAAGTTATTATCCAAGATGGGTGTTCAAACCATTTTCACTCCATCTTGAGGGGAGTATTAGAATATAGTTAATATAGTTAGCAAGTTAGTTGCACTGTCATAATTAGCATGACAGAATTAGTTAGTTTGTTGTATTATAGTTAAAAGTCGTTAGTTTGCGGCACTAGATTCAAAAGTCTTAGGTTTAACTTAACTTATATATATATATATATATATATATATATGTATACTTCACCATTCACTCAAGAAAATACAACGAGGTTATTCACCATTTTCAATTCTAATAAAAACTAAAAACTCAAACTCAAACCAAATAGGCCTACGAATTTCAGTTTTCATTTTCAGTTTCAGGTATTTCCTTTACAAAATTCTGAAAATGAAAAATAAAAATTGAAAACTCAAACCAAACAGCCCTTAGCATTTTTTTCGTCCCTATAATTCAACAACTTTAATGTGTTTGGTATTAGCTAGATCTTCCTGTTCTGATTCCAAGAATATGTTACGCTTGCATAGTTTAATTGTTCAATTAATGGCATGATGAATTGAAACAGAAGATTAGAACTAATGTGAATATTATGAAATCATATTCAAATGTCAGTTTATATATTTTGGATTTAATTTTAATATATTATTAGTGTAAAAAAAACACGAACACCCAGGGGTTTTTCACTCTTTTAAAATAAAAAAAATTATTTACATTAATGCTCAATCAGAATATTATTTCAGAAATGCAAATTTTTCATTTTATTAGATGAAATCGCTATAACTTGCAATGATTTCATTTTAACAATAAATCGCTGTTATTTATAGCGTTTTCTAACACAACGAGTAACTCTCCAAATTTATCAGAAATCGCTATAAATTCTAACAATTTTTAGGCAAAACGAAATCGCTATAAGTTACAATAATTTATAGGCAAACAAAATCGTTATAAGTTATAGTAATTTCTAAGCAAAATAAATTACTGTAATTGACAGCAATTCCTAGCTGCTTGTCCTAAAATGATAAAATGTACTTTCATTTTTTGTTGTTGATTTAACCAAATAAAATAATGTGCATGTTTGAGAAACCCACTCGACAGTTTCATTTTTTTTTTTTATGGAAATGCCCACTTAATAACTCTTTTTTCTTGATCAAAACTGGTTTGAAATAATCTAATATGAGTTAAAAATTTGAAAATGATTACAAGTAAAAATTATAATTTTAAATTGAAAAATAACTTACAATTATAAATAGTTTTTTGAATTTAATTATTATTATTATCATTATGTTACGACCGATTTACGAACGTGACCGGCATGTGAATCTCATCCCAATGTAAGCCTCCTAAGTGACGTGTCTATCTAAAATGCATATAATAGTATAAAATTATCCTTAAAACATGATTTTCATCTAAACCAATATACATTTCTCTATTTAAAACATAATATTCAAATTCATGAAAATAGAAGTATCTAATATTCAAGCTCTGAAATCCCTTTTTAATCAAATCTGCTAATCATGAAACCATAACTCTCATCACATAAACTAAATTTTTAAATATGAAAATCAACTTAACACTTGAAAATTGAATCACAAATGCATATTTGGTTGGCTACATAAATTTTTAACCATAAGCTACATCTCAAATATATACTTGAACTCTGAAAAATATAAACATAAAATATTCAACTTTTGAAATCTAATACATAATTTAAAAATAAATGCATGGTAGATCTTATCTGCACATTCCTGGAGTACTCTAATACTAACATGTACCTAACTAAGCCTCATCTCAAAATAAGACTCACCACTTGGAAACGCTGCTGAACAGGGGTGGAATGATAACTGGACCCAACTATAAAAGGAAGGGAGATGGATGAGTTAACGGACTCAGTGAGTGAGCTCTCACTACCCATCACCCACATAGGACAACCAAGGAAATAAACATAATACAATACGCATGCAACAATCATAAATAATTTGATAGTTACATACATAGTTAACTAAGAAAACATTTTTCATTCTATAAATTCATAACAAGCATTTCTAAACTCATAATCAGACATAAAATCATTTTAGCTGAGGGTGCAGAGCATCGAAACAATATGCTGACTATAATAAATACATACATAGCAAGAGTTGTTAAATCATAAACTGAAGATGGTTGTCTAGTTCCTTGTGAATAAGAGCGTCTCGAAAATCATAATAGTCCCTGTCGACAAGCTGCGGGCACCTAAGTAGGTCCCGTTTTTGTAATTGCTAGGAGCAAAACCCTCTAAAGGACAACTTAGTACCAAGATTAACAATCTCTTAATAGTCATTAACTAACCTCCGTTTCCTTATCTCTACCGGTTAAACTAGTTTATCAAAAACCAAACTGAAGGGTGGGTACTCCATCCCTCGTGAATATGAGTCCCTAATTCATGAGTACTCTGAGAGTTCTAGATTCATATAACTCTAACAATCTGACTTTAGTATAATTGTGTGAAATCATGCCCAAGGGATCACCCGCTTGTAGGCATTTCGATTTCAAGCCCAAAGAATATGTATCTAGTAGTTGATATGAATCATACTGAATTTACCTCTTAGTACCATAAAGTTTAAGTTCTAAATTCATATATTAAACTAACATATTTTTCATATACTTGATAAATATCAAATTGTAACTTAAAACACTTGGGTTCATAATTATAAAACTCTAAAATCATAATGACTCTTTTGTTCATGAAACTAAAGCATACTTTGTTCAACATTTTCAGATATATCTCATTAGGGTATTCTAAAACATGGTCTAGAGATCTAAAATCTTGAAATCATAGCGATATCATGAACTCATAAAATATATTTGACAAAAAGCAAAGTTGCTATAATACTTTTTTTTCTTAATAAATCCCTTCTCAATCATGTAAAATATTTTCTATAATACACAACATAGCAATCATGGTCTCATGGTTTTCTAAAACACATTCTTCATGCTATGATCATAAATCATAATTTTTCTAACTTGACATAATCATATAAAATCATGTTCTATACTTTATCTTGTTTCAAATTTCATACTTAATAATCTTCATGCAAGAAACATATTCATAATGATAAAATTGTCATGACCCGATTTGGAACATAACTGACGTGAATAAATCTTATCCCTATATAAGTCTCGTGATCTCTAGAGTTTTCTATATATATCATTTAATAATAAAATCCTTTTTCAATCTCGAGCCACTATGGTTTACTGAATTTGGGATTCTCACATTCTCAATACTATGGTTAAAAAAATTTGGGATTTGGAGGTTTACTGAATGGCCAAACTCAGGGAATGTTGGATTCTTCGCAGCCCCAAGCAAGAATAATCCACCCCATGCATAAACTGACCAACTTATGGGCAAAATATTGAGTTTTTCAACAAAACAGAAAACATGCAGCTAGCAAATGCACATCTCTAGGCACACAGATACTGTCACTATTGAATAAAATATAAAAGGATTTTGGTTCTACTTCACCGAAACAGGTGAAAAAAACAAGCACTGTGGTTTTATACTAAATGTACCATAATGTTCACCAAGAAATCAAATGATATCTCTCATGCTCTAGTGGTGTTTTCTTTTCCTTTGTTTCTTTTGGCTTTGTTTGCCATGGTATGCGTGAATAATTGTCAAAATTCAACAGCCTTTTTCTGCTTGCTGGTCATGTGAATGATTAACACACAAAAGTGGATTTCCTATTCTCTCCTTGCAACATGCGGTGTTATTTCACACCAAAAAATAATTGTCTAAATAGAATACTTACTCCATTATCATAGAATATGATAGATGAATGACAATAATGGAGACCACTATAAAATCTAACTATAATAAAATGTGTCTTATTTAGACCTGGAATGTTGAAATAATATTTTTTTCCCCTGTCACATGCCATTAGAATTTTGCCTTCAATTGGTTCATTTTACGGCTATTTTCATATTATGACCATGACACAAAACCTGACGGAATGACAGGTATGGTGCTAGTTCTCTTTACATTATCAAAAGCCTGTCTTTTCTTATTGGGCCTGACGAAAGATTTTTGCTGAATGGGATTCTGGCAGGGAAAGTAGAAACTGGTCTTCTTTCTCATTTTGAAAAACACTGCAAAAGAAAGAGCATCCCTTTGAGAACTGTTAAACGTTACAATATCTTTATCCTTTAGTACCATCCGGTGTCCGTGTTTCCGGTAATTGTAACTGTTTCCTGGAAAAAGTCCAGTTGAATGGGGATGTCATTGCCAAGAGGGAAAGCTTTTGTGTGTTTTGTGGCACTGTTCTGGTTTTGGAGATCTGCATATGCTTTGCTTTCTCCCAAAGGAGTAAACTTTGAAGGTAAGCATGGAATTTTGTACAGAAGTGTGTAATACATATCTTCAAGTCAGCTTAACATGGGGAATTTTGAAATGGGTCTCTTTTTCTCTCTTCATGTAGTGCAAGCCTTAATGGGCATAAAAGCTTCTCTATTGGACCCTCATGGTATTTTAGATAACTGGGACGGGATGCAGTTGATCCATGTAGCTGGAATATGGTCACATGTTCACCTGAGAGCCTTGTGGTTAGCCTGTGAGTCTTACTCCAATCTACTTACTATTCGAAGTTTGAAATAGTTGCAAAACAAAACTCTAAAATGTTGAAGTTGAACACTCCAACACTGCAATTAAAATGCTTTAACAGTTTGATGAAAATGGTCTTGCTTGGTTTGGCGCAGGGGCATTCCCAGTCAAAATTTATCTGGTACTCTATCTCCAAGCATAGGAAACCTAACAAACCTTCACAGTGTGTAAGTAGTCAGAAAGCACAATGCAATTTAGAAGTACTCTCAAGATGGATGCTTCTTCTATTCATTACTGCCATTAATACAAAGTTGGGTGTGGTGGACTACTTTTCAGGGTGCTGCAGAATAACAACATAACTGGACCAATCCCTTCAGAGCTAGGCAAACTTTCCAAGCTTCAAACTCTTGATCTCTCCAATAACTTCTTCAATGGGGAAATTCCCCCTCTCTGGGTCACCTGAGAGGCCTCCAATACCTGTAAGCATTTATGAAATGTGATTAGAAGCAGCTTAGAGATGTTGTCATATTATCAGTTGCTTGATTCTAGAGCTAAACAATTATTAAAATGGTTTCAGGAGGCTTAATAATAACAGTTTTTCTGGGGAATGCCCAGAGTCACTGGCTAACATGGCCCAGCTTTCTTTTCTGTAATCTTCATGACCTTCTTTTATTCCTCTAAATGGTGAGTTGATTTTATTGTTTCCTGTATTTCTAAAGATTACTTTTTGTTTTGTGATCATCAATTCAGTGACTTGTCCTACAACAATCTGAGTGGCCCTGTACCCAGAATTTTGGCCAAATCATTCAGGTAAATCTTTTTTCTCTATCACTAGCATTCACTCTGATAGTAAAAATGTGTTTCTCCGTTTCTGGAATATATAGAAAATTGGTTACAAACTTCAAAATTCTTATTCTTGTGTTGTTTCAGTATTGTTGGAAACCCCCTTGTCTGTGCTTCTAGAAAGAAACAAGCTGCCATGGAATGACACTGATGCCTATGTCCATGGACTTGAACAGTACTGAGAGTAAGATCCTTTCAGAACTGCTCACGGTTTTCTGAAATTGAATGATTTGACTTACATCACTTTCTGTACTTCGGTATATATTTCTACATAGTCAATGTATTCATGTAATCATGTTGACAGCAATCTTTTTGCTTCTCTAGATTCTTTACCATCTGACAGACCAAAAACACGCAAAATGGCCATCGCCTTTGGTTTGAGTCTGGGATGCCTCTGCTTGATAGTTCTTGGTTTCGGACTTGTTCTATGGTGGAGGCGCAAGCGCAATCAGCAGGTTTTCTTTGATGTTAAGGGTACTTCCCAACAGCAACCTTTATATATAATATATATATATATATATATACACACACACATACAAGACATTGCTTGTGCAACATAAGCTAACAACTTTAATTGTTCCTTCCTCCATCCAATTATTGAATGCTTCAGAGCGGCATCATGAAGAGGTCTACCTTGGAAACTTGAAGAGGTTCCAATTAAGGGAACTCCAGATTGCTACCAACAACTTCAGCAACAAAAATATACTGGGAAAGGGTGGTTTTGGAGATGTCTACAAAGGGGTTCTCACAGATGGCACCCTTGTAGCTGTCAAGAGGCTTAAAGATGGCAATGCCATTGGAGGAGAGATACAATTTCAGACTGAAGTTGAAATGATCAGCTTGGCGGTGCACCGAAACCTCGTCAAACTGTACGGATTCTGTGTCACACCAACAGAAAGGCTTTTAGTTTATCCATATATGTCCAATGGCAGTGTTGCTTCCCGTCTCAAAGGTGACCTCAATGTTAGAATTTAATACTACTAAACTAATTTGAGTGGCTGATTCATGTACCAATTTTGGGTCTTTGAATGTTCCCAGGTAGGCCAGTGTTGGACTGGGGCACAAGGAAGCAAATTGCCTTAGGAGCAGGAAGGGGACTACTATACCTTCATGAGCAGTGTGATCCAAAGATAATCCATAGGGATGTGAAAGCTGCAAATATACTGCTTGATGACTATTGTGAGGCAATAGTTGGGGATTTTGGGTTGGCAAAGCTTTTAGATCACCAAGATTCACATGTCACCACTGCAGTGAGGGGCACTGTGGGGCATATTGCACCAGAATATCTTTCCACAGGACAATCCTCTGAGAAGACTGATGTCTTCGGATTTGGCATTCTGCTTCTTGAATTGATCACAGGCTTGAGGGCGCTAGAGTTTGGCAAGGCAGCTAACCAAAAAGGAGCCATGCTTGATTGGGTAAGTTTTTCTTTGTCGTTAATTAAAATCCCTCCCCACTTTGTCAAGTCAAAAAGTATGATAATTTTCTTAGAGCATCTCTAATGAGAATAGGGACAGCCCTAATTTTGAGTGGATCTCACTAGATGGGACCTATGAAGCATGGACATACCATGTGAAATCTTGGATTACACACCAATAACATATATTCGTGTAAAATCTCTCATTTATATTTAATTTAATCTTTTTTTAACATGGAAAAATACAATATAAACAAGGTTATAAAAAGAAAATAATATATAACTTTTTGAGTTTATAAGAAAATAAAATATAAATGAAATTTTGAATAATTTATCATTTTTTTTAAATTTTTAGTTTTATATATATATATATATATATATATATATATATGTATGTGTGTTCTATAATTCTTTAACTTTGGTGTGTTCATTGTGTATCCGTGTCATGTCGTGTCCCTAGTTTGTGTAAGTTTCTATCCTTCATAGGATGGGAGTGCCCAATTTTTAGGGTTTCATTGGAGTGTTCTATGGAGCTGGACCAAAACCACTTTTCTCATGTACAAGCACATGATGTTATCTTTACCTGGGAAGTAAAAACCTGAAGATTTAGGTTTTCAAAGTTACGATCAAAATTAGTCCTATTCATTATAGAGAAAAATCCAAAATACAGTATAAAAGAAGTCCCAATTTTCATAATGCATTGATTATGGAGCATTTATATGGCATATAGTGAGTTCAGAGTTGGGATCCAAAATAGAATTAATATGGGAGATGTTAATAGTGTTTGTTTGATTTCCATTCTTATTTTCTATTATTAGTCCGTTTCATATTTTTTAAGATTGTTAAGGATAGTAGATATCTTAGATTTATTTAGAATGATTTAGGTTGATATTAGTTTGATTTTGTCATTATATTTTGATTTTATATTAATTTATTGTATATATTATCCTAGGCTTATAAAAAGGTGTTACTTCTTTGTAATTCACACATCACATAAATATACAAATATACAGTTCATTCTTTGTAATTCTTATTTTCCATTATGCCTTCTAAAGATTATATATGACAGAAAATGAAAACAAGAATTAGCTATTTCTTGTTTCATTCCTAAAATTCTTAAAAAAAAAAAAGGAAACAAAGACAGAAACTAAACTTGCACTTCTATTGTTGACATTTGTCAAGTTAAAAAGTGTGAAGTTGTTATATTGTTGTACATTCAGGTAAGGAAAATTCATCAGGAGAAGAAGCTTGAACTGCTTGTGGACAAGGATCTCAAGAACAACTACGACCGGATTGAGCTTGAGGAAATTGTTCAGGTGGCTCTCTTATGTACACAATATCTTCCAGGGCAGAGGCCCAAAATGTCTGAAGTTGTACGCATGCTTGAAGGTGATGGGCTAGCAGAGAAATGGGAAGCTTCTCAAAGTGCTGACACAGCCAAGAGCAAACCCAATGAGTTCTCTTCATCAGATCGGTATTCTGATCTTACTGATGACTCTTCCTTGTTAGTCCAAGCCATGGAGCTCTCAGGTCCAAGGTGAACCTTTTTCCTAGTGAGTTTTGTTTTGTCTTTTGAACTTAGTTTTTTTTTTAAAAAAAAAATTCAGTTTTCGAGTTTTCCAAAGAAATCATATGAAATTGGAGATGATATGATAGTCGAATCTATTTACAAATCCCCTGAAGGTTAGATGTTGTATGATAGCAGTACGAAAATGTACAGATTTGTTGCATGTTATTTTGTGATGCAAATTTTGTAATATTAAAAGTAATGGAAACTATTCCTTTATTGTTTTTTTGTGTGTCATTTTACGATTTCTGTTTGTAATTTTTATTGATTGATTGGGTATATAATTCAACTGCATGCACAAATAGTTCAAGGATATTTAGGTCCAAGCTCCAAGCTCTAGGATAGTTTTCTTTTCTCTTCTTTTCTTTTCTTATTTTTGGGGGTGCGGGGGATGATTACAAAGTCGCACTTTTAACCAATGGTGCCCAACTTCTTTCACCAAAAAGCAAAAAGTAGAGTATTGAAGATTTGAAGTAGAATCTTCATCATTCACCGCCTTGGATTACGAGTCCCAAGCGCGTCTTATGATTTCTCGGACAGAAGACAAAAACTTCTTGTTTGTAAAGTTTGTCGCTCACAGTATAAAAGGACTTGTTTGTAATGATAATTGTACATATTTTTATCCTCGCAAACTTTTACTCGGACTGATTTGAACTATTTATCTGAAAATATTTATTTGAGGGTGTTATTTAATACTCCATCTATGGCTCATAATATAATTCATTTTTTAAAATTTTTTTATTTGATTTAAAATATAAGTTATTTTTATATTTTTAGAAAATATTAATTACTTTTTATTTATTTTATCCCTATATTTATGATGAGTGAGAATGTATGAATAGATGTGAGTATAATTATTTAATAGAGAGAGATAATTTATTATGAATGATAAAAAATATTTTCATATTTTATTTTTAATTTTTTAAAAGATCAATAAAATTCAACTATTACCTTAATTACTGTGCATGACTTGACTTATATTATGAAAGTACCGAGCACCATGTACACAATGAGAAATGACGGTTTTATCACCGAAAGTGCCTCAACCTCAATCATTCCAAGTTAATGTCAGTTTAATCCTAATAATAGAAAATGACACAAGGAATCCGAATGGTGATGGTGGCTCAATAGTGCGCTGAGCATAGCTTCAGCTTGCTCGTAGGAAGAGTTGATATATCAAGACCGAATCACACTGTTCATGAGGCTCAGTCTTAATGATTAGGTTCCCAATGATTGACTCGGCGTTGCCGAGAATTTTCCTTGAATTGGAAAAAGGGATTGGCTTCAACCGTGAGTCGCATAAGGAACGCAAAAGCAGATAGAACATAACATTCTCACATACATGTAAGGCACATAAATATGGAATTTCACTGGACATAGCATTCCATGTCACATAAATTTCACATAACAAGATCCAACATAAAAAAAACACATAGACCATAGTGTATCATACTAGATAGGTGTATCATAAGTGACATGGGTCCTTGGAAGGCTCCCGCATCTAAAACATCATATGCTAATAGATAAAGTAAATGCCGATCAACAAGGGTTCTACTCCAAAATACAACAATCCTTAAAACATAAATATTTCAATGGGAAGCACAAACCAACAAGAAGCTAGATGAGATAGTTTACCTGATGAGGAAAAAGAGTTCAAATAAACAATAACGAAATGACTAGAATCCCCTAACACGTGTTATCACCAAAGATGGATCACAAAGCTCTAGTGTTTGTGCCCATATGTTCATCTAAAGATGGCATGGAAAACAAAGAAAACAAGGTGAGTATCCAAAGGAAATTCAGTAGATATATAAGAAAATAGGTTAAATGTCATCATTATCGTCTTCAAGTTACTTCGGTTTATTTATGAAATAAGTAGGCAAGCCAAGATTCATTTAATGAGTTTGTAAATGTAGTTCCCAAAGTGATGCATCTTTTAAGATTTATGAAAGCTTGCAAATTAATGATAGAAATATGGTTGCATAATATAAATGAAAAATTAGAGGCACATAACATGGATTCATGCTTAATTAAGAAGAAAAAAATCATATATCTCACAATATGCCATGCTTTGTAAATTTCATCTCTCTCATGGTCACCTAAAACCAACTTCAACACCTGCCAACGATATAACACTTCAAACTACTAATCAACTATCATTTAGGATGAGCTCAACTTAATTACCGTCCCTAGATTTTAGTATGGGGAAATTTGAAGGGAACAACTTCATCACTTTCTTTCTCAAACTCTCATGTCATGAGCATGCAATTGTAACACCTTAAATTTTAACCCCTTAATGCCTGAGTCATGTTAAGGTTAACATTTAGTTATTATATTATGGTCTCATAAATTTTTTTGATAAAATAAGATACAAGAAAAATAACGGTAATAATTTTTTTTAGAGTGAATACCTTATTCGGTCTCTCAAGATTTTTGCATCAGATTATTTAGTCCCTCAAGAAAAGAAATTGATCTCTTAATCCCTCAAGATTGAAAATATTGGAAACATTAGCCCATCTTTAGCTATTTGTTAGTGAGCTTATATATGGTCTACAGGATAATAATGATATGTTATTAAAACATTGGATTCAAGCAAAATGATATCATTTTAGAACATATTGTGCTCATTTTGTTGTCTAAAATTGCATAAAATGATTATTTTATGACTTATAATATAGATTTAAATAACTTATTTCATGTAATTTCAATCACCAAAATGAGTTATTTTAAGCTCAATTTTACTTTAGATGACACACGCATCACTTAGCATCCCTATCAACGGGGTCACATTTGCAATTTCTTTGTTATTTAAAGGATCAAATATATAGAGGGACTAATATGTCCTATTATTAAAATATTGAGGGATCATGAGTTTAATTTCAATTTTTGAGGGACTAAATTGTCTTGTAAATATTTTTGGAGGGGCTAACTGGGGTCTTTATTCTTTTTGTTTATAAAAATCAAACTAGAAGTTTTGCGCATAGATAAATCATATACAATATTTATTTTACGGAAGCTAACTATAACATATTCATAAATTATGAATTGTCCAATGTTTGACTATTATATATACCATAAATATGTGGAAAAGTACAAATAGTATGTTGTAGATACTAAATAAATAACAAGAACAATAAATATTTTCCAACTAACAATGGTCCCGTAATTAATGGAGTAATCGAACCTCTAAAGGAAGTATAACTCATCTAAATAAATGTCATGAACTGAATAAAATCCTAACCACTCTCATAATTTGAAAGAGTCTTATCTACTTTCCTTGAATGTGCTCCTTCAAATGATCCTTGGTTAGTTGATCCTCGTTGGAGATGATATGGAAACAAAATGGGGTGAGAACTAGAAAGTTCCAGGAAAATGCACATAATAAAGTGTTATCAAAATAATCTCCAGCCACCTCAGTTTATTTTTAAAAAAGATATGAACAATCATTAAAATTTAAGTAATAAGTTTCAAAATGTTTACCCAAGGTAGACATATCTTTTTACATGGTCTTTCTTAACATGGATGTAATAATATATTTCATGTATGCATGACAATGTAAATAAACATATACAAACATATAAGATTACATTCGGTCACATAAACTGTGCAATTTAGTCTTTTCATTTACTTTCTCTTTCTCTATTCATCTATTTCTTTATACATCTCTTTCTTCACTCACCCAGTTTAGCTAATCAGTTTAGGTAATGAGCTCATGCCAAAAGTTGATCATCATTGACATATACAGTAGGATAAAATAGGTGTTAGAACATTGGAGATCACATTTTTATATAAGATTATTTCCAAATTAGTAGGGTTTAAGACCCACATCTTTAACATTTAATATTACATTAACATTTTATCAGTGAGACCATATCCAATATCTTTCCATATCATATTAATAATTTATTAGTAGGGACCATATCCAATATCTTTCCATATCATATTAATACTTTATTAATGGAGACTATGTCCAATGTCTTTTTCATATTACATTAATACTTTGTCATATATCTTATAATTAGTGTGGTCATAATTATAAGGATTTGTATAGAATCATATCTTGCTATTATCTAAAATTTAAATTTTGTACACTAGTCGTTTGACACCATGCATCGCATGGGATGATAATGAAAAATAATTTGTTAGCCATTACTAAAAAGAAATAACAATTTAATTAAATATATTTTACCATAAATTGAATATATAAATTAATTTTAAAAATAAGTTAATAGTTAAATAATTAAATAATGAATAAAATATAAAATAGTATCATAAAATTTAATAAATAATTAGTATCATTTTAAAGAAGGGTAAATTCTGAAATTGAAGTATCTTTTAAAAAATTTTAATGTTAAAAAATTGAATTCTTTTCACCCTATAGGTAAATTAATACTTATTCATTATTAATTTATTAATTAATCAATATTAATTATAAAAATAAAAATGTAAGTATCAATAACATATCATAATAACAATAATTATAAACTTTTTGGTTATAATCATCAATGTAGTTTAACAAATTTTAAACATCATTTGGTTCATTTAGAAAAATGAAAACATTGACATTGCAAAAACACCATAATAGTGACCAATAACATCAAAATCATTAAATTAAAATTATTTTCATTTGAAGTAGATAATGCCTATTCTAAATTAAATCAATCTTCTCCTATTTAATTCTCTTTTACTTCACTATCTCCTTCAAATAGAATCATATATTTATTACATGGTCTTTTAGACAAAATCAAACAAATCCCATAAATAAATATTACGATCGGGTATAAGTCAATATTTTCTGACGGTACTGAGTTCCGTTACTATATGTTATACCGACGGCAAAAAAACTGTGGGTAAAGGCATATTAAAAATGACGGAATTGGATGTCCATGGGTATAGGTTTTTGAGGTCTATACCCATGGTTTTTATGCTTTTACCTACGATTTTGGGTATATGACAATTTTCTTGTAGTGCGATTCACTAATTTCATCGACTTTAATTTATCAGCATTGACCATAGAGAAATCAAATATTAAATTATATTTTAAAATATCAAAAACTTAAAAATTTAAATAACATGATGTTGGAATTAATAAAGTTATATTGTAAAAAGTCAAAAAAAAATTAAATGAAATATAAAATAAAAGTAAATTTAGATGAGTATAAAACATAAAGTCAATTTATCAAATTACCTCAATTTGATTTTATTTATTCAACATAATTATTTTAATCATTGTGTTGTATCATCAATTAATTAATTAAAATTGATAATTAATTTACTTTAAATTAATTTTTTTACAAATTAAATATAATATTCATATTAATTGAATAAAATAAAATTTGATTTGATTTACAAATCACTTATATATTTAAAATATATTAAGTAGGTTTTTATTTCTTTCATAACTTGTTAAGTGGTGTTTAAAATGAATAAGAATAGACATTAATTTAATTTGAGTTTAAATTTGAAATAAAATTAAACCCTATCAATCAAATTTCTTTTTTTATGTGATCATCAATCAAATTTAATATGATCTTAAAACTAAAAATAAAATTTGATGAGATTTGCTAAATCACATGATGTATTATTTTTAAAAGAAATTCAAGATATGAATGATAAAAATATCTAATTTGGTATTTATTAATATTCAATTAGAACACTCACATAAAAAATTATATTCAATTAAAGCATAAAATTCATCTATAAAATCCTATTTAAAATTGAGACAATAAAATTGTGTAACTAAATTTATATTAATTAAATCCAAAATAAAAAATGTAATACAATAATGGTATATAAAGGCAAAAAATGGAATTGAGCTTTTTAACCTTGATTCAAATTTTGAATTAGCAATCCATAATTGAAAACATAATCATAAATAATTTGTAGATTGGATTTTTTTATTGAAATATATCAATAAGTTCACTCCAAGACCATTACATTTCAATAAAATCATTAGTATTGATAACCAATATATATACATATATAATCTCCAATATTTTAGAAATATATACCATTAACTACCTATACTAATCATCAACATATCTAGTACCTATATCAATCATATTATTTTAGCATGAATCCAAAAAAGATTATAATCTTATTCTTCCAAACTTCATTACCATATGGAATTAATCATATCACTTATAGTCAAATCAATATTATTTTTAACTATAATATTCTTCTTGGAACAACTTGTACAATTCAATGTGTTTATTGAATGATATTTCTTGATCACATAATTTATTCATCTAATCTTGAACTATTTTCAAAACTTCTGAAACAATAGCGGAAGATAATTCAAATGTGATAATGGATTATAAAAAAATAAACACCTAAAATAAAGAAAAATATTAAATATATAACAAAAGATGCAAAATAAAAACGTAATAATGAAGAGAAAAAATATGTAGAATTGATGGTAGTAAAATTGATGTAAATTAAAATAAGGTGTACTACTTGTCCATATCAATTTTGATGACATTGCAAATTGTCTTCTTCCCATTTCTCTAGAAATAGAACTTTGAATTTTCATAATTTAGGATGTTCTATAAGTGAAAAATTCTAACATGAAATTAGTATGATTCATTGTTAGAACTAATATGGAAAACCATATTAATAGGTTAATTAATATTATATTATTGTATAGATTAATAATAATTATATATAATAAATAGAGGAACATTCTATTAGTTGCAAATACAAAAAAAAATTATTATTTGAATTTGTATTATTGATGAGCCATAGAAAGATAAATATTGATAGAGTGACTAAGTAATTGAAGGAAATATAAATTATTATGATATTGTTATTATTACAATTATAGATAGATTGTAAAATAATATGTATTAATTTAAAGAAGATTTAAATTTTATATCAGAATATGTGTTGTTAAGTGTATTTCTACTTTTGGGGAGAGAAATTTTTTTCTAAAAAATTTAAAATTACCAAAAAATAATACCTGATATTGTAATTATTGTTTAATATTCTTAAATATTATATTTATATAGTTATTTTAATATTTTTTTTAAAAATATTTTATGTGATAATTTGCTTATGAAATTATACGATGCATCATTTGGACAAATATCAAAATTTTAATTATAATCAATTAAAATTTTGAATTAGTGACATATTTTGAAATTCAATTTCAATAACACATCCTAAAGAACATCATAACAATAAATTCAAACAAAACAATCAAAACATATCTATATCCAATCCAATGCAAATTGATAAAAATCTATATTATATATTAAAAAAAGGTGATAGAAAAATACTATTTTGCTACGTTACACATCATAAGACATATATGCCAAAACTCTAACATTGATGTAGTTGTTTGAAAATATATATGAAAGGAAATATATTGAATGAACAAAATCTTGTAAGTTATAAAAGAGTGAATCAATTAAAAGTGAAAAATAGAAAAGTGAAGTAAATAAAAAGGAATATAACAACCCAACTTACTGTTGTGTTTCTATGCATAGAAGAGGCTGAAAAATATAAAATATTTTAAAAAAGATATCAATCTTAAAAATTCAAACCATATTATTTGTTTGCCACAATTGATATAACAATATATAATAAAATAAAAGAATAAAAATTTACAATGAAAATTATGGGAGAATGAATAGATTGGAATAGTGAAAGAGTAGGAAAGAAAAGCAAATTTGGAGAAATGAATGAAACTCATCTAACCTGAAAAATATAAGAAATGAATAAAGTCGTCTTTGAACATGAGGTAATGTTTGATGACATTGAAGCTGACATCAACAATTGCAAAAATTCCACAATGGCCATTAGTGAAAGAAGAGAAGTGAGAAAGAGAGAATGAAAGATATCTTATAAGAAGGAATGTAAGAGTTATAGAATAATGATAAGTAAATCACAAAATGAAATCAACAATACTATTCATCAACAGTAAAATAAGATAAAAATAAATTAAGACAACAATTGAGGGTAATGAAAAGCAAATAATCATAGAGCCATTCACGTAGAAAATTTTAAAACTGATGTATCAAGACAAAAAATAGAATAACCTAATAAAATAAAACAATATTGAAAGGCGCTTGTTATAATGAAAAATAACCTTAATAAAAATTTATATTGAAAAAATTGAAACTTAGTATTTATTATTGTAGATATGAAAATACTATACATTGATTTAAAGTTGATATTGAATTTGAAATTTAAATTTTGTATATTTTAATTGATTAATTATATGAATTTTGAAATATACTTTCTATTTTTGAAGTAAATAAAGTTTAAAAAAATTATAAAAAAATGACATGTGATATGTGAATGTAGAAGAATAAATTTTATAGAATATATATTTGAATTTTTCAAAAATTCAATAGGGATATAAAAATACAGCTAACTCATAGCATAATAGTTTTCTCATATTCAATAGGTTCAGTATTTATTTTAGATTTGATTTTTTTAGAAGTTTTAGAAATATTTCCTTATTTAAGTATAATTTTGAATTTTGTAATTGATTATTGTACATGTGAAAATATTTGTATTAATTGAATATGATTTTCAATTCAAAATTCAAATTTTTGTAATTAATTATATTCAAGTTATATGAAATGTTAAATATACCTTTTATTTTGCATAAAAGAGTACCCTTTATTTAAGAAGTAAAAATAGTTTTCTAAACAATATAAATTATGAGAAAATGGCATATGGTGAAACAATTTCAAAAAATCTATTATAATAAACTTTTTATAATAGTTGTTTCATTTAACTAATTATTTGTTAATATTAATTATTAATATTATAATTATAGTATTTTAATACTACAATAATATATTTGATTGTCTTTCCTTTATCTTCTTTTTTTTTTATCATTTTAAAATTCAATTTTTTCAATTATAATATTTTGTTTAGCCTTGTTTCAATTGCCGTTTGCAATAAATGCCATAATATTTCATATAGGGTATTTAGGTTGCATTGATGATAGATAGATATGAATGTGATTTTTTTAAAAGTAATTAATAATAAAGATTATTTTTTAGCTCTTATTTTTTCTCTCTTTTATATTTATGTCTTGATATTTTGTTTGTTTTGCGGTCTCCATGTTGATATGTGGTATTGTCTCATTTATTTTTTATTTATTTTTTTAATAATTTTATATGCATAATAAATCAATTCAAGATATAGTATATTAAGTTGATAAAATGTAGTTTAAGAATATGCAAACAAAATATGATAATAGTTGTTCAAATATATCTATATTTAATAATAAAAAAGGATTATAAAAATAATAAAAAAGGAAGGGTTTGGTGTCATTCAAAATAGATATATCATCATATGTATTATTTAAATGATAAAAGAGATATTTTATTAAATGTTGATAATCTTCAATGATATTTTAATAATATATAATAATTGTGATTGTGATTTTTTTTAAAAAATAATTATAGATTAAAGTTATGAAAATTGTGGACCCTAAATTATCCTAGGAATGACACTTGAAAAACTTTCCTCGATAAAGTATGAAATATTAGTATTATAGATTCTCTCCCAATTTAAATATTAGTTGTTAAACTTGCCAGGTATGATCCAACATTTACTCTGGCTAGCTTCTTCACACTATGCTATGAAGTGGCTAACGTGTTCCATGGTAAACTTGCCATCTTTCTTGAAGAATGTTGTAAAATGGATTTTCTAAATCCCTAGGGAAGGGTACTTGGTCCACATAGTCAGGGTAAGGTTTTCTATGTCCTGGCCATTTGAAGGATTTGAATTGGACACCAAAGTAATGTCTCATGGTTTCACCCAAGGTATGAGGATCTACTGGGGACAAAGGGTCACATATCTCATGAAGATGATCTCCTTGTCATTGTATAGGGTAATCCCTATGCTATAGCTACATTGGTTGAGGATTAGGTCCTAAATTTCCAGGGGTTATATATTGGAGGATTGTAAGGGACATAGGGATTTGCCTCTACAACTCCATAAGGCTCCTGCATTGGTAAAGGATACCCGTAGACAAGTGGTAGAGGTAGTGGCACAAGCCAAAGAGTTTCCACCATTAGCTGCCCTATTAGTTTGGGATTTGCCTCTTGATTGTAACCTAAGAAGCCTATTTCAGTGGACTCCATGGCTTCAATTCTAATAAGTGAATTGGGTGATGCTTGGGTACCCTCTATGCCCATAAGGGGAATGTTTATCAACCACTTCCTGAGCATATAGACATTACCATAACTCAAAGCAGCTGCCCAGCCTGGGCCAGGATATGGCATTCCTCCTAGAATGGGAGTCTTACCATATTACTATTCTGCTTAGGATTACGAGTCCAACTGCCTTGACTCAATGTAGGAGTAGCTGATAGAATGTTATCAACCATTGGCCTCATAATGTCCACTAGCTGAGCTGATAATTGATATATCAAGTTGTGTATATGCCCTCATCGATTTGCCTTCTGATGAAGGACAATGTTGTTGTCATTGTGGCTGATTTTTCACCTTCCTTTTCCATAGGGGAAGTTGGTGAGGATTGGGAGGTTGTGAGTGACCTAATTGGAGTGACAAGCTTACTACCCTATATTGGGGGTAATGTTTTGTGGTCTTGCCATGCTACTGGATGTACTAATACTACCAATGGCATCAATGAGGCAAATAGCTGAATCATAGTAGCTGGAGATGGTGCGCCAGGCTTGTAAGACCCTTAGAGGGGAAGTCAGTGCCAGCATACATCAGGCTAACTCGTGCCTATTTAGGCCATAGCAGGTGGTCAAGGCTGGTATAGAGGCCATTTCAGCTTTCTTCCTGACCTCAAATTCATATGCTAGGTATGATCCAAACTAGGGGAGGAAACTTCTCATAATTGATCTTGGAAGTCCCACTAGGCATGTCAAAATATGTTTTATCCAAGTTGAATAGGCTAAGATTGACTTGATTCGATTAACTCAAACATATAAAGAAATCTCTTGAAATAAGACAATTTGTGCTAAGAGATTGGAATTTTAGCCTATGGGTTCTCCAAATTGCTAGACAAAATTAGATTAAGAGAAATAAAAATGAAAACGAAAGTAACCTGTATTAATATGAAAGAATAGTAGTATAGCAAAATATTAAAAGAAAAACGTAAACAAATAGCCAATTGCTTAGAGATTTGTAACGTGTCTCATTTACACAAATGATCTCCTATTTATAATCTCTTAGCTAAGCTTTATACATGATCATAGCTGGTCTTATTTTTTAGTAACCACTACTCATGTCTCTATGCACGTTCTCAACTGTAGCATTCTTGGACCAATTTTTCTTTGAACCTAGTAGGCCCAATTCTTCAAACTGCACCTGCGTCTTTTCCTTTTTATTAAGCCTAATTCTTTTTTCAGCCGTGAAACCCTTTAGCTTTTGTATATGGGCCTCCTTTGACCCAATAATTTTGGGTGTCCAACACACATTAGAATATGATAGAAATATTATCATTGCTAATGAAATTTTAATCAAGTGGCATCTCTCCTTCATATGGTGTTATTAATTTTGGGTTAGGTGTTCAATATTTACTTGTTCATCTCTTATTCCTCTTCACTAATTCCGCTAATTAAAATCACCCTAGACTAATTAATAAAGAAAAATAAAAAAATATACTAATATATTACCATTATATCAATAAAAAAAGACAAAAATACGTCACCTAATTAAATATTCAAAGGTAAATGCAATTAATATTTTGTTAAATTAATTTTTATTCTTGAATTTCTGTTATTTTTAAATATTTCTTAACTTTTTATTATGTAATTATAATTTATATCTTCATTTATTTTCTATCTTATAATACAATAAAAAATACACAAAAATTGAGATAGGCATAAATTTTCTAGCAAAACAAGGTGTCACGAAGGATAATATATACTTATTCCTAAAATAAAATAGAATCATAAAATTGAGATGAACATTACGGTTTATCTCGTCAATGGGCTGATCTATCGCATGTAAATGCTCAAACAAAGCCCGAAAACCTCCTTGGTTGACCACAAATTGGACAGAAATTGGGTATACGAAAGAAAGCAAAGTCTGATGAGATATTTTTGTATGAATATAAGTCTAACACGTTATATTTAGGTGCCATAAAAAAATGGATATTATTAACTTTATTCAAGATATACTTATTCACTTATGGATCCCATTAGTTTTTTTTTTCTTTTTCTATAAGTGTGCCTAAGAATTATTTCTTAAAATTGTAGCTGAGTAATGATATTTTAACATAAAAAGTGGATGTCTATTCAAGACTTTATAATCATTGGATGTGATGAATGTTAAGAATAAGTGAAGACTATCACATTCAATAATTATAAAGTGGGTGAACTTCTTGGGTGTTAAAATGTTATTATCCAATTGTAGCCGTACAAATTTTTGAAAACTGAAATATACTCGCCAGGGTGAATTCATGGCTTCGCATGAATATACTGGTTAACTAATTAATGCTATCAGATGCACATGATTCAATTACCATCTTAAATTGACGACAAATTAACAAATATGAATAAGAAACTCACTTCATATATAAAGTGAGCCACAGTGGAATCAAACTTTCAACAAATTAAAGGGAGATGTTTTGCCATTTTCCTAAATAGCATAAGTATCTGCATATGCATGCCGTATATGATGTATACAATTGAATGTGCTCAAATGAAAGGTTTGCTCGCACTTTTTGTCTTCGTGGACGTGAATATTTAGCGAAAAGAAGTAGAAAATTTTGAAATTGTAATGAATCTATTTATCTATAGGAGATTCGGTCTCGTGATTGCTTTATACCCACTTTTGTGATGAGAAGGCCGGTAATTTGAAATCTGAAAGTGAAAAAGAAAAAGGTTCACTTGCACTTTTTCACTTTAAATTCCAGGTTGTCATGGTCTAGGAACATTGGAATAATCTATATCTGCAATGCTATTTGTTACATGTTGCTGTTGGGTATTGGCAGCCACCTTTTTCCCCACATGCAAGAAGATTCACATTTATTAATGGCTGCAAATTAAACGCAACTCATACGGATGCACAAAATGTGTTGATAGGTTAGACTATTTGGGCAAGTCACTAATATACAAATCATTTCCTTTTCCTTTAAAAATTTAGAGAACTCTCTTAGTCACTAATAACTTTTTTCAACATTTTTTTTAACATTATACAAATCGTTAGCCCTTGTTTTCTCTATGAACTTCATAGTTCAAATACTACTGAAGGAAAGTGTAGTCTGACTCACATTGTGGTCCTCAAAAGTGGCTGCACTTTTTTCACTTTTGAAAGGCATGAGATACAAGCGGAACAAAGTTTAGACAAGGAAAGTAGAAGAACTTGTGGATGTTAATGTTACATATCTATAGGGATATATTGATGCCCATCCTTTCGTGTCATATCACTCAGTATCCACCAACTTCCAGTTAAGCTTCAGAAAATTACTTGCACCCCAAAAATTGATTCTAAAGACAAAACTGTACTTTGATTCCCTTTAGAGATTAAGCTTTAAATTAGTTTCATAAACTAAAGTTCACGGTTTATCAGATTAATAAAACAAAATTTATATAGTGAAAATTCTAGTGGTCACTGTCATTGATACAAGCCCAACGAGCTATCAGTCATCTTTAAAAGATCATATTTGATATTACAAACAAATTTCTGCATCATCTGGCCGATTTAATACGTTTAATATAACAAACAAATTTCTATAACATTGTTGGGGGTAGAAGGTTAAAATAATTTGTTTAACTACAAAGACGAAGATGGACAACTTAGAAAGCTAAACGATAGACAAGATAAAGCAAACTGGCGCTAAACAAAAGAGAAGACTAGCTTAGAGAATCAGTGCCATGTGTTAGTGATCAAGTCTACTTTCAATGCTTGAGATTAACATTTTAATTACGACCGCATCACGTGATGCGGCCACATATTGAGTTACGGTTACACAACCGCAGACCATCATTGCGAACTGATATATTTTCACATAAATTGACCTAATGTAACCTAAATGGGACCGCATTGGGACCATATAGGCAGTATCAAGACCACATCGGGCCGCAATAGACCGTATCAACACCGCAACAGGCCGCAATGAGTTCCTTTTTAAGTTGCAGACATTCAAAAATTTCACGCTTCATCAGCCGTAATTCGCATTGCAAAGGCCGTATTATCCGCAACCACAAAATGCAACCACGATCGCAACTAATTTAAAACACTCTTGAGATCAAAATAGACTATTAGGACAAGTGGTCAGAGAAAGTCTGAAGCCTGAGGAGATCTATATCAATTGGCAACTAAGTAAGAAAATATACAATTTAGTCGGACGTTATATCTTAAACTAAAAATTTTAAGCAATGTGTCTATATATCTTTTCATTTTATGTACTCTTCACTTAGTCTATTTAACCAATTCACACTTGAAATTCTAACATTCTACCTCTTCAAGTGTTTTCAAGTGTGAGTCCTAGCATGATGCGCTTCACCTTCACTAGGAGCCCTTCGTCCAAGTATTCATGACTAATCAAGACACAAAGTATTGCCCAATGCTTTAACATTGGGACCATGACTTAAACAACCAACTGTCGTGTCTAATTTCAAATACCCTGTACAACCAAACCAACTGCTTTGATGTCAATGCTCGTTTGCATGGATGCCAAGGTATCCTTGTCACTTGTTGGTTGCAATCGATTAAGATATTTTGCTTTTGATAAAAATAGGCTAACATGTGATTCATGTTGGAATATAATCTTGAAACCCAATCATTGCTTAAAGTAATCTATTTGTTTAAAGTTTGGACATCTATAAGTTTTATTAATGTGAGTTATAGTGTAAACATTAACCTACTAGGCTTTTGGAGGAAAGATCTATTTGGTTAAGTTTATATATAGCTAGTTCTCTTCTGCACACAATAACTTTAGCTTGCGATGACTTTCGGCTAGCCACATTGATAGGGGTGAAAATCTTTTATCTTTAAATGGTCTTTCCCTCTTCCCAATAGTTTTATTGCCATATGAAAAGATAAAAATAAAAAATAGATTCCAAAATTAATAAGCTACCAAATATATAATAGATATCTTTCATATGGTAATAAACGATTGGAGGAGTTAGGGACTGCATATTTCTATCTCATTGATAGCCACTATGATTAAAAGTGAGAGTTCTGGAAGACTTAGGATGCATTTGGTTTTCGTTTTAAGATTTTAGTTTTCATTTTTAGTTTTTTAGTTTACAGAATTATGTAAAGAAATACCTAAAAGTGAAAATTATAAAATTCAATTTTCAGTATTTCCTTCACAAAATCCTAAAATTTGAAAAGCTGAAAATGAAAATTGAAAGCTAAAATCAAATGCACCCTTAATCATTCAACCTTGTAGGTTTTCACAAGATTTTAGAGATAGGTATGACTAAGACTTCAAAATGTGATAACAATTGTTTTTTAAACAAAATGGTTTTCCTATAAGCTACACAATTAGAATTGTCCAAGAGGAATCAACGACCCCTGATGACGAAGCTTTACTTGTGAGCTTTTGGCCTTGGGGGTAGTAAAACTTGAAACCAAGAACAACAGATACTTTTGTCTTTGGTCTTTACCGCATCCTCCTCCATTTCACGTCTTCCTTTGCTGCACCCTCCTCAACTGAGAAGAAGCCCTTTGTTTGGCTCTGAAGTCCTTCATCCCTGCCTTGTTTGATGTTCAGATTGTTTGAAGTTCTTCATGCACCGTGACAGCCATTATTTCCTCCTTGCCTTTTAAGCTTGCTAGCTATATCTGATCTCTCCTCTCATCTGCTCCGATCTCTCTACTTGGCTCCTGATCTGCTTCTGCTTTGCTTCCATTCGAATGTGGTGCAGCCCCACCATCTTCATCCTTACATGCGGTAAGGGCTAACACCTTCACCCTTGTCCGCATCACCTTTGTTCTTGGCTGACCTCATAGAGTCAAAGATCTACCGCTGCCAATGGAAGCCAATCACTGCGTGAAACTGGTTTCATTGATCTGGACTGAAACTGCTACACTGCTATCCTGGTCTTTCCACTTCTTTAATCTTATGTTTGTTGGTTTTTTTGGGTAAGCTCAGAAAAGGTATAAAAGATGTCGACAACAGTTGATGAAAGTGAGGGAGAAACCCACAGGAAGATGAGTACCCGAGATACAAATGGAGCGAAGGGGAGTAATTAGGAGGTACAAAAGTTTCTTTTCGTGATAAGCTTATGGGAGGATCTAAGCCAGTGGAAAGTCATTTTGAAGGTGATTTGGTAGAGTAAAAGCTTGCTTTGGTAAAGTTTGAAGAGGGTAATAGGATGAAACTGAGAGTCATATTTGCGAATCCTATCATTGAGGATGTTTTGTTGCCATGGCATGATGCCTTGGTAATTAAGGTGTTGGGAAAGAATCTTGGGTTTGCTGTAATCCGAAAAAGGTTAAGGCCTTTTGGAAGCTCAAAGGGGTTTTGATATTATGTATGTAGGCAATGGATATTTTATGGTGAAATTTGACATGCAAGGGCAGAACTAAGGTAATCTCGGAAGGACCATGGATGATTAATGGAAGTTATCTCACGGTTAAGACTTGGACTCCAGATTTTAATCCTAGTGAGCTTTATTTTGGGAGAACTATGGTATGGATACGCCTTTATGCTCTTAACTTTATGTATTATGATACATGTCTTTTGAAAGTCATTGCCCTAGCGATCAAATGACCTGTCGCTCTGATCTTATGACTACTAAACTTGAATGGGGGAATTATGCCAGGGTTTGTGTTGAAATTGATCTTACTTCACTAGTAGTGGAAAGAGTTTGGATTCAAGACCATTACCATGATGTGGTTTTTGAAATTTTACACCTCATTGTAGTCACTGCCATCTTTATGGTCATATGTCCAGGGATTTTAGGGATGCTAGTGATGCTTTTATGGGAAAGGGCAGCACCATGTCGTTGGAGTATAATCAAGCACCTTCTTGAAAACCGATAATGGCAAAAAATTCAAATTCTTCGCAAAATCAGCATTTTGACTCAGTTATGAATGAGGAAAGTAAGCAAGATGAGGAATGGCAGGTTGTTAGAAACAAAAATAATCGAGAAAATCTAAAAGGAGACAAGTTCTTCGGGAAGATATTCCTATGCATGATACAACTCATGTCATGCAGACTTCGCATAAAATCAACAGAGAAGGGGCATGTGACTCTTCAAAAGGAACATGGGGCGGCACACTTCGTAGTCTAAAAGACAGATAGGCGAGCAAAGTTTGTTTACCAAGCTGTGAAACCAACTGGGTGATAATTGGAGGAAGAATGATGCGTAAAGAGGCTCGTGAGGATGCCAAGCCGAAGTCTCCCCTATTCCAAAACCGAGGTGTAAAAGAGGTCGTATTTCTAGCCCCCAAGGAAATCAGTTGTACATCCCTCCGCTTTATGGATTGCGAATCCCCACAAACCAACACGGTTCTTTTCAGCGTGCTTTGTCCTCACTCACACGCTTCTTGGGAAAACTTCCCAGGAGGTCACCCATCCCAAAATTACCCCAAGTCAAGCACGCTTACTGGAGTTCTTCGTGATGGGCTACCGAAAGAAAGATGCATCTTTGTGGCATAGGTAGTACCAATCAATTCATATAAGTCCTCCTTAACTGTATAGTCCCATACCTATACAAACTTAGGATCCCTCTCATTCGGGTGTGTAATCGGTTCATTCATGTACCCCTCCGCTTGGAGGCAAGGCTCCTTGTCCGTGCCCTCGCACCGCGATCACTCCCTACCTCGTCCCGGCGTTACATGCCCACCAGCTTCCGCTGGTTCGTCGCGAACCACACCGTCCTGGGAGGTGCAGGCTCTGATACCATTTTATTCTCTAGAGCTCTAAATCTCTATAACTCTAAGTTTGACCTTAGCATAACTGGGACTATGAAGCCATACTCAGTGATTTCAAGTCCAGAATATGATCCGCAACTCTTGAGTCATCTAAAGATTCGTGCTCTAAAATCCTTTTATGTCTGAATCTCTATATCATTTCTTATTAACAATAAACTTGTTATATTCTGAAAACTGAGTCCATTCGATTCTAAAGTCTGACCTTAGCATAACTATGGTTGGAACCATGCCCAAGGAATCACCCTTTGTGGACATTGGGATTCCAAACCTCCAGAGAGTATGTAGCCGTCAACTGTTCTAAATCTCGTGGAAACTCATGCTCTAAAACATTTTGATTCAATATCCAAACACATTTCAATCAGTCATGCTCTTCATAAACTAGAAACTCAATATCATATTATGAACTTACAAAGTCTAAACCATATTTCCAACCATAAATTAGGAAGACTCAATATCATATTCTGAAATCATAGCATCCAATCCATAATTTCAGTCATTTTCTCTAAACCTCGTATCTGGGTATAAAATCATAGCATAAACATTAAATCAGTTCAGGTAATTAAAACATCCATAACAGGCTCTAATAGAATCATATATCATCAATTCTATATAAAACCATTGTAACAAATATGGTCCCATGAGTTTTGTCTAAAACTACATTTCATGCTATAAAACTGGCAATTCAAAACACATAACCTAGCAGTAATCTCAAATCTTTGTAGTAATTCTCTAAATCAAGCATTAAATCATAGTTTTCATGAAAATAAGTCTAATGAACAACATAGAGGCTACAGATGCGAACCCATTCACCTGGAGGGTAAAAAAGGTAGAAACCACCCTAACAGATCTCTGGGAAGTGAAAATGATACCTCTATCATGGAAACGGCGGAACTCGAGATTAACCTCTAAAACCATAGGAACCCCTTTCTAGCAAGGTGGAAAGCTTCTCTCCCTTGAGAAGCATGGGAACCACTCATAACCCAAGAGAACGTGAAGAAAATGAAGCAGAACTAGCAAAATAACATAACTTTAAGCTTGGAGGATTGAAGATTCTAAGTTAAACTTGAAAGAGTAGGAAGAAAATGGAGTTTTATGAGTGAAAATGATGAATAAATGGAGTGGGGAGGAGAAAATTTCTCTTTTCTCTCCTGGAGGGGGTTAGAGTTGTCTGGATAATGGAACCCAAATGACGTTTTTATGTTTGGTGTTCACCGCCTGGGCGGTCCTATGACCGCCTGGGCGCGGTCCTTGCCGCCTTAACGCACCGACTTACTCTCTGTTGCCAGGGGGCCATTTGACCGCCTGGGTCTCCAGAAGCTCCAAACATCGAATTCATTCGCTGTTAACCGCCTGTCACATGACCGCTCATCACTTATTTACATTTCTTAATTTTAAGTTAATTTCTTTCCATTAACTTTAAAACATAAATGTAAATAGGGAAATACCCCTATTTGGATTCAAATAAAATATTAGAAAGATCAAAATCCTAACCAATCAAAATCTCATTTTTGGGTTTTAGTTCAAATCGGAAAATCCTACGATTTTATAAATTTGCAAGCTAAAAATGAAGTATTTGCGGGTTTCGTAAAATTCGTTAAAAATCTCTCTTCAACTCATTTTTTCTAGGGAATAATTACGGGACTTTTGGTCCCAAGAAAATGACTTAATATATAGCCTTCCAAGGGCGTGTAGGGTCCAGACTTCACGAAATTCAGGACCAAAACGAAGGTGAGGTACCTTTCTTGGTTCAAAAATTTTCTGACCTTTTATTTATTTTTTGAAAATCTAGGGTATTACATCAGTCTTGGACCTCCAAAGAAGTTCCAATCAGTGACAACAGGGAGGTGCCTGAGGTTGGGATTGGTGAGTCTATTGCGTGTGTGTTCAAGGTTCAACCTATAATACCAGGGTGGGTTCTAAGACGTAGTCCTTAGTGGTATGAGGCTCCCTTTCTTTCCTTGGTTTGTTTTTTATGAATATTATAAGCTAGAGTCTTAAGGGAGGGATGAATGTGGGGGTAAGAGAGTTGTTAGGGAGTTAGTGCAAAAATATAAGCCTGAAATTTTTATTATTATTGAGCCTCATTGTCTTTTTGAGAGAGCTCCTTATATTTGGAAACATTTGGGTTTTATGCAGGGACTATTTTTGAAGCTAGAGGTCATGCCTGGGGGTATGTAGGTGATGTGCAGGGATGGATGCCCATTGAACTGGTGGAGGTGGTGGCTCAGGCAACTACTATAAAGATTGATTCAGATTCTTCTTCTTAGTTTCTCTCTGGATTTATGCTAGTTCCATTCCTTCTGTCGAGATGATCTTTGGAGTTATCTGGGGATGCTCACAGGAGTCCAAGGTCCTTGGGTTCTCATAGGTGACTTTAATGAGATCTTGCTCCCAGCTGAAGTTAAAGGGGGTAGTTTCTCTTGTTCTAGAGCTAACAAGTTTGCTAATGTGATTGATGCTTGTTCCCTTATGGATATTGCTGTTAGGTCCTAAATTTTCTTGGTGTCATCCTGTCCAAGGTCGTCGAATCATGGCTAACGTCTAGATCATGCTTTGGTTGATGTATCTTGGCATACTATTTCCGAAAGCCTTTTTGGAGACCCTTTATTGTACTCATTCTGATCATCACCCTATTCTTATGTGCTGTGCAGATTGCCAATTCCTAATGTCGGTCCTAGGCGTTTTCATTTTGAGGCTGCTTCGACAAGACATAAGAATTTTGAAGATTTGGTGGGTGAAGCTTGGAGGGGTGCCTCTTCTAATATTACTTCTCAGTTGAATTTGGTAAGGCGAAATTCTAGAATTTAATGAGAAGATGTTTGGGAGTATTTTCAAGAGGAAACGACAACTTCAGAATAGATTACAAGGTGTTAGGAAAAATTAGAGAGGGTGGATGATGTTTCGCTCATCCTTCTTGAGCGTAAGTTGCAACACAATTATCAAGAAGTTTTACATCAAGAAGAGGTCTTCTAGTTTTAGAAATCTAATGAGAAACGGGTTAAATTAGGTGATAGAAATACTTTCTTTTTTCACACTCAAACTATTGTTAGGCGAAAGAGAAATTGGATCTCTGGTTTGTTTCTTAATGATGGGGTTTAGTGGATGGAGGAAAATAGATTATTGATGTTCCATCACTTTGTTGATATTTAAAGTGTTTTAAGCATCCAAATTAACCTTTGATGATCATCTTTTGTCGGAGTTTTAAGAGTTTTACTATATTTTGTGGTTAGTTTAGTATATTTTAGAACTTATCTTTGTTTTAGTATAATTTTTCATTTTATTTTCGGGATTAAGGGATAAGTTGCAAAATGGAGTAGAAGCATCAAGATTTGGCGTCTCAACGCCGGAAGTGGGCGTCTAAACGCCAACAAAAGAAAATCCTCAAATATGTTCTGGCGTCACAACGCCCAAGCCTGACGTCGCAACGCCCAGGTCCACGCAACTGATTCTCAGATGAGTCCAGCGTCACAATGCCCAGTCCTGGCATTACAGCGCTCATGGCCTCTGCTTTCCTTGTGTTTTGTGTCTGTTGAATTATAAAAGGGTTATAGATAGGTTTTTTCAAAAAAGGAGAATTAGGAAAAAACACTCTCCAACTTTAGGGAAGGGACAAGGAACAATTAGAGGAGGAGATTGAGGAATCATCACTCCAAATCTTGGATTTCCGTGCACTCTTCTCTTTACTTTTCTATTTTGTTTTCTTTTCTATCATGTGTAGTTAAACAATTTTGTTGGAGTGATGATGTAACTTGACTTGGATGATGTTATCTTTGCTTGATTCAAGTTTCTTTTTCTACATTTGAGTGATTATCATTGATTTCATGTTTTGTATGAAGTGGAAATTCATACTTTGATCTAGGGCTCATGTATTGGATTGGGAGATTCATATATGCGCTAGCTCATGTGATGAACACCATTATTGAAATCTATCTAGGAATAGATGATGTTGATAGTGTGGCTGTTGAGAATTTTATTTTGCCTATTGAATGCCCTTTTGCTTATTGGAATTAATCTAAGGAATTAGGGAATTTCAAGAAGATAGAGGAGGATTAATAAGCTAAGGAATTAGTTATTGATCAAATTGGAAATTCAACCATCAAGTGAAGAATTAGAACTTGGTTAACTAAAAAGCTAAGGTTTCATTGGAAGAGTCAAATGAAATCTAACCCTGACTACATTAATTTCTTGTTCTTGGTTCTCGCGTTTATTATTATTATTATTATTATTATTATTATTATTATTATTATTATTTTTATAAAAAAAGTTACAATATTCTAATTAGGAATTGAATTGGTGAACTGTTGCTTGGTAAACTCAATCCTCGTGGAACGATACTCACTCATCGTGTTTTACTACTTGAACAATTTGGTGAAACTTGCCATTGGTTATCAAGTTTTTGGCGTTTCCGGGGATTGGGTGTTTGTCAACAATATCAGTAATCAATAGATTTCTAATTTAGATTTTTTTTGTTGTTTTTTTTCTTCTATGGATGATTATTATTGTGAAATTTGTGGGAGTTTTGCACATCCAGCAACCAAATGCCCAATTTTTTTTTTTTCCGTTTTGTGATATTTGTTCATGTGTCGATCACATGACTTGTTTATGTCCATTTTATGAGGCTAGAGCATGGCTATTATCACTTGAATTTTTCCGTGTATGTGCTAGTTATGTGCACCCTACATGTTTGTGTCCATATTATGAGCCACAGGTGCCTGATGACTATGAAAATAAAACAACTGAGATTTTTGAGAAATTAAATGGGGCTTTTGTGTTAAAAGATGTGGAAAATGTAAATAAAGAGAGATTTTTGTTTAGTGCTTTTTTCTCCCAATTAAATTTGCAACAATTGATAACTACTTGTTTTCCTTACAATAGGCATAAGAAAATTGCTTTTATCTTTCATTTGTTATTTTTTATTCTTGTACATGTTTGTGAAATGTATTTGATAGTCCTGCTATTTGTAAGGAAAATATACATTTTTTATACTTTTGATTAGGGTGTTTTTCACAAGTCAAGCTAATGACGTCAAAAGAGCGCTTCTTGGGAGGCAACCCATGTTTTATTGTCTTTGCTTAGTAGTTAGTGTTTGTGGAGTCGGCTTGAGTGCCTTCCTGAGTTTGAAGCCTTTATAGGGGGATGTATATAGTGTCAGCCACAAAAATAGTTTCTTTATTTTTATTTTATTTTATCTTGCATTAGCAATTTTCTTTTCCTTTTACCCTTCATTTCATGTCAACTCACAATAAAAGAACTTGAGAAATAAAACGAGTGATTTGATCTTGTGCTCAGACCATCAAAGTTGACTTCAAAGATTTTTCTACACATCCACTACTTAGACCATGGTAAGGATGAGCAAATGAGCAATGGATGACTGCAGCGCGTTAACTTTTCTTTCAGTTTAATTTTGTTTAAGCTATTGTTTTTTATTTTAATTATTGTGCTTTTTCTTTTCTTTTATTTTCTTTTCTTTTCTTTTCCAAGCATTACTTTTCTACATCATAGAGTCAAGTCTTAAAAAAAAACAAAAAGGGAGTCTATGAATTTTAGTTGTGTTAAAGTTCTCTTTTAGAAGTTGTGTTGAATGCTTAATTATTGTACCAATTTTGGTTGAACTTGAAGTGGTATAAGCACAATGTTTATGATGAATAATGCTTTCATTCATAATTCTTGTTGATACTTTGCTGAGATTGTGAATTTTCATGAGGATGAACTAGATTGATTTTTCTAGAGAAAGCTTATGCGGTTTATTAAGATTGACACCTATCTTAGACTATATTTGATTTCTTGTTGAGGCGAACTCCTAGAGTAGTAAATCTTGGTGAAATGATCAGGGCATTTTTTTAGACCGTTTGAACTTTTCAAGCAAATCTTGTGAAATATATCCTTAGGTCCTTTTTGAAGTTGAAAAAAAAATGGTCAAGGCCTTTTTCTTTTGTTTCTACCTTTCATTTTCCCCTCCCTTTTAACCATAAGAAAAAAAATCATACCCTTAATAAATTTTGTTAGGTACTTGAAGTTGTGCATTTCATGTTTTGTTTATAGTTAGTGCTACTTCCTCTTGAATTCAGTTATTGTGATAAAGTCATTTATGAAAAGAAAAAAAAATTGTACATGCAATAGCATGGAGAAAGTGGAAACAAAAAAAATTTGTGCCAACAAAAAAAGAAAAAACATATTTTCTAAATAAAAAATAAAGTAAAATCAATGAGGAATAGTAGTGCTTTAGCTTTTTGTGACTTGTGATGGTGCTTCTATGTACTGACCTAGTGTAAATTTTCCTTTCTCTTTCTTTCTTAGCCCTTAACCTTTGGCCTAACATTACAAGCTTTAAAGACCCTTTTGATCACCTTGATGTGTTACTTCTATATTAGTGGAGATAGGGATGAGAGTGTGATTTGAATTTGGGTTAATTTCTGAATGATGGCATAATCTAATCTGGGATATTAATTTGAACTGAACCATGAGTTTGTACATTTTGGTTGGGTGATACAGGTTGCATGTGGTGATTGCATATATTCCTATGATTCTTGTGCTCATTTTTAAAAAATATGGTAATAAGGAGTTTCTGAGAGCATGTATGATATAGGATTCCTGTTTGAGAACTTTTGTTAGGTGTCTGTTAGTCTTTTGAATTTTCCTTTTCTTAGGGACAAGCAACATCTTAGGTTTAGCGTGTGATGTTCTATCACTTTGTTGATATTTAAAGTATTTTAAGCATCTAAATTAACCTTTGATGATCGTCTTTTGTCAAAGTTTTAAGAGTTTTACTATGTTTTGTGGTTAGTTTAATATATTTTAGAACTTATCTTTGTTTTAGTATAATTTTTCATTTTATTTTCGGATTAAGGGATAAGTTGCAAAATGGAGTAGAAGCATCAGGATTCTGGCATCTCAATGCAGAAGTAGGCGTCTAAACGCCAACAAAAGAAAATCCTCAGATATGTTCTAGTGTCACAACGCCCAAACCTTACGTCGCAACGCCCAGGGTCCACGCAACTGATTTTGTCAGATGAGTCCCGCGTCACAATGCCCAGTCCTGGCATTACAGTGCCCGTGGCCCCTGCTTTCCTTGTGTTTTGTGTCTATTGAATTATAAAAGGGTTATAGATAGGTTTTTTCAAAAAGGAGAATTAGGCAAAAACACTCTCCAACTCTAGGAAGGGACAAGGAACAATTAGAGGAGGAGAGATTAAGGAATAATCACTCCAAATCTTGGATTTCCGGTACACTCTTCTCTTTACTTTTCTATTTTGTTTTCTTTTCTATCATGTGTAGTTAAACAATTTTGTTAGGGTGATGATGTAACTTGACTTGGATGATGTTATCTTTGCTTGATTCAAGTTTCTTTTTCTACATTTGAGTGATTATCATTGATTTCATGTTTTGTATGAAGTGGAAACTCATACTTTGATCTAGGGCTCATGTATTGGATTGAGAGATTCATATATGCGCTGGCTCATGTGATGAACACCATTATTGAAATCTATCTAGGAATAGATGATGTTGATAATGTGGCTGTTTGAGAATTTTATTTTGCCTATTGAATGCCCTTTTGCTTATTGGAATTAATCTAAGGAATTAGGGAATTTCAAGAGATAGAGGAGGATTAATAAGCTAAGGAATTAGGTATTGATCAAATTGGAAATTCAACCATCAAGTGAAGAATTAGAACTTGGTTAACTAAAAAGCTAAGGTTTCATTGGAAGAGTCAAGTGAAATCTAACCCTTGACTACCTTAATTTCTTATTCTTGGTTCTCGTGTTTATTATTATTATTATTATTATTATTATTATTATTATTATTATTATTATTATTATTATTTTTATAAAAAGTTACAATATTCTAATTAGGAATTGAACTGGTAACTGTTACTTGGTAAACTCAATCTTTGTGGAATGATACTCACTCACCGTGTTTTACTACTTGAACAATTCGGTGCACTTGCCGATTAGTTATCAATTACGTGTGGAGTCTATGTCTTTTTTATTAGGGGCTTTTTTCTTCTTTGCCCTCCATTGATGTTTTAGGTTTTAATAATATTCATTTCCCGCAGTTGGACTCTTGCGACATTAAGAATTTGACTAGAGATGTTTCTAAGGAAGGGGTCTTTTATGCTTTGTGTGGTATGAAGTCTTTTAATGCTCTTGGTAATGATGGTTTTCATACTTTCTTTTTTAGTAATATTGGCATATTGTGGATGATGAGGTTTGGAAGTTTGTGCGTAATGCTTTTTCTCAGGGTTTCTTTGATCTGAGTGATGCTAGACTCTCCTTGTACTCATTCTGAAGGTTGATAACCTGTGCGTATGAGTGATTTACGGCCTATTAGCCTATGTAATGTTCTATACAAGCTTATCACCAAGGTCCTTGTTAATAGGATGCAGCCTTTCATTCATCACATTGTGAGTCCTATGCAGAGTGGATTTGTTCTAGGAAGAGGCACCCACGATAATGCTATTATTGCTCAGGAGGTTATGCATTATATGAGAAAATCCAAAAAAAAAAGAAAGGGGTGGTGGCTTTTAAGATTGATCTTGAAAAGGTCTATGATAGAGTGGACTGGAGTTTCCTCTGCTTTATTCTTGGCAAGTTTGGTTTTCCTACTTCTATTGTGAATCTAATCATGTTTTGTGTTTCTTTTTCTATGCTCTCTCTCTTCTGGAATGGGGTGAAGATGCCTTCCTTTGGTCTTTCCTGAGGACTTCAATAGGGTGATCCTATGTCTCCCTATTTGTTCATTCTTTGTACGGAAGGTCTTAGCGCTCTTATTATTATGGAGGTGAGCAAGGAGTCCTGGAAGCCATGCAGGTGTCTAGAGGTGGTCCTGGCATATCTCACTTGCTTTTTGCAGATGATTTGCTTCTTTTTCTCAAGCTTCTGCTTCACAAGTTCGTTTGGCTATGAAAATTTTGGATGTCTTCTGTGTTGCTTTTGGTTTGAAGGTTAATATCTCTAAGTCTAGGGCTATGTACTCCCCGAACTGTTAATAGGATGCAACGTGATGTTCCTACAAGTATTTCCTCTATTCACTTTACAACAGATCTAGGAAAATATTTGGGATTCCCTTTGCTTAATAGGAGGGTTAAACGAAGTGATTTTGACTTTATCATTGAAAATTTGATTAAGCGTTTAGCTAGCTAGAAGGGTATACTTCTCAATAAAGCAGGTAAATTGACTTTGGCCCACTCTGGATTGGTTACTACTCCTATTTATATCATGGCTTCCTTCTTCTATTTGTGCTGCTATTGATAGAGCCACTCGGATTCCTTAAAGAGAATATGGCGAAGGGTCTTCATCTCGTTAATTGGCATACTATTGCTAAGTCTACTAACAAAGGTGGGCTTGGGCTTCGTGTGTAGAGAATCCAATACAACCCTCTTAGGTAAATTAGTTTGGACTTTATTACATAAAGGTGATAAGCTATGGGTCAAGGTGCTCTCTTCCAAGTATTTGGGCTAATGCTCGGTCTTTAATGTGAGTTGCCCTAGTAGCTCTTGTCCAATTTGGCATGCTGTGTCAAACAACGCAAGTTTTTAAGGAAGGGTTTGGTTTAAGATTAGGTGATGGTGATTCCTTGCTTTGGTAGCGTTGGACTCGGTTAGGTCCTCTATGTAATCTTGTTGATTTTGTTCATATCTTGGACCCTTAGATGAAGATTTGGGATTGCTTGGTTAATGGTAATTGGAATTTGGATGACTTATGGACAACTCTAACTCCTCAAGTCTATCAACTAATTCTGGAGACCCCTATTCCTTGGGGTGGTGATTATGAGGATTGTTTAGTTTGGAAAGGTGCTCTTTCTGATGCTACAAGGTCTCATCTGGGTATAGCTGGCTGACTTCTTCTCACATGGTGATGATATGGACCATTCTTAGAATTAGATTTGGAAGTTGAAAGTTCCCTTTAAAGTGTGTTTTTTGATTTAGCTCGCCATGCAAAATAGTATCCCTACTAATGAATTACGGCAGCATAGAAGTTTATCTAATTCTTCCCTTTTTACATGGTGTCTGAATGCTATGGAGTCCTTTTTGCATTGCTTTCATGATTGTTCTTTAGCTAGGGAAATGTAGGACTGTGTGGGATGTGCCAATTGGCCTCAGTTTTCTCCAAGATCTCTATCTTTGGTTGCGAACTAATGCCCTAGGCCCTAATGGTATTCTCTTTCTTTCGTCCTCTGGGTTGTGTGGCGATGCCGAATATGTGGACATTTAAAGGGAGAAGATTGCTTTAACCCAAGTTTTGCATTGCATTTGCAACTTGTGCATATGTGTATTTCGTTTTTGATTTGCATAGATTGCAACATTCTAGTTGCAAGTGGGTTCGGTGGCTTCCTCCTCGTTAACTCTGTGAAATTAAATTCGGATGGTAGCTCATTCGGAATCCTGGTCCTCCAGAATTTGTTTGCGTGATTCGTGATAACAATGGTGTTTGGATTACTGGCTATGCTAGTCATATTCCTAGCTGACAACCTTTGTGTTGAGCTTCTTGGCTTACGTTATGGCCTAGCTCTGGTTTGGGAACTTGGTTATCGTCATGTTGTTTGTGAGGTAGATTGTTTGGAAATTTTACATTTGCTAGCTTCCCCTTCTACTTTTCATGTGTATGCTTCCTTGTTGCGTGACATCAAGAATTTTATAGACAGGGATTGGACTTGTTTAATATCCCATGTTTATAGAGAGTAACCAAGTCGCGGATTTTCTCCTCAGTGTGCCTCTTCTCCTCTGTGACTCATCGTTGGGATAAGCCTCCAATGGTCTAAGCTCATTCTTTGGTAAACTCTAGGTTCTTTACATGAGATAATTTTCTTTTTTCTTTTCTATTTATTTAGCCCAATTACCAAAAAAGAGAATTGTCCAAGAGGGAGAATATAATAATTTTTCTACAGTGGGCTACAACTAATTGATGTTTTATATAATCGGGTTGATGGGTAGGATTGGCCATAGTGATCCACTTCTTTTAGGTCTATCACATTTTATTAGGCTAATATGTCACATGGTTCAGTGGAACTCATGAACTATGATAGCCCATAATAGGGTGGACATTGCTATATATTCATAGAGTATCATATATACTAATACTTTATAAGATATTATTTTAACACACCCTTATCTATTGTTAGATAAGATATGATTAAAACTAGTGAAATCCATACCCTATCAAATGGTAGATAGGAGTATTTGGAAGAGTGTCCCACAAATGGTGATTAGGGGTGGACAAATAAACCAAACTGGAGTAACCAAACCATTTTCACTATAAACCATAAAACAGGTTTGGTTTTTTTTTTTAACCAAACAGGTTTAAAGTGCGTACACCAGTTTTAAACCAGTTCAAAATCTACCAAACCGGTTTACAATAACTGGACCACATAACCATCATGGTCCTAACATCTTTGCCCACTAACAGAACCATCCATCCAGACTCTCTCAATCCCTTCCTCTCTCTTCCCGCTGCAAGCCACCAGTGCCACCCAACCTCAGCCTCTCTCAGTCGCAACAGCCGCGTTCCTCCCCTTGCAACCTCGACCCCAATCGTCCCTTATCCCGCGCCACCGCAAACCGCAACCGAACTCCTCCACCTCGCCACGCGAGCTAAGTCATCCCTCCACTGAACCTGGTTCACCGCTAATCGTTGTCATCTCTATTCCTTGTCTTCTCGATCTTTTTGTTCCTTGTTCTTTGTTGATTAATTAGATGCTGGTGAACTGGATCCATTTCAAGTTTCGCTCTGCAATCTGCCTCTGTTTCTCTTTTTTGCTCTGCAATCTAGACTCACCTTGCTACTTGTGTTGATCCCCGCCACTTGTCGTCTTCATCTTCTCTCTCTCAGAATCGATTTTAATCGGCTTATGTTTGAGTAGAGGATGTTGTAGACGGAGGCGAAGTTGTTCTTCATTAGGGATTCGAAGTCGCCGATGCTCGTCGAAGTCTCAAGGAAAGAAAAGAAACCGGTTTAAATTTTACAACTCTTTTAGAAACCGATTTTTTCGTATGGTCTGGTTTGGTCTTGAATCTAGTTTAGTTTTAAACCAATTTCAGAAAAAAAAAAAATCAATATTTCGGTTTGGTTACAGTTTGCTTATGGTTTAGGGGAGAGGTTCTTTCCTGCACCCGGACGAAGAGAATCCTTCCTCTACACAACTTCTCCACCATTCAATTATAATGGCCCCATATTTTATGCAACTTTTATAAATGTTTGTATGGTGTAAAATACACATGGAGGAAGAAACATATTTCCTCCAGGAGGATACAAGAAAAGTCCGGTTTAGGGAGTCTTTTGTACGATCAGTATATGCTAATACTGTATGTTATGTTCTTAATCATTATTGTTACAGACAATGTATTGTATAATCTTATATATCATAATCCCCTTATATGTCAAAATACTATAACTCAATATAGCATTAGGAGGCTATATTAGGTTTTATTAGCTTTTAATGTATAAGATTATTTTTTAAATATTTTATTAAAAATAGAATGATTCTTAAATAAATAATAATAAAAATATAAATAATATATAATATCAATTTAGTTATATATAATAAAAATCAATATAATTGATAAACAATAAATAAAATAAAATAATAAATATTTAATAACAAATAAATATTTTAAATAAATAATATATAATATAAAATTATAAATTATTAACTAATAAAATATATATAAATAATATGTAATACATAAAAGTAATGATTAGTAACTTACATTTAAATAATTATGATTAAAAATATAAAATATTAAAATATATAAAATAGTATATTTAAGTTATATATATTATTGAAATAATAAATAATTATAAAATATTGAAATAAATAATAACATTTAATATAAATTAAATTCTAATTGATAAATATTTGCATAAATATAATATTTGAAAAATATTATAATAAAAATTCCTATTTTACTATTGATTTTATTTTATATTTAATTAAAATACTAGAATTATTTGTAAATAAATAGTATGATATTCCTGAACATAAAATTGAATATCTTATGTAGTGTTATACCAAACACTATAATATTAAAATTTTATCAAATTTTATACTATAAGTTTTATTCTTACAACTTATTTTCTATCATGCGTGCCAAATGACCCTCAGTTCAATCGAATGGTTTGCCCACCACTACCTATTGGCGAGCATAAATGAAATTTCTCATATTCATAACTAGGCCCTCTCTCCAACCCATAAAGAAGTGTTCAATCACGAGTACATAATTTATCCTCTTATATATATAAAATAATATTTGGTATACAATAAAATTATACAATAATGTTACAACAACATTTACAATGTTTTGTCTTGTAATCCATTATATCAGCTTTCACTGAAAAATAAAACTTTTTTATTTTGTGCTCACCAAATCAAATAGAGAGAGTACTGCAATACTATAGATACCGAGGAAGACTCGGAAATTCTGTTAGTGAAAAACAATTAAAAACAATGTAGAAAATGATAGGATTGCATAGTTTCAAATTGCGTCCAATCGTAATTGCGGCAAATATTATTATTGCGGAAGTCTCTACATCCGCACCGCAACTGCAATTATAGTCGCATCATTGTTTTCCTCTAATTTTCCACATCGCAATGCAAAGGCAACCATGATTTTAAACCAAAGACAGGAGTGATAACTCATATTTTGCAAACACTCCCCAAATCATGGATACAAATAAGCGTTTCGAAATCAATAGATGCCTCTACTCATTTGAGTAATCCCTCTTGCAACTAATAACATGGAGAGTGGAGAATACATAGCATGTTAGCTACAATTCTCAGGTGCATGTATGGAATCAAAGGTTGTGGACCCAAAGTGACACATGGCTGCAAGTTGAGTCTTCAGTACAATGACCAAAGGGCCTTAACATCTTTCAATTATTCCAAAAAGCAAGGGAGGAACATCCATGGGTCCTACCAACCAAGACACTCAGATTATACTCAACCCCTTGAAACTCAGCAAACCACAAGGCAGTACAAAAAGAACTTCTGCAGGCCACTAATTGCATGCCAAGGGGCCACCCTGATTCTCCCCAAACACTACTTGGTTCACCTCAGTGACCTCTCACTCACTTGCTCACACACAACCCCAGTCTCTCCCCCTTCTTCCTTTCCTCGAAAACACACTGAACCAAAAACAAAACACAAACACAACACACAAAACATGTTGAAGGAAGGAACTAACGATGCTGGTGGAAGCTCCAGCAACTGGTCACGTGTCTGCGACACGTGCCGGTCCTCCCCGTGCACAGTGTACTGCCGCGCAGACTCGGCGTACCTGTGCTCCGGCTGTGACGCGCATCCACTCGGCAAACAGAGTAGCTTCGCGGCACGAGCGCGTGTGGGTGTGCGAGGCATGCGAGCGTGCACCCGCGGCTTTTCTCTGCAAAGCCGACGCTGCTTTTCTGTGCTCTTCCTGCGACGCCGACATCCACTCTGCCAACCCTCTCGCCAGCCGCCACCACCGTGTCCCTGTTCTCCCTATCTCAGGGTGCGCCCTTTTTGGTGAACAAGATCATCATGGACTCAATTGTAATAACAGTAACGGGTATGAGGAAGAAGAGGGTGCTGGTGGTGAAGAGGAGGGTGATGATGATGAGGCTGAAGCAGCGTCGTGGTTGTTGCCACATCCTTTGAAGATTAGTAACGATGAGACTGAGAGTAATAATGGGTTCTTGTTTGGTGGTGGTGAGGAGGGCGACGAGTATTTGGAGCTTGTGGATTGTAACAACTCGTGTGTTGACAATAATAACTTTGGTACTGTTTATCATGACGATGGGCAGCAACTTGATTATGTTGGTGTTCCTCATCAGAGGAACCACGTGGCTGCCGACAGTGCGGTTCCAGTTCAGATGCAACCACAGTCGCAGCAATTTCAACAGGGGATAGATTTTGACTCCTTAAAAGCGGCTTCCAGTTACAATGGTTCTATTAGTCAAAGTGTAAGTATTGCATTGAGCTTTTAGTTTTTTTTTTTATTTTTTTTTATTTTTAAAATTTTATGAAATAAATATTAAAAACTGAAAATAAAAATTGATAATTAGAATTTCTAATTTTTAAAATTTTTAATATTTTTTATTGAATCTGAAAAATTAAAAAATTGAAATAAAAATAGAAAATGAGAAACTCAAATCAAACAAGCCTAAGAGGTTTTTCATTAGTTTCAGTTTAGTTTAAGTTTCAGCTATGTGAAGGAAATACTAAAAATTTTGAAAATTATAAATTTTAGTTTTCAATTTTTCTTTATAAAATCTTGAAAACTGAAAAATAAAAATGAAAACTGAAAATTGGAACTAACCAAACATACACTTTAAGTGTTTCTCTTGTTTTGCTATGTTTTTCCCTTTCTATGCCCGTTTGAGTACTCTTTGCGAGTTTTACTAAAAGTTTGATAAATATATTTAATTTTTATAATAATTATCTCAAAGACCATACTTTTATATTATATAATCATATGGTTTTTAATTTTTTTTAGTAATTGCTATATCTTATATTTTGTTTATCTATTCTGCTACATAAAAGGGGTATGAGTTTCCAGAATGAGCAATTAGTACTTTTTATTTCAGAAACAGAGATCATGTCATTTGCAGCTGATTGATTGTTCCTCTGCTGACTTTCCCTTCGAAATGACAGTTTATGTGCCTTGTCCATGATTACCAATTAGATACTCTTACTAATTTCTTTTTCTGGAAACTCCAAAGTCAACTTAATTATTCTTGTTCCATTAATTTCTGCATGTCTATTTACCTGGTTTATCATCTAGTTTGTCTGCATAGGAATCCATCCAGATCGTCTGCCATTAATTACATTAATTTGTACCCATCTGACGCTTACTTCAGTTTATACAGATGCTATTTCCATCCTTTCTACAATTTTTTCAGATAAAACTTCACCAAATTCTCATTCATTTTCTCCGATATATCACGATGATATTCTAAATCACCCAAATCTTGTGTAACAATAAATTTACATATCACTATTTCTTATAAGTTGGTGACCCATCTTTGCTCTTTGTTTTCATTGAAAATTCAGGTTTCAGTTTCATCTCTGGAAGTTGGCGTAGTACCGGAATCAACATTCAGCGATGTCTCAATCTCACACACAAAACCATCAATGGGAACAAGTGACCTTTTTCCTCCAATGCCGATTCCTTCATTTCTAACCCCATTGGACAGGGAGGCCAGAGTTCTAAGATACAGGGAGAAAAAGAAGACGAGAAAGTTTGAAAAGAAAATCAGGTATGCCTCAAGGAAAGCTTATGCAGAGACTAGACCCCGAATCAAAGGTCGCTTTGCAAAGAGAACTGATATGGAAGCTGAAGTGGACCAGATGCTCTCCACAACTCTAATGACAGAGGATGCATATGGCATTGTTCCCTCTTTCTGAATATGCTGGCCAGAAGATAGAGATGAGAAGGTTGAGAAGAACAACAATAGGTCTCAACCGCACTTTATGTATTTTTTTTTTTTGGTAATTAACCGCACTTTATGTATTTATTATGTAGTCCAAATTAAAGTAGTTTAATTGGACTAATTATATTTTAGTTATATACTGATGCTTGTATATACAGTCCTTGTATTAATTAATATTCCAGGTCTATTTTCCAAAATCATTATGAAATGGTGATTAATCATAATGTGGTGGCAAAAAGGAAATAGGTCCTAATATGAGTTTTCTAAGTGAGTGAATGCATGAGATGAAGTCCATTATGGAGTACTCTTGAGAATTGATATTAAGACTTAGGGAATTAACTTTATATGTGGCTGGTAGGCTTTGGGGTTTTGTTACCATTGCCCATGAATTTGAGTTTGTAAGGGGCAGCCTAAAGAGACGTTAAAGAAGCACTTCCTTTTAGCCTCTATAGTAAGGAAGCCGTCCACTGAGAGAAGAGACCTAAAAGAGAGAGAGATAACCATTTCTGGCAAAGAACCAAACTTCCCTAGCACCCCTTGTTATAAAAGTGCCCCAAATGCTGAAACATCCCCAAAATGTGGCCCAAACCAAAACCCAATTTGGCCCATATCTCCAAAAATCCAATCTTGTCTTCATGTATGAATGGCACCTTTCATGTCCTTTCACAATAGCACCTTGTGCCAACCAAAGTGTACTATTCATGCCACTACTACATGGTACAGAACTGGCAAAGTAGTGGAGCTCTCTTGCTTGGTCCTAAAGACATGGGATGGAGCCCATTAAAAATGCATACAACCCCCATTATCTTACAAGAAGCTGAACCCCTAACAACTCTCCATTTTTCACAACGACACAACCTGGAACTCATTTCTTTCATCCTCAACCACACCCATACACAATGGTCATCTTTACACAAATAGAAAATCACTACCTTAAAAGTGACACCCACAGGAGGGCAACCAGAAAGACACCCTCATTCTAAAATGCTATGAGAGTACCAAGAGAGAGGCATTGAGATGGCGTCCTAGCATGAAGGGAAAAGGAAATGCTTCCATTCATCTACCATAATCTCTCTAAGGGTTGGCATTACTCCGATCTCTACCTAAGCCACAAGGGAGGAAGTTCCCAACTTTACCATTTTCTCACCATCTCCTCATAAGCTTACGAATCTAAAGATTAAAGCTCTGTTTAATATCTTTAATCCATTCCTAAAATTTGTCTAAAATAATGGCGACTTCACTAGGGAGGAATGGTGAAAAAATGGAAGAACCCACTGGTAAGTTGAACAACCATTGATCATTCAGAAAGGCATTGTTGTTTAACCTAGAGGATTCCCAGAAGAATGAAGGGGTGAACATGGCAACTTAAGTGGAGGAGGGACAACCTAACAACGAGGAGTCATTCTCACTCAAAAGAGACTAAATAGGGCCCATTATCTAATGATGAAGAAGACAAAAGTCCAAAGGAAACCACCCTTGTAAATCCACATGCCCCCTTGGAGGCTTCCCTCACTAGCGTCACTTCCATGATACAAGTGACGCTCCCAGCTACATTCTAAACTTCATGGTAGCCAACCAAATCCACTTCTCCAACCAAGTGAGAGCTCTAACAAAAGACCTAGCTACAACCAAGGAGATTTATGAAAAGAAAAAAGCTAGAAATGATGACGATGATGGCATTATTACCAAAGGAGAGCTTAGATGTTTCCTCCAAAATAGGAGACACTACAAAAAAACCTAAATGCGGTTATTTTGGAAAATTAGGGCGATTTTAACCGCCGCTATTTTCAAAAAGGGAGTTCCGCGGTAATTACCAATGCCATTAGGTAAATTATGGGGTTTAAAACCGCCACAATAAACGCCAAGAACCGCCTTTTTTTTCATAGGAAATTATGGCGGTTTTGCAATCGCCGTATGTTACCTATGTTTAACTTACACAGCGCCCTTATTCTAAGTAAAATGCGATGGTTTGAACCGCCACTATTTTCATGTGAATTACGACGGTTTAAAACCGGTTTTCCACCGCCTGTTTTTACTCGGTAAAATGCGGCGGTTTGAACTGCCACTTTTTCTAGTCAAATACGATAGTTAGAACCGCCATTTTACTCTTGACACGATGGCTTCTTGGTAAATTGCGGCAGTTTTGCAACCGCCATTTTTATGTGAATTTTGGCATATATTGTTGAATTGAGCGATTTTCAACCGCCATTTTTTATGTAAATTTTGGTGATATAACCGCCCTTTTTTCCTTAACAGTGATTTTAATAAATTGTAACGGTTGTTAACCCATTTTTCTCAAAACACTTACAGTTCCAATTTAAATATTAGAACCGCTATGAGTGAAAAGTTTTGTTAAATTTATATCGAATTTTCAATCCAATATGAAACCCTGTTAGCTATTATTTTTGCAATTGCAAATCTCACATTAAAACAAAAATACATAAAATATAAACATAATAATAATGATATCCAATACAAAGATACATTACTTGAGTATAAAATAAATACTACACTAGAGACATAAGTACTCATAAGTCTAAAAAGTAAATAATTCCAAGTAGTACACCAAAACAAAATAATTCCAAGTACTACACCAAAAAAAGCGATGCCAAGTAGTACACCAAAAGATAGCAATTCCATGTAATACACCAATCACAACGGAATTAATAAAAAGATCATGTATGTGGACTCGGGTATTAGTTACTGGATTATTATTGCTTCCATCTGATGATCTTCTCATATCATTAGATGACTCAGCGCACTTCCTTTATCAAGTGCCTGCAAGAAAGATATATAAACTAATATAAGACTAAATTAATAAATGAAAAATTTTAAAGAAACAAACTTTGCAAGCATAAAGTAAGTACAAGTAAATTGACAACAAAGAAAGCATGATTCATATAAAATACTACAGTTTATATACCTGTGAAGTAAGGTTAGGGAATAATGTTGCTAATTCATTTGGCATTTGTCGTCCTTCCTTCATAGTTATATAAGCACACAATGCTTGAATTTCTGATTCCATTGTATCCAACTTCTGCTTTATTGCTTGAGAGGTTGAGAGGATGTACTAGCACCGCATGAACCCATAGTCATACCACCAATACGAGTTGTGGTACATTTGAAGTCATTAGTAGGAAGCACTCCCATGTCTAATCCTCGAACACGCCCAGGATGTTCTTTCCAAAAACCTCTCCAACTTCATTCAGTTGAGAAATCTCACATCTATTTTCCAAGTCTTGACTCATTTGATGACCAATTTTCTCCTACATGATTCACAAAAAATGAAGAATAGTCGATAAAACAAGTTAGAGAATATCTAGTGATTTATTGTTGATGCTATCTTTTTGTGACACATGCAATTTCAAATCTTATATACTAGAGTGGACACTTCCAAGTGAATGCATAATAAGAAAGAAAACTTTGGCAGAGTGGACACTTCCAAGAAACATATATTAGTTGTTCTTACTTGATCATACAATAAAAGGAGTAATGATTTGATTTCATAAATTGCAAAGGAATATTTGCTAGAAAATGCAAGAAATGTGAATAGGAAATGCATATAAGCATATTAATCACACATTGGGATATAAGAAATTTGCTATCACCAATCATGAGTTGAAGAATGATGGCCTATATACTTCCATAATACATATCTTCCCTGATAAAAGAACAAGCCAGGATTTTTTATAGGTATTTACTATTTACCATTCTCTATCCATAACATGATGCCTATTATGCTATAGCAACGGGAAAATATACCTATAAACAAATTAGCTTAAACGCATTGGATGGAAATAAAGGTGACTTATATTATAGGAATGGTATTGTTCTATGACAATGCACTTCATAGGATGCCTTTTTTTTTTCAGTGCAATTAGGATTTGATTAAGAAATCCTGAGTGGAATTTTAGTGTTAAGGTAACATGCTGTTGCTAAAGTGTCCTGAAATGTGGACAGTGTTGATAATTGAAGCTTAGAGATTTTTATTATTATTATTAGATGTACATTGTTTCAACTGTAATGAATTGAGGGACTTTAAGATAGAGTTATTAAGGTTTTTGTGAGGTGAAAGGAAGTAAGGCGAAGGCTTTGGAAATTGAAGTCGAGGATCTTAAAAAGCAATTTGAGGGGTTCCTTATGGAATATGATCGCCTCTTGGAAGACAATCAGAATCTTAGGAGTTAAGCTTGAGGCCATTGATCAGAGCTCTTTGCATCTTGATAACAAAAAGAGTACGTGGGATCAACATATATAGAGAAGGCCATTTTCTCCTTTTGTTTCAATTGCTCCTGTTAATGCATCACATGTTTTCTTAGAGATGAGGTCACTGTTGTATATATAACTTTTTAAGGATATGAAGGGCAGAAACACTATGTGTGGATTGAGTGAACTTGATGTGCTTAAAGGAGCTCACTTATACTGTTAATGTATAGATATTTTGGTCCCCTTTGTGGATAATGTTTAAGTACATTATAAAGGGAACAAGTACTTATTGCCTTAGTAAAGTTGGATTTTGATATGTTGCATTCATAGTTCTCATACGACTATGCATGAGCAGGAAACTTGGAAAATCATTAGGGTTGACATATGTATTGGATATGTGATCAATATTCAAATGAGTACGCGTAACAGAGTTTTGGTAACAAAGGAATTTTGCTTTAGAAATTGTTACGAGCCTTACAGCTTGAGGGTATAGGTCCTCTGATAGATGACAGAGTAGAATGAAGCTAGAGTTTATAGGTATTTACTATTTACCATTCTCTATCCATAACATGATGCCTATTATGCTAGGAAGCAAGTAGGAAAATATACCTATAAACAAATTAGCTTAACGCATTGGATGGAAATAAAGGTGACTTATATTATAGGAATGGTATTGTTCTGTGACAATGCACTTCATAGGATGCCTTTTTTTTCAGGACAATTAGGATTTGATTAAGAAATACTAAGTGGAATTTTAGTGTTAAGGTAACATGATGTTGCTGCTAAAGTGTGCCTAAACGTGTGGACAATGTTGATAATTGAAGCTTAGAGATTATTATTATTATTATTAGATGTACATTGTTTCAACTATAATGAACTGAGGGACTTTAAGATAGAGTTATTAAGGTTTTTGTGTTGTGACTTATGAGTTGACTTTGAGAGAGAGAGAGAGAGGGACTTTGGCTGTGCCTGGGTCCTAACACAATCTTTAACACAAAGGAGTTGTAGAGAAGCCTTAAAGGCAACCTTAATAAAGGAATGAGATGTACAATGGAGAAATCACAAATTTTCAAAGAATTCAGCTTTGTTGCTTATATGAAAATTCAAAGAAAAATCCAGCTTCTAGTAGGGTAGAAATGATTAAAAAAAAATAATAGTGAACTGGGAAAAACACAATGCATACTTAAGGATGCCCATGATTTGGGAGTAGTCTATAATATAACGATGGGAATATTTTCCATTCTTCTGGCCAAAGCTCTTTTCTTATACCCATTTCTCTAAGATCCTTGCGAGCTTTAAGATTGTCTTTTGATCTCCAGTCTCATTGAGCAAAGTGTATAACACATTGTCACATACATTTTTTTCAATGTGCATGACATCTAGATTGTGTCGCAACAAATTAGATTCCAATAAGGAAGATAAAAAAATATGCTTTTCTTCCTCCATTGTCCTAATCCATCTCTAACAATGATTTTTCCTCGAGATCTTTTACCTTTATCATTTGACATTAATGGTTTCCCAAATGCAACATTGATTCCTTCTAGCTGTTTCAATATTTTGATCCTTATGGTGCCATAGCTGGATCCTCTGATCAATTGTCCCATTAAAATGAGTTCGATTCAATCTAAATTTATGGCCCCTTTCTAGAAGACGATGATGACCCATAAAACACCATTTTCCACTATGTTTCAATCTATATGAGTCTGTGTCAAAATTACATGTGGGGCGGAATTAGTGTGTGTGTTCCACCCAGATGAGGTACCAAGACCAGGAAAGTCACTAATTGTCCACATTAGAGCTGTTCGCATCCTAAACATTTCATTATTTGAAGAGTCTAAAGTTTGCACCCCATCATACCACAACTCCCTCAATTCTTTGATCAAAGGTTGTAAATACACATCTATGTTATTCCAGGCATTTGTTTTCCAGGAATAATCATTGAGAGGATGAATGAAGTTTGCTTCATGCATTCCCATGGAGGCCGATTGTAGATAAGAACCACCAACCAACTGCTATAGTTAGTACTAATGGCTCCAAAAGGGTTGAAACCATCAGAAGCTAGGCCAAGTCGTACATTTCCAAGATCAGCGCAAACTCTGGATGAATTAAGTCAAATGTCTTCCAAGCCTTAGAATCCCTTGGGTGCCTCATCATTTCATCTTGGTTACCTTCCAAAACATGCCATCTCATTGACTCTAGTCCTAGAACACATAAATAATCTTTGCAATCTCGGCTTTAGTGGAAAGTATCGCAAGATCTTTGCAGGTTTCCTTTTCTTGTTATCTTTCCACTTAGATGTCTTGCATCTTTTGCACTCTTGCAAGTCTTCATCTTCCCCCAATATAGCATACAATCATTTGGGCAAGCAGGTATCTTGGTGTAATTAAGACCAAGTTTATTAATAGCTTTCTTGGCTTCATAGAATGAACCAAGAATCTTTGCAAATTCAAAAGCATCTTTTAATAATTCTAGAATCATAGTCAGTGCCTTGTCACTCATTCTACACAAGCACTTTATGTGATACAATTTTATCAAGAAAGACGTTTGAATACTTTGTGCAGTCTTCATACAATTGTTGATTACCATCTTTCAACAACTCATAAAATTCCATGTTTTCTCCATTATGCTCTTCATTTAGAGTTTGATCCCTATCTAAAGGATTAGGAGAAAGAACATGTTCATCCTGGTTATGTCTAACAAACCCAAATGCATCATTGATCATAGTTTCCATTGGATTTTGAGATTGCAAAGCATATGCTATAACATGTGTGTTTTCAAGAGCCTCTAACTCAACTACATTTGGCTTTTCACCATGCCAATGCCAAATTTTGTAGTTTTTAGGAAAAGGCTTACAAGTCATTGTTCTTCAACTATGTCTCTTGTTTGCCACTTACTACAACCACACTTTGGACAAGGACACTTAATTTCACGACCCCAATAGATTGATGCTGAAATGCAAAATCTAAAAACTTCTTCAACCTATTTGCATATTCAAGTGTGTTTCGAGGTTTGTCAATCCAAGATTTATCGATTGGCATGATTAATGAGCAAGACGAAGCGATAGCAATGAAAAGCCTAAACATAGAAAATGGGCACAAAAAAGATGTTTCAAATAACAAAAAAATGATTATAGAAATAAATTAATGTTGAAATAAATTTAATCCTATAAACACACATGTTCAAAGCAATATGACCAAACCATAACTGAAAAATCAATAAATATTTTAAAGGCTTAAATATGCTATTTCTCTATATAGAATCATTTTAACTCTAATCTCTCTTTTTTTAATATTATTTGTATCCTTAAACTCTATATTTAAATCCTTATAAATTGTCTAGAATATGCATTTGGATTTTACAAATATTGAAATTTTAGTTTCCTGCTTATAAATACCTTTAAAGTCTTCCTTTCTTCAAATATCAGCACTTGATAATGGAAACCAATGATAAGACCAAAAGCATACAATTCTGAATCACTAGAATCTTTCTTTCAAACTAATAAGATGCATTGATTGCATTGCCTTAGCAGTAGTTGATAGGATAGCCTTATTGACTCACTAGTAAAATGGAATAGAAAAATATATATGAAATGAAAAAGAACAAAATATGTATGAAATGAAAAAGAAATTAAGTTCTTACAATTTCTTAAACTCATTTTGGTTATTGTTACCCTTTTTTGGGTGAATTTAACAGATTGTACTTCATTGTACAAATTAATGAACCTGTTTTGCACTTAGAAGATACAGACAGGAATTTCAGGGGGAGAAGGGTAGTTAGGCCTTCATCTATGTGCCTTTTTTTTCCTCTCCAAAAAGAAGTATCTTAACAACTATACTTCATGAACTTCAACACATATATTTGTCTTAAATGTCTAGGACCTTATTATATATTTAGATAACTATAGCCACTAGATCTCCTTGTTGCCTAAGTTTTTTATCTCCTTTCCTGTCCTTGTTCCTCTCTTGCATTTTTCTCTTTCAAATGAAACCTTTTGATTACCTATGATTATCATTATAATAATAATAATACACAAATCTTCCTATTATCTTTGAATGATATGAGGATCTTCAATAATTTATAGACTATAATGTGATACACAAGAGACAAAAGCGGTATCATTTATCGAATAATGCTACAATTCTCTATTAGTTTATGCAGTAGTCCAGTTGGCCTTTGCATATATAGATCAATATTTCATTATTTCATTCTTCCAGAGTTAAAATTAAATTTGATTTTCAAGATTTTTTCTCAAGTCTTTGATTTATAATATCCTAATGCTCACAGCAGAATATATGATAGACATCATGTATTACGGTTATTATGAATGAAGTATGTCAAAAATAAAAATTGACTAGAACAACGCAGTAGCCATATAGAATCCAAATAATTATAAGATAATTTATCACATTACCACAAAATTTAGAAGACATAAGACTAAAATTGAAAATCAAAAATATTTTCTCCAACCAAAACCAAAGGCACCCTAATCTTTCGAAGCACTCTTGAGTGTGTACGCCTAACAGGTTTTCTCTCTAAATCAAACACGAGACCACAAACTAAAACTTTTAAAATTATTTTACACTACCATAGGTAATCAATGTATAAATCAAATAATTTTAATGATATGCTAATATACAAAGCAAAAACTAAAAACTTTCATCATGTATTTACTTAAAAAAGTTAGTTTAATCCGTGTCCTTACTTACATTACTAATCACGATAAAAAATCTTCACCAAATAAACTTAACCTTCAAATTGGTAACACAACCAAATGATTCTAATGCAACTTACTATGCGTGTATATTAGAATGGTTATGGCATGGATTTGTGATAAACTAATGAAACCTAACGAAATGACTATAGATAAAAGTTCAATTCTTGGTTGGCAACATTGATCAAATAGGTGGGGAGCAATAGTACTAAATAACTAGAAAAACCACATTGACAAGCAGAGAGCCTTAGTAACGGCATATTGTTCAATAGCAACACTGAACAGCAACAAGAAGAATGGGAGAACGTACCTCCAAAGATCGTTGAAGGCTAGTGCATGTATTGGAAAGCCTTCCTTCACTTGTGCTCACTCCCTTACTCTGAATGAAAGAAAGGATTGGCTGCGCCTTGAGCAAATTAGAGGGCAAATTGGAAAAGACTCTGCTCCTTTCCGATTTGTACACTCAGGAGAGTGGCATCGGCGAAGCGAGGCTTGGGAGGATGGTGGCGCTGGCACGCAATAACCCTCACGTGGTGTTTGTTGATGTCGCCGTTGTTCTCGTCGGAGAGGTGGCGTGCTCGAGGGTGACGATCGTGGCGTGCTGAGTTCGGAGGTGGTGGTGAGGCGGTCGTTGGCGACGATTCGGGCGACCTAGGGGAAGGGTTGTGAGCTGTGAGAGGGATGAAGGAGGAGATCTGAGAGGAGATGTGAGAGGGAGGGATGCACGATTTTTAGGGAAAATGAAAGAGGGGTATGAAAGTGGCGCGAGGAATGGCGCTAATAAGGAGATTTCAGCTTTCCTTTTGTTTTTATTTTTGCATTTTACATATTGCTCACTAAAGCATGTAGTGTAGCCCAAACTAATAATGTGTGTTATGTCATACCAAATAATTTTTGTAAGGAATGCGTTGAAGAGAAGATAATTTTTTTAATCCTAGACACAAAAACACTTGAATTTCCAAGCTAATGCTTTTTTGTAATGTCCAATGCTGTTAAATAATGTCTATTGGGTTTTTTTTTCCTTGCTTTTTATCTTGAACTTAGACGTGAGCTTTTGGGATTTTATTTTATCTCGGATTTGATTCTAAAGGAATTTTCATTTCCTGAGTTGACAATTTTTTTGAAAAAATGTTTGATTTTTTTTCGTTTTCTTCCTTCTATTTTATTTAAAATTTTAATTAAATCCTTTATAACCTTTAAAACTAGTCATTTTAAAAATATTTTAAGTTCCTATATAGCTAAGTATACTAAAATTTGAGTTAGAATCTAAAAGTTTCAAAATGAATATATATATATATATATATATATATATATATATGCTTAATGAAAAACTTACTTGAGTTTTATCCAGTATTCCACCTTTGTTTCTATTTTCAAGGGAATAAACTATAATTGGAGTAATAAAACAAGTCCCAAATTCAATTGAAATTAAAAAAAGGCACAAAATATGCTTTATGTACCTTAGTTCATTGTTTTTATTGTAATATTAAAATGTCAAGAGATAACACATCCTCTTAAAATAATTGACGTTTAATTATTTGAGCTTTCCATCTTCATTTAATGAGCATCGAATAGAAAATTGTAGTTAATATTTTTTAATTTTTCATTCATATATATATTTTCACAAACATTAAATAATATAAATAAAAAATAAAAGAAATTATGACATATATTAATAGATATTTTATCACGTTACCTATCTAATAGCTAAATTCAAAATTGAATAAAATGATTAATTTTTTGTGATTAATTAGTGTAGTTTAAGCATCTAATTAGAAGATTTAGAAGTTAAAGTATTTATTTAAAACTACCTAAAAGTTTAAAGAGTGGGAATACTTTTTTTTGCCCCTAATTTATTAAAATGTATTCAAAAAATGAATAAAATTAGGAAAAGTAAATAACGGCGGTTCTAAACCGCCATAATTTACCCAAAGTGGCCATTTTTTCCATTAAAATTAGGTCGGTTAAGTGAACCGCCGTTATTTACAGAACATTGTGGCAGTTTTAAAGAACCGCCACAATATAACCACCATTTATCTCTATAAAATTATGGCGATTAGTAAAACCGCCGTAATTTACTGTGTATTATGGCGGTTTAAACCGCGTAATCTAACCGCCATAATTCACACTTTTTTTGTAGTGGAGAAGTGAACCGGTTCATGTGGGATCTAGGTTGACCCTTTAGTCCTGGAAAGTGACAAAACCATAACCTATAGGGTACCAAGTCACCTCGTTTCAAAGGGTTTGATGGCAGGGAGTGCAAAAGAGAACATAATCTGTTTCTTAAATGACCTAGGCATCCATAGGGGAGTTAACTTGATGTTGAAAGAGTTCCCCAAATCTTTGACAAGAAGAATGTTTATATGGCATGTGGCTCGGGCCAAAATGCATTAGTCACTGGGAGCAAATGACCTTGGAGTTATGCAATGAGTTTCCAGAGAGAAAGGTATCATGAATATCTAAAATCTAGAAAGGTTAAAGCAAAGGTTAGGTGAATGGCTGGTCTAGTTTATCAAGAGATCCTGGGTGTGCTTTGCAATGCAAAGAGACAATGCCAGAACCAGATCTTGTAAGCAACTATATTAAAGGTGTGAAGGATAGGTCCTAAACATTCCTTTCCATTGGAAAATTCAAAACCTTTTCCAAGCTCATATGGAAAACTATTGACACAATAGAAACCATGAAGAAGAATGACAAAGGACTCCTTGATTCAGGTGTGATGATAAGTACATGTGCATCCACGGATCAAGATGAGAAACATGACCACAAAGTGGTTTAACCTTCCTGGGTACAATGAATCAAGTATGAAGGCGCTTCCTATTCCCATTGCAGAGAGGAAGTAATGAAGACGTGATAGAGTAGCTAAAGGATTAGACATTAAGGCCTAGGATAGAAAGGAAGCTCTTCAGATGAGCCAAAGTAGAATCCATTATATGGTATCCTGCATCACTCCAAGGGACATTGTATCGAGCATTGCTTTGTCGTTTGCAAGGTGTGTCACCGAAAAATAGAAGAAGCAAAGATTCTATTTCCAAGGCAAGAGAGCGACAACAATGGATCTGGATTGGTGGTAACCATGCTAGATGAAGGTTCAATGGAGGGATGCCTTAGGAGTGAAGTTGTGCATGACGCCCTATTGAGGATGGTTTGATCTGGAAGGATGCTAAATGAATTTCAGGAGGAGGACAAGGAAACTAGCCTTTATGAATTGCTAGGGGTGTCCTTGGTGTTAGTTGGTATTGTGTGTTTATTTGAAAATGATTTCAAAACTATTTCTGAAATTCTTAGTTTTTCTATTTGGTTCAGAAAGTTACTTTCTGAAGCACACTAACGATAATTTCCACTGCCTTCAAGTGAACAACTTAATAGAACTTATTTTAGTGTTTCAGAATTTAAAAATAAGTTTAAAGCACGATTCAACCCTCCTTCTCATGCTACCTTCTACCTACATATTCCCCAAGGGCTAACTTCCAAATTAAAGACGTTCAAGCAAAGTACTAGATAGGAGACAACCCATCGTGAGTGGGTTTTTCTTTCTTTTCTTTATATTTATGCATTTCATTTATTTTTATTTTTAGTTTTGAATCCTTCATTTTGTTTATTTTATTTGTGTCTTATGTCATTCCTTGATACCTTAGAGCTTACATGCATAGGTTGAAACCACATGCACTATATTAATTTGCTTGGCATTGACTTTATTTTGTATTACATGCTTAGTGATTTATTGTGTTATTTGAATTGAGTACATTTGATTTACCTGTGAGCTTTTGAGCCTTTTTGATTGGTTTGGACTATTATGTGACATCCTTATTTGTTCATGTGTGCATCCCTTGTTGGATTTATATTCTAGAACTTGCTTATGGTCTTGTTTGAAATATATTCCCATGTGCATGCTTGAAGGTGATTAAGGAATTTTTCTTATTTTTAGCCACTTGACCATATATAACCAACCTTTGCATATTTCCATTGTCTAGTTCTTTTGAGCCTTATTGCCCCTTCTTTTATTTTAACTCATGCTCAGCCAAAAGTCAAAACCATGCAAATTCCCAACCTTTTAGGCTTAGGAGAGCATTTGTACATTTCTAATTTGTGCTTGAGCATAAGTGTAGGGAGAGCATGAGAATATGTCCTAATTTAAGTGTGGGGTAGGACAATGCGTATCTATGAGTGGCAAAAAAAATTTCAGAAGTGGCATACTAAAAAATAAAAAAGAAAAAGAAAAAGAAAAAGGTTATAAAAGTTTGGATGAAGGTGTGCCATATTGTAACTTAAGGGCCTGTAAATGTGTTAAGTTGGACAAAGTGTATGCCTAGACATTTATGCTCATAGTGCATGCATTTGCTCTTCTTCGACTAGAGGTTTAACTCTATTAGCCTATATATTTACCCTTTCACCTAAGCCCTATTACAACCTGAGACTAAGTCCTTTTGATTCAGTGTACATGAATGGAGAATGAGACCTATGAAAGCCTATGGCAATGCATTTTCATTTGAGATGATCTGAGTATGCATCATATCCTAAAACACTTGAGTGAATAAGCAGCAAACATTGACTTTGGGAGGATTTTTTGTAGTTAATTCATGTATCATGTATGTCGATTCTACTTTGTGTGTTATGTCCCTATTCATGGCTCGCATGTTGAGTTCCTCTTTCATTTAGTGTGATTGCTTACTATTCATTCCTCTAGGTCTATTGCATTGATGTATTACCATTTTTCATGCATCATGCATTTTTAGAGTTAGTAGAGTCAAGAGTTTAGTCCCTTTCCTGTTACATAAGTTCCTTGCATGAGGACATGCAATTGTTTAAGTGTGCGGGAGTTTCATAAATTGTGTTTACACATATTATTTTCTCTTAAAACACTAGGCATTTTTACATCATGTTGCGTATTGTTATCATGCCTTTGCATTGAAAATAAGCATTGTCCTCGTTATGCATAATTGTTAAACTATTGGATAATTGCACCTGATTATGGGATTTATAGGTTATGAGAGCCCAATGCATGTGAATATTTCTTTCTTTGAGTGTTATTATGCATCCAGGATCTCCACTAAAGAGCAATTGGAACGCAAGATTCATATTGCAATAACCACTATAGCGGATGAGCATTGCAATGCCCAGTATTTTGCTAATATTTGGAGCTACATAAGTCAGATTGAGATGATTTTTGTGGCGTTGGAAAGCTTGTTTAAAGGGCTACAATCACTATTTCTAATTCCAAGGACAAATTTGGATGTTTAAGGCACCAAACCTGAATAAATCAAGGAAAATGTCTATTTTGCCTAGAGCTATGGCGCTCAAGCATTTGACGAAAGAATTTAAAGAAAGTAACTTACTAGGAAGCATTGCAGCACTCATTTAGCACGGCAGTGCTCATGCGATAGTGAGCGAAAGTCATATTTTGGCCTTAATTTCGAGCACCACTTGGCGTATTTTTGCATATAATGTAAATAAATTAGCAGACTTTTAACCTAGTTTTAGTTTTGATTTTATTTCAGCTATGACGGCTAATAAGGGGCATTTATGCCACTTATCTTACTATCAAACATTAGCCTTTCGCATGAGTTTTACTAAGTTATTAATGTAATTAATTAGGATTTTGATTTATACCTCATTGTGTGATTTTGGAAGAATTATTAGCTTTTACACAGATTTTGGAATAGTTTGTAATTACACCCTATTGCGTTTGACTTGTCTCTTTGAGTATAGTTTTGTCCACACGAGCTTTGGATCAAGTGCAAAGTGTCAAGAACAAGGCTGGGAACTCTCTGGAAGAAGCTTGAAGCCAATAGTTTGGAAAAAGGGACCATAATCGTGAAAGCTTGCCTTCAGGTGAGTGTTTCCAAGTGCTTGTTCGATCACGAGACATCAGTTTAGTGATATGTTTTTGAGCCCATTTTGGCCCATTTTTAAAGAGCAATATATATAGGAATATTACAGACTTTTATCCTAACTTTGGACTCACTTTTAGATCTGCAATTAGGTTGCTATTATTCTCTCTCTATCTTCTTCTCCTCTACTTTTTTCTCAAGGATTCGATAGGTGAATTGCTTTGTTCTTGTGTATAGTAGCAAGGATTGTTGCTATTATTTCAGGTACTCTTTTAGATTCATTGATTGTAATTCTCTAGAGATAGAGGAGTAGATTTCTTTATTAGTGTAAAGGTCTTCGGATGGATTGGGATGATATTTGAGACCCTTTTGATATTAAATGCATTGGTTTTCTTAATGTTTTGCAGTTTCTATTCCTATAATTATTGTGGTGATTGCTATAATCTTTATTAGGAAAACAAAATTGGCAATTGTCGTTTAGGGAAACCCTTTGGGCTTAACTTGATAGATCTATTGGTTTATGTTTGAGGGAGAACATTAGAATTAACTTTTCGATTAGTAGTTATATTATAGCAATTGGTTCATTAAATTAATGTGATTTCTAAATAAATTGAGATCTCGCTTATTAGTTATTTATATTGATCAAATTCTAGAGGTCGATTGATCAATAGTAGAATTGCCAGTAATTTATTACTAATAGCCACCAATGGGTTTAATATTTGGTCAATGATAATTAATTTCCAATCCTAGGAATACTTGCACTATTGCCTTCCTCACTGTTGCTATTATTCCATTACTATTATCTTTTAATTTTAATTGCTATAATTTCATTATTCAAAACCCCCCAAATTCTTGAAGTTTCCTTGAGAGACAACCTAGGTTGTGCACTTTGCTACATTTTTTATGCAACTTAGCATTAAAATAAATTTCTAATTTGAGGAGGTAGGCAACAACCTTCGTTCAAATTTTGGCATCGTTGCTGGAAAGGCATTAAAACTTTTTTTTTTCTTTCTACTTTTGTTTTATTTTATTTTATTTTTATTTATTGTTTTTATTTTCTATTTTCTTCATTCTGCAAAAAAAAAAAATGAAAAAAAAATTATGTTCCCTTATATGAGGTATTCCCTGTCTTTGAAAATTTGATACTTCTTGATTCTAAAATTGAGAAAACTTTGAGAAAAATAAGGACAGACAAAGCGTCAACAACTAAAGCCATCTGAATATTCTGATTCTCTATTTAGTTTTCAGGTGATACATCAAACATGGTAGCTAAAGGACACTTAGGGAGCTTACTACTCCTGATTTCACCCGCAGCCCTTAGCCTTTATATACCCAAGCTAGACAATGACTTTGAGCTCAAGGGGTACATGGTTCATGCTCTACCCAAGTTCCATGGGTTGCTTGGAAAAGATCCCCACACTTGAAGAAGTTTTACATGGTGTGTTCTGGCATGAAACCTAATGGTATAGAGGTGGATGATGTCAAATTAAGAGCATTCCCCTTCTCCCTAGAAGATGCTATGAAAACTGGTTCTTGAATTTGCCAAATGGAATTGTAAAGCTCAATGAGGATGAAGAAGCTTTTCCTGGAGAGATATTTTCCTACCTCTAGAGTGGCTCTTATTAGAAAAGATCTCTAGAATCCGTCAAATTGATGAGACTCTACATGAATATTGGGAGCGCTTCAAGCTTCTTCGTGCAAGCTACCTAAACCATTAGATTTCGGAACAACTCCTTCTTCATACTTTTATAAGGGGTTGGTACCTCCTGATAGATGTATGATAGGTGTTGTTAGTGGAAGGGCACTTTTGGATAAGACTCTCAGAGGCCTATGCCCTAATTGAGAATATGGCTGTAAATTTTCAGCAATTTAGTTCAGAGTAGCCACAAGGCCTTCATGAAATGAGCCAGCCAAAAAATCCATTGTTGACACAGACATTACAGCAACTTTCTAGCCTTATGCAGCAATTGATAGTGAGCTAGGCAGCAACTCTAGTGGTTCCTAAGGTCTGTGGCATATGTACTTCAATTGATTATCACCTGATATGTGCCCAGCATTGCAAGATGACTCAACCACTGGTAGCAGGAACAAATCCCTTCAGAGTCAACCTTAGAATTGGGCAGGCTAGTTCCCATTTGGGAACACTTATAACTCCAGCTGGAAGAATCGCCCTAATATGAAATGGGTTAATAATTCTCAACTACAAGGCCAATCTTCACAGCAAAAGTATCTTGCACCTCATTAAAGGAAAGGCCCTCCTTGCACCTCTATCCTAGATCCCATAATGACTAGATGATGAAGATGATGATGGAGTAAATATAGGAAATAAGAAAGGAAAATACCACTGAGAGGAGGTGACTCAAATGAAGAAAATCAGAGTCATCAAGCCCCAAGCCTCCTAATTACCTTCTTAAACAGTGCCTAATTGAAAGGGAAATGTCTCTGCAATCACCCTAAGATTCTGGAACAAAAATACCAGAGATAACAAGACTCCAAGGAAGAAGGACAAGAGAAAGCGAGAAGAATTTCTGTTAGCGCGGCACTCAAAGTGCTGGTGCTTAGCCAAGCATATAGATGAAGACTGGCACAAGAGCACCTCGAGGGTGAGCAGGTCCTGATTGCTGAGACAGAAGAAGCAACCTAGAAGAATTCTGGAGAGCACCACAACGCTCAACCATCGCTCCAAGTGCTCAATAGAGCTGCAACGCTCAATAAGCACCAGAGATGAAAATTTTACTCCCCACTATCGTTCCCATGGAGGATGCAACCTAGGAAAGTCACTATAGCAAATTTGTATCCAAACACACTGGAAGCATTTCGGAAGGTGCATGTAAACATACCCTTATTGGATGCAATCAACAGATTCCAAAGTATGCAAAAAGGGGTGGAAGAGAAGGTGAGCATGGGGGTAAATGCCTCCTCCATTATTAAGATGGGCAATCTACCACCCAAGTGCAAGGATTCAGGCACATTCACTGTCCTTTGCACTATTGAAAACTTGCATATAACAAAGGCCCTGGCTAACCTTGGAACTGGTATTAATGTTATGCTTAAGTCTCTACCAGTCCCTAAAATTTGGAGAGCTCAAGCCAACGGGTTCCAAATTTAGCTTGCCAATCATAGCATCACGAACTAGAGGGAGTATTGGAAGATGTCTAGTATAGGTAAATGATTTAATCTTTCCTTATTTCTATGTGCTTGAAATGGAAAATGACACCAATGCCAGCTAGCATACATTAATCTTGGGAAGACAATTTTTGAAAATTGCTAGAACCATGATTGATGTTTATGTTGGCACATTATTCATGTGGGGACATGAAAGTCTAATTCTCTTTATTGATGCAATGAAACATCCCCATGAGAAACACTCCATGTTTGGCATTGATATCATTGATTCTTTAGTTGATGATACCTATGGTAATTTGTTTTGTAAGGACCCAGATCCCATCTTCTCTACTTTTTCTTCTTCCATGGAATATAATGAGCCTGTTGTGTTAAAATGTACCAAGTTTGCAAATATAGGTACACCATCCGGCAGTAGTCATTTTCCAGGTGCTCTAAGACCAGCCTATGTTGGGAAGGATGCCTTGTGAAAGGTAGAGAATTTTGTTACATGAGCCCTGGGCAACACTGATGACTGGAAAGTTAAGGTCTAGATGGAAAGGACCATTCTTAGTCACTTGTGTGCACCCTGGGGGTGCAATTAAGAATCCTGGACCAAGATATGTGATATTGATAGGCACCGATTAATGCACCTCTTGAAGTCCCCAAGAATTTGGGGGCTTAGATAGCTTATTTATGGGTTGAAGCTGCACACCTTCCATGAGAGTCCTGTCGTCCAACTTAGGGATGTTAAAGCAAAGTGCTAGGTGGGAGACAACCCACTGAGTTTTTATTTACCTTTCTCTTTTATTTTTCTGCATTTTATTTATTTTAATTTTAGTTTTGAGTCTTCCATCATATTTATTTTTATTTGTATTTTACACCATCTATTTGGCACCTTAGAGGTCACATGCATAGACTCACATCACATGCACTATATAGACATGCTTCACATTGACTATTTTGTATTGCATGATTGGTAGATTTATTATGTTGTTTGGATTGAGTACATGCACTTTCACCTGTGAGATTTTGAGCCTTTATGATTGGACTATCATGTACCATCCTTGTTTGTTCATGTATGTTTCCCACTTTGGATTTGCACTCTAGAACTTGCTTAGGGTCTTGTTTGAAAATGTTTTTTCATGTGCATGCTTGAATATGATTGAGGCATTTTTCTTATTTATAACCACTTGCCCATATAGCCAACCTTTGCATGTTACCATTGTTTAGCCCCTTTGAGCCTTATTGTCAATTCTTTTATTTTAGCTCATTCTTAGCTAAAAGTGAAAAACCAAAAAAAAAAAATCCCAACCTTTTAGGCTTAGGAGAGCAACTGTGCATTTTTTATATGTGCTTGAGCATAAGTGTGGGGGAGGAACAATGTGTACAAAAATAAATTCAGCAAGCGGCACACAAAAAAATGAATGAAAATTTGATAAAAAAAATCTGAAAAAGTTTGGTTGAAGGTATGCCAAATTGCAAAAGAAAGGCATGTAATTGTGCTAATTTGGATAAAGTGTACCCTTAGGTACTTGTGCTCTTGGTGTATGCATTTTCTCTCCTTTGGCTAGAGGTTTAGCCCATTGGCCTATATTTTTACCCATCTTCACCTAAGTCCCATTACAAACAAAGATAAGTCCTCTTGATTTAGTATGCACATATGTGTGACAAAATGGAAAATGAGACCTGTAGTAAGCCTATGATAATGCATTTTCATTTGAGATGATTGAGTGTGTATCATAACCCCAAACACTTGAGTGAATGAGTGGCAAATGCTTACCTTGGGAGGATTTTTGTACTTGGTCCATACATCATATGTGAATTCTACTTTGTATGCTATGTTCTTGCTCATGCCTTGCTGCTTGTTGCAATTCTCTTGATTGTTGGTGTGAAAAACTTATTGTTATGCCTCTAGGTTCATTGGATTAGTGTATTGTCATTTAATTTCATGCATCATGAATTTCTAATGTTAGGAGTCTAGTGTATTCCTTGCATACTATTTTTCATCCATGCCTTGATTTGATCTTAGTTTCACAGAGGACATTTGAAAGCTTAAGTGTGAGGGAGTTTGATAAGAGGCATTTATGCCACTTATCTAGGTGCCAAACATTATCCTTTTACATGACTTTTACTGAGTTATTAATGTAATTAATTAGAATTTTGATTTATTCCTCATTGTGTAATTTTGGAAGAATTATTGGCTTCTGCATATTCTGGAATAATTTATAATTATACCATGCTGCGTTTGACTTGTCTCTTTGAGTATAGTTTTGTGCACATGAGCTTTGGATCAAGTGTAAAGTGTCAAGAACAAGGCTGGGAACTCTCTAGAAAAAGCTTAAAGCCATGAGATTGCAAAAAGGGACCATAACCGTGAAAGCTTGCCTTCGGGTGAGCACTGAGCGCTCGTGCTATCATGGGACATCAGTTTAGTGATTTATTTTGGGCCCACTTTGGCCCATTTTTAAAGAGCAGTATATATAGGAATGGTACAAACTTTTACCCTAGCTTTGGATTTAGTTTTAGATCTATAATTAGATTACTATTATTCTTTCTCTACATCTCTTTCTATCATGTTCTCCTCTACTCTTTTCTCTTAGGGATTCCATAGGTGAATTGTTTTGTTCTTGTGGATGGTAGCAAGGGTTATTGCTGTTATTTCTAGGCACTCCTTTAGATTCATTGATTGTAATCCTCAGAGATGGAAGAGTAGATTTCTTTACTAGTGTAAGGGTTTCCAATGGATTGAGATTATGTTTAAGACCCCTTTTTAATATTAAATGCATTGGTTTTCTTAATGTTTTGAGTTTCTATTCCTATAATTATTGCGATGATTGCTATAATCTTTATTAGGATAACTAAATTGACGATCGTCGTTTAGGAAAACCCTTTGGGCATAAATTGATAGATCTATTGGTTTATGTTTAAGGAGAACATTAGAATTAACTTTCTGATTGATAGTTAGGCTATAACAATTAGTTCATTAAATTAATGTGATTTCTAAATAAATTGAATCTCGTTTATTAGTTGTTTACATTGATCAAATTTTAGAGGTCGATCGATTAATAGTAGAATTGTTAATAATTTATTACTAATAGGCACCAATGGGTTTAATATTTAGTCAATGATAACTAATTTTCAATCCTATGAATACCTTGCACTGGTTTCTTCCTCACTGTTGCTATTATCTTTTAATTTTAATTGCTATAATTTTTTTTTCAAAACCCCCAAATTTCCAACTAAGTATTGAAGCCTCCTTGAGAGACAACCTAAGTTTTGTCCTTTGCTACATTTTTTGTGCAACTTAGTATTAAAATAAATTTCTAATTTGAAAGGTAGGTAACAACCTTCGTTCAACAACCTCTCCCTCTCCTAGGTTGAAAATTATATGAGAAATAGGGATTGAATCATACTTTCACTGTTGTTTTCCTTATTTATGAAAACGTTAAACTAAAACTATTAAGTGTTCACTTGAAGTGTAGCAGAAAGATTGAGTGCATATCAGAAAGCAACTTTCTGAACTAGGTTAAAACAAGAAAACTAGTTAAAAAATTTTCAGTAATATATTATAGAGAAAAACAAAGTAGAAAGTAAAAGAGATTAAGGGATTAGAGACTACAGAGTGTTTTTATCCTGGTTTGACCAACCTACCTACATTCAGTTTTAATAACCTATTGAGTTCCACTAAATCATCCCTTTCTCAACCCTAAAAAAGTTAAATAGTCTTTCTACAGCCTTTTCAAGCTATCTTACATGACCGATAGTACACTCTACTATCACTCCCAAGTATTCTTTGACTAGTCTAAACTTACAATGATCACTTCTGGATCAGAGTACAAAGATTTTTGAAGGTTAGTTCACTCCAACAAATACACACTCAAGTTTTCTCATAATAAAACAATGTATGAGCTGAAAACTTGAATGACTTCTTCTAACAATTGTTCCTCGGAAGAAAATGTTATCTAATAAGAACTTAGAAAGAAGATTTTTATAGAAGCGGAACTGATTATAAGTAGTAATGTCTTTACAAAAGAAGAGAGGTTTCACGTCCAGATAGATTTGCAAGTGTTTCAGCCAAAAGTCTTAAGATGTAAGCACTTGACCTCCTTCTATACTTGATTTTTAATTTTAGACCATTGCTCCTTGATCTGTTTTCCTAGTGACATGTGTTGTTCTTCCTTTTGTATCTTAGAAATATAGTCTAGAAGACTAGCTCATATGTCAGAGCTACTTTTGTAGTTGTATAGACTATTGTCAAATGAGGTTTTTGAGTCCATCTTCAAAAACTACTTTTTGCTTTCTGAACGAGGTTTCTGAATTTTTTCTTCTAAAAGCTAGGACGGTTGACCAAGTGAAAAAGGAGATGTCACTATCATCCCTTTTTGGGTTTGACTTTAATTTGAAATTTGAATTTTCCCTCCCATTCTGTAAAGTGTGCATTGTTTAAGAGCAAACGTGCTTTCTAATGCGCTAATTCATTTTGGACTTCTCATTGATCTTCATTGCTTCAGTAAGAGTTTGTTGGTGATTATATCATCACGATTGAAGACAATAACAACAACTTGCTTTAAAGGACGATGTATTTTTTTCTTTACATATTACATTTTGAAGATGTAGGTTGCTTTATGAAGATCTAAACTTGGTTTCTTGTTCTGGAAAACTTTTCTTCGTGTGTAAAACATACTAACATCTATTTCAAGTATTATTTATCACTTCATTGAAGTTCTAAATCTCTTTGAATGATATCAAACATGTTCACACATGATATCGTGAAAATAAAACTTGTTTAAGGAACTTGTATGCTTACGAGTATGGTCCTATTAGTGCTCAAGAAACTCAAGTAAAATATTAGTTATTCTTCAAAATATTTTAATAAAATTGGTTTGTTATCACTCAAAACTTTAAGTGATGACACTTTTTGAAGGATCCTGAAGCTAAAATCTACTTCTTCTTCTCTACTCTTTTCTCTCCCTAGGGATTGCATTAGTGATTTTATTTTGTTCTTGGAGGATTTAACAAGAATTGTTGTTATTCTCTTCAGGTACTATTTTAATTCACTATTATGATCCTCAAGAGATGGAAGAGTAGTTTTCCTTACTAGTGTAAGGGTTTCCATATGGATTGGGATCATATTTGAGACCATTTTTTCTATTGAAAGCATTAGCTTTCTTAATATTCCTAAGTTTTTATTCTTATAATTATTGTTGCAATTGTTACAATATTTATTAGAATAACTAAATTGGCAATTGTCGTTTAGAGGAAACCTTTAGGCATAAATTGCTTGATCAATTGGTTTATATTCAAGAGAGAACATTAGAATTGACTTTTTGATTGGTGATTAAGCTATCAATTGGTGTATTAAATCAGTGTGATTTCTAATAAATTGGGATCTCATTTACTAGTTATTTGCATTGGTCAAATTCTAGAGGTTAATTTGTCATTAGTATAATTGCCAGTTATTAATTACTAATAGCCGCTAATGTGTTCAATCCTTGGTCATTAGGAATACTTTGCACTAGTGTCTTTAATTCTTGATTATTCCTTGTTATTTTTAATTGTGACAAATTACTTTTCAAAACCCCTGAAATTCCAACTAAGCGATCTAGCCTTCTTGAGAGATGACTCGAATTGCATCCTAACTACAGTTTTAGTGCATTCGATATTTGAACGTAATTTTACTATTTTAATTCTAATTTGAGGAGGTGGAGACAACCTCCATCAAATAATAGGGATTCTTCACTATCACATTAATTTGAGGAGGGGTGTCATCACTCTTCTCAAGTTCAAACTTTTGAAGTGAAGCCTTGAAAGCATGATGATAGGAACGGTAACCTTGTGTAGCCCTACCAACATAATATGAGGGAATCACCTTGCTACGGTCAAAGAAAAGGATAGGATGCAAAAGGAGACAGTCTCTAAGGCTTTCGTTCAGGAATAAAGGGTTATTCCACATTATAAAGGGCCTAGTCCCACCCTAGGAGAATTACAATGGTATACATAAGGCCAAAGCACACCACCACAACAAGTAGAAGGGTCTGTTACAATAAAACTAGGGAGGACCTAAAGTAAGCATAGGGTCTAGAAATCCCACACTCCTTCAATTCCTTTGGTTATGTTATTATGAGTGCTTTGAGTAGATTCATGATAAATGGTATGCAAACCATCTACCCAAGCAAAGTGTGACAAAACATAGGAACGGAAGCAAAATGCATCTTCTTTATCTATTACTTCAACCAGTAATCTTGTCTTCATGTATGAATGATGACGCCTTTCATGTCCTTTCACAACGCACCTGAGCCAACCAAAGTGTACTATTCATGCCATTGTTACATCATTCACAACTAGCAATGTGGTGGAGCTCTCTTTCTTGGTCCCAAAAACATGGGACGAAGTCCCCATTAAAAACGCATACAACCCCTATCTCTTAGAGGAGAAGCTGAATGCCCAACAACTCTCCATTTTCACAACGACACAACCTGTAACTCATTTCTTCCATCCTCAACAAACCCATACACAACAGCCATCCTTAAACAAAAGAGAATCACAACCTCACAAAGTGACACCCACAGGAGGGCGACCAGGAAGATGCCCTCATTTTGAAATGCTACGTGAGTACCAAGAGAGAGCCACAGATGCATGGCATCCTAGCACGAAGGAAACGGGAAGGCTTCCATTCATTCATCATTATCTCTCTAAGGTATGGCATTACCTGTTCTGCTCGAGCCACAAGGGAGGAGGTTCCCAATATCTCCTCATAAGCTTACGAATGTACAGATTAAAGCTCTGTTTAATATTTTATTTTAATCCATTCCCAAAATTTGGTGTGAAACAATAATGTCAATGAATTACTGTCAACACTTCATTCTGAATTTTTTCCCTATTATATAATTTCACAATTTCCATGGCGTATTTTGGGGGCAAAAAAAATCATTTGATCATCTCTAGGAACAATAACAATAATCCAATTAATTACCGAATGACATTCAGTGACCTAATTATTTCAAATCCACGAGAACGAATAGTTCACACTTAGAAGACACTAGTAGGTATATATATATATATATATATATATATATATATATATCAGAGTTTACATAAATTCCAACACTTAGGCTAATTACACTTGATTCACTTACTTTATCTATGTGCATTATTTCAGTTGTCTTTTTGGAGAGAATTTGCATGGTCCCCATCTTTTTCCTAATTGAAGCAATCTTTCAACACGAGTAGTAGTAATATAATTAGTAAAGATTCGCTACTATATGCTATATGAACTAGAGCATTTTCGTATCTATGTTTAGCTTTTTTGCTTTCATTTTTATTATTTTTCTTTTGACGCATGCTGACAATAAATGACTTGTTAGAGTAATAATGAGCACTAACATATTATAATCTAACTTTAATTTTAAAGCCTAGAGCATGTATTCAAATTCTGAATAAAAGGGCATGCCCTCATTGATATGGGATCTATCACATACAAAATGCGTAAAGAAACTGGAAGAACTTCTTTATTTGGCCACATTCCTTGGTATCATGCTGGCGGATACATGATTGGGTTTGGCTAAAGGAATAAATGTGATACTTCACAACCTGATAAAAAAGGGTTAAATTTTTGCCGTCTTCCTAAATCGCATATGCTGTGGATATGGTATATAGTTGACTGTGCAAAAGCAAAAAAGTTTGCACTTTTTGTCATCGTGGAAGTGAATATTTCACAGAAAGAATACAAGTGGAAGGGGCAGATGAAGTTACAGAAAAGCCGAGCATGATAATGCTTTTTACATTTATTGTGTGATGACATATAATGTTGGTAATGTGATCTCTGAAGATGCGAAGAAATTACTGGCACTTTGCCGCTTTAAATTTCTGGTTGTCATGGCATGGGAATTTTAGAATGATCTATATCTTCAGTGCCATTTGTTATAAGTTACTATTGGCAGTGACCACTCTTCCCACAGAGCTGAAGATTCACATTTCATGGCTGCAAAGCACTGACACCAAAGGTACGTATGGATGCACCAAAACTGGTTGGAATATTCTTAGTTGAACTTTTTGATTGTTTATTATTATTCTTTCTGCCGATCTGTGCTTTCAGGTTTGTTGGGGGCTGCTGGTCGTTTGCAAAAGGCGTGTAATGTTCTTGTGTCTTGTTTGTTTGTGCTTACTCTGTAACTGCTGCGGGTGCAGTGGAGTATGTTTTCGGGAAGCTGCGCTTTTCTCAGCTTGGAGCGCTCCTCTTTCGTTTGCTAATGATTCTGTTTCTGGGAATTTTTTTTTTAAGATAATTATCAATGTAGAGTTCAACCAATATCAAACACATGGGACGCATAGGTCTCATACATAAAAAGTCAAAGATCAAGATCACGATCACGATCACCATCTAACACCTATCACTAATACTCACAGGTTCTCCATGTTGCAGTCCACAAAGCATAAAATGAACTCAATTAGTGCTTTTGATAGATAGACGATGTTTGGTGAGTGTGTTGGTGTTGAGTTGTAGAAAGATCATTTTTGGGTCTACTTGCTGTTTTCTCTTAGTGCAGACGTGGTTTGAACGACCTGAGCTCTTCCGCCCGTGAAGTTTTCCAGCCATATATGGTTTTTGGTGGCCGGAGTTTGGAGGTAGTGTTGTATGTTTCGTTAGGCGAGATCTTGGAGCCACTTTAGTTCATATGGCCATGCCATAATATGGGTGATGGTGATATCGAAAATCTCCACCATGTTTGCAGCAATCATTATTGGGCAACAAAGCGACACTTAGTATTTTTGTGAATATTCACCCGGTCTGGTTCTGGGCTTAGATGCGTATGACTCATTGTTTTGTAGAATTTTGTTGTTGGTTTAGTTTTATGCTCTTCTTTGAGCTTGTTTTTTGATCCCGTTATTTGTCACAATACTTGATGTTTGCCTTTAGAGTTAAGCACATTTTAATTATCGAAAAAGAAAAAAGTTGATTATTAATTAGCATAAACCCTTTCTCTTGTCTAGAACTTTTTAAGTTGGACAATATTTTTTCAAAATCTGAAAGAACTTCTTTTATTTTATTTATAATACTTGTCCAAATTTGATTTGAAATCATTGACGGAACCCTGATTTAGGAATGTTAATGTTTGTCGTCTTACAAAATGATAACGGCACTCAATATTGAAGAAGTCTCATGTGTAGTAAATTATTTCATGAAAAGGCAACTTAATAATCTCGTGAAAGCGAATGTAAACATCACTTATTTCATTTCATTATTGAGACTAAGAGGAGATGACAAATACCGCCGGAACGAATCACCACTTAAGCGTCTATCATTTTTGGAAGATTAATTTTTCACCTAATGCTCTAGCAAACCAGAAGACTGACAGAGATTACAAGAGTTTGCACTTCATGTTCGTTAATTATGCGAAATTGATCTCCATGTGAGTGGATACCTACGGTATTTAATGTTTGAAATCCATTCAAAGGTTTGAAATTGAGCAAAGATATTGATTTTACATTTAAAAAGCACAAAAAGATTCCATCTGGTCTTAATAAAAACAGAAATGCTTAAAGTGCTATGAGAGCAAGAGAATCTATTTGTTATTTTCCATTTAATAAATAACACATAAGTTCTATGGACTAATATTGTTCACATTTTATCTCGTATTTAATGGATAGCTAATATGTCACTTATTAAATGGAATAGAATAAACACATTCTCTTGCTAGAGCACACAAATTTCTCTTAAACACAAATGTTATCAAACTAAAATTTTCATCAAAAATAAATATTAGAATCAACAGCACTATCATCGTACAAAATAAGGTCATATTTTATCTAATGTTTAGAGGTTAAAAACTGATTTGATACACCTATGCCTAGGGTTAAATTGGCACCCCTTCCTAGAGAAAAGTAGAAATTGTGTGGTTGGCTTCTCTTTCATGATAATTATTTTCTATTGAGGACATTTTGATCATGAAGATTTAGCAGGTCACATAAACTGTCAAGTATTAAAGCACATGCATCACTCTAGGTTGTGAGAGGCTTGGATGATATGCATGAAATCCTTTATTCAAATCTCATCATGACTAGTGTAATTTTTGAAATACCAAAACAAAAAAAAATTTCAGATATTAGGGTTTGAAACTAAAATAGAAATAAGCCTACGTCATGTATATTGGTAAAGTATTCTCCATAAACTCCTTAGACGAAAAAATATTGGAAAAAAAATGTGTGCTCTGGGTCATATACAGTGGTCCTTAAAGGCAGATGCACTTTTTAACTTTATGGAAGGCATGAGATACACAAGAAGAACAAATCAGACACAAGGCTGCTTTATACCCATTGCGTGATAGGTTGGTATTTTGAAATCTGGAGGTGCTAAAGAAAAAGAAGGTTTATTTGCTTGCACTTTTCACTTTCAATTTCAGGTTATAATGGTTAGGAATATTGCAATGATCTATATCTGCAACGGCATTTGTTACATTTCTAGTGCTTTGAGTCGCTATTCTTCCCCCACACAGAGGATGATTCCCATTTCCTGGCTGCAAAGGATGAGATTATTAAATACCAGTATTAACACATAAACTCATACAATACAAAATTAAGAGTTTAGATCCATATATATATACATATATATATATATATATATATATATATATATATATATAATATTATTTAAATGTATTATAATATTTTATATTTTTAAATGAGTAAATTCTTACAATTTGTATTAATTTGCCTAAACTCGTGGAACTTTTGATAAACTCACAATTTTGACAACCATAATGCAAAGCAACTATACCAGAGGTTAGAGGCGAAGCTAGACCTAAATTTTAGGGGGAACGGGGCAAGTATATACACACATTGTTTATCATTAAAGATTTATAAGAACTAATCTTAAGTATTTGAATTGTATTTTCTAATTTATATATATAGAAATAAATGATAAGAAAATAAAAATGTATGATAAAATTGAACTATTGATATATTAAACTTATCTAATGTGTTTTAAAAACAACAATATACCATATTCTAACATATAAAAATTTTAGGAGGGCTAAGTATATATATATATATATATATATATATATATATATATATATATATATATATATATGGGGCATATCACATGAGATAGGTGGTTTATTATGAGAGTGAGAGGAGCAAATTAGGCCATATAATCACATATGGATGATCAAGATTTAAAAATAATTAATGATAATTAATACTCACATGCTTATATATATATATATATATACATAAAAATTGAAAATTTCAGGGGGACATGGCCACCCCTAGACTACATGAGGTTTCACCCATGCCAGAGGTCCAAATAATGGATACCCAGTAAAGGGTTGAGGGAATGGATGTTAGCTTGATCACCTTGATCCTTTTACTATTTTTTATGATTAACAACCTGCTTATAATCACTGAAAAAATGATAAATCCTCCTAATAAGTGTTAACAAATTATTGTAATTCAAAATCTCACTCGTGTATTAAATGCTATTGTGTTGTGTAAACTACAACTCTTATTGTTATTCAACTTATTAATCATCTGCACACTCTTGTGTTGGCTCATATTTATCTTGTTGAGAAACTATTTAATAAAACTTTTACTTGGGATAGCTTAAAATCTTTTGACTACTTGTGATGTAATATTCCAAGTTTATATGTCCGTGCAAAGGCCATGCAGGATTGAAAGGCCTTTCTCAAGACTTGGGTAGATTCTCTAGAATTCTACAAAATTTGTATAGAACTCGTGGACGCACAATTTTGGTCCATGCGGAAGCACTTCAGAAATGCTTGGCGTGCAATTTTGGTCCGGGGACATGATTAAAAATTCACAGAAATTGGGTGTGGTTTTCCTAGTTTTTTAGTCAAGGATAGTGAGCCCTTGAATTTTTGTAATACCCGTTCATACAAAAGCTAATAATATGAAATTATAGATAAAGTACAACATTTAACATTAAGTAAAAAGACTACAAACGTAGGTTCTGGCTTGAGTATTTAATGTTATTAATTACAAACTAAACATTTCTAAAATTAATAGAAAATCACATATTAATTAAACAGAAGTCCATAAGTTCGTAGCAATTGCATTCCATTCGATGTTACTCAATTGATCTAAACACACCATAAATAAAAATAAAGAAAAATGAGAATTGAAAAATTCTCAGAGAAAATGAATGATTTTAAAACATTTGAACTATGGTTAGTTTTAACTATATTCACGAAAATATACAGGGTTATAATATCATTACAAGATAAATTATCATAGCATAAATAATAGAAATTATGTAGAACATGCAAGCAAATCTTACAAGAATTATGATTTCTTTACTTTGGTTTTCACTTTTCACTTATCTACTTGTTTCACACATAATCAAAGGCTTTTTCTTAAAGAATTCTCATTCTTTGGCTTTGTTTTTTAATATTATGATAACAAAGTAAGACTTTTACGCTACACTAACTAAGACAGGTAACATAAAAGGATCTTATATGTATCCCTCAGCCTTCTCGGTTAGCGAAAAATTTTGATCGAACATCTTTTTTAAAATTAAATAATTATTTTTGTGCATAAATTCAAAATAAGAAATGAATAAAATTATTCCATAAATAAAACTTAAATAAAAGTTCATAAAATAATCAATAATAATAATAATAAATTAAATAGTAATACATAAAATTAGGTAATAAACTAAAATAAGTGCACAAAATATAAATTAATGCATAAACTTAAACTTAAAAAGTGCACAATAATTAAAATAATATAAGCTTGATAAAATAAACTAATATCTTAATAAAATTTCTCAAATCACAAAGCTGCTAATCTAAACACTAATTTCTAAAGGGACTAAAATTAAGATAACTTTTATTAAATTTTCTTTTGACTTTTCATCAAGGTCCTGAATTGGCCATTGTCATCATGAAGTTATAATTAATTTAATATTCTAAATTCATGTAAAATAACCTTCACTTATTTTAAGTATTAGATTTTAATTATATTTACCTCTAATTTAGGTCCCTTATAGAAATTACTATAAATATTGACAGCTCAAATTAATATAATATTATATAAATAATATGATAAATTATAAAATATAATAATGATAAAATAATGTACAATGGACAACAACATACATAAAAAAGGGACATTAAATTAACTTGAATTAAATAATGAACCACATAAATATAAAGAAAAGGTAAAATAAAAAGAAGAAACTAGAGTGACACTAGTCCGCACTAAAAGTAGAAGAAGATAATTTTTAAGTGGTAAACTAAAAAGAAAAACTGGAGCGTGGTAAACCAACAAAATCGGTAAGGAAAAAGAGAATTTTTAATTTAGTGATAAAATAAAAAGACAAAATTGGAGCGTAGTAAATGAAGGGACTAGTGGGTAAAGAAGGGAATCTTTTTTTTTTCAATCATTAATAGTGTTTTAGTTATTGTTTTGGTCAAAAATCATTCATAACTATAATGGAATGACAAAATAAACTGATAATAGTAAATAAAAGTGAGCAACTCAAATATAAAATGATAGTATGTAAAACAAGTAGTAATAATAATAAAGGTAGCCATGATTTTATCTTATGTAAAAAAAATTTATATTCTACTTGATTAATATAATGTGGACAGATGAAAATAATGTGAAAAAAATTTGTCTATACACTGACCTTACTCCCTCAATCTCTCTTGTTTTGCCACTCTTCTACATTTAACATAATTCTCTCTATTTCTCTTTTTTTTTCTTTCTCTCTTCTTAACTATGTTCTCTCTTTTATCTCCCATACACCCACTCTTTTTATTTTGTCAAACACTCACCCAGTCACTCAAATCACTTTTCACTCACACACACTTTCACACGTCAACCCTTATCCCCTTTTATAGATTGTATGATTGGTTGGTGATTGGCGGTAAGTAAATGCACCGCCTAGGTAGATTTTTTTTTTGTTACTCTTTTTATCTTCTAGTATAAAATTATACACCTAATTATTAATACTCAACTTAATATTACTTATTATTCTTAATAAATTTTATTCTTAATTTAGTATGATGTAGTTTAAATTTATTCTTATTAATTTATGGTCTTATTTTAAATAGTTAATGTCTATGTTTTAACTTTTTGGTTTAATCTTAAAAATAGATATTGGTACAAAATTATCAAATAAGACAAATAAAATATTTAAATCAAATACATAAATTAAAACTGTTACTACACAAATTATTTTTTGAAAAAGGATATGTTACAATTTTCATGTGTGCATGGACATGCACTAAAAATGTGAGGATGCATATTTTATGAATTTGCAGAAGCGCACAAAACTCGCAAATGCGTGATATTGTGTATTAATAACTCCAAAATGAAGCAGTTTCATTTAATGAACCCTCCCTCTATATATTTCAAATCCAACCGGTTCCTCTTAGAAAAATTCAAACCTTAGCTTATCTCAACTCCTCTTCTCCTCTCCTCCTCTCCTCCACTCTCTTCCTCCTCCAATCATACCTCCTCTAAGCTTCAAGATGAGGATTTGTTAATAGTTTATGCTAGGTTTCTCCCTTTATTTCTTCGTTGTTCTTGATTTGGGTGTTTTTATTCATAGTTGTTGTCATGTTTGGTTACTTTCTGACGTCCATAAAGTTGTTCTAGTGAGTTTATGATTACTCATGGGTGTTTTTGTTGCTTCCATGGCAGAAATTGGTGCTATTCCTCTCCTCAAAGATCTATCAGGCACCTCATGCTCCGCCCTTAAGGTAAGTGGGTTCAAACTTGTGACCTTTATTTTTGATCATTAGAGATATTTTCTTTGCACAGAGATAATGGATCATGATTTTAAAAATTATCTCATGACTAGTGTGAATTTATACAAATTTATGATGAATTTAGAAATTTATGCTCTCAATGTATCATGAAAATTTGTTAGAAAAATTCATGGGACCATAAATGCTGCATAAATGGTATTTGTGAATAGATTATGATTACGAGTATGAATTATTGATTGCTTGTTTACCTCAGTATTTTTGGAATTATGTATTCATGAGTTTTGGCTTATAGGAATAAGAATTACAGCCCTTAGTTATGAAATTAGAGAAACTTTTCCTAGTTTTCATGATTTTAGCTTATATGGTAGTTATAGAGAAAAAAATAGTGAGTTAACATTTGTAAGATCATTAGCCTTGGTACCAAGTTGTCTATTAAAGGACAATCTTGGTCACTATTAGAGTATTCAGAAATGGAATCTAGTTAGGTATCCACTATAGGACCTTATTATTTGCCCATTACAAAACCTCATAAAGTGTGCTTCATGTTAGAATTTTCTAGGTTTGGGAGCTATTGATTGATGGGTGTTTTAGTTTTATACACTTGGGTTAAATAGATAGCTTGTTGTTCCTTGGAGACCCATTTAATATTATCTTGTGATCAATCATGGGTTTGGAATTCACCATGTGTTATTGTGCTTAGGCCTAATAGTGAGTGTGTTGGAGGGTGTTAAGACCCAAGGTAACCTTGGTCTATGATGGATAGGACCTGTACTATATATTGATTCTTTGGGTAGGATCCTACTTCTCTCTAAACTCTTAATGGCTACTAATCCATTAATGTGGCGTATTGCATTGGAGACGGAGAAGGAAATTCTATACTTGGCATACACAATTGTGTGTTTTCTTTTGTAACAAGAACCATGGATGATTTTCTTGGTAATATGAATTAGTGTGGTGCGTAGATTTACCTTTTCAAAGGTTAATATTTAGCAAGTATGTGGCATCAAGCCATTGAGGTTAAAGTATATTATCCCATAATTTCTATCAAGAAAAATCCTATAGGCACTTGGTATCCTTTGAATGTCAAAACTTAGAAACCTTATTGCCATAAATGTGGAGCAAAGATAGTTCTACATAAGTTTGCCTAGTTCTTAGAGAGAGACTAGAATGACCTTGACATCTTTGTTTGGTAAAAGATAGAAGACATGGATGATAATATACTCTATACCGGTTGCAATGGAATATCAAGGCTTATGGAAGATCTTGATATTTTTAATCCTATTGGTGCAAATAGATGTTTAAGACTAAGAAGACTCCATTAATAGACATGTAGTGGTTTAACATATGTGATGTGGCTAAATGGTTCATTAAAAATGAGAGTAGTGCAATATCCTAACTTTGAACATAATACACTCGAGTCACATTGTGGTTAATTATTAGTTGTTATGCCTTTGTCTCAAAACTTAACTTGTTTTTCTTTAAAATATGAGTAATAAAAATACAGGTAAATACCAGAATGAGCCACACGTGTATGTAAATACCAGTCAAAACATACACAACAATAGCAATTATATAAACCTCATCATGATATTAAACCATAGCATAATATAACACAAATTGAGATGACACATCATAGTCATAATGTAATAGAAAGATCCCATAAACATAAAGGACAACCTAAGATACCAAGCCTACCAACAAAGGTTGAGCATACCATAGTTATAGCATAACTAAACCAGTTGCAAGTGCACATCCACCAAAGAAAAAACTATGAATGGGTACAAAAGAGCAGGATAGCACCCTAAAGCTACTGAATAAAGAAGACTATCCCCATGCTCTCGCTGACACTTTGATCAATTTGTAGTGTAGTTCCAACGTTAGCATCTCAAGGAAAACCACAAGCAATGCCATCATCTCATCTAAAGACGACACTAAATAAAAGAAAAGGGATGATAAACTTATTCAATATGCTTAGTAGGCCTCCCAACTCTAACACAATTGTCACCATCATCGTCCTAAGCCCCTTTAGTTTTCATTATAAAAAAAAGTGTACATATATAAGATTCAATTTTAAACTTCTCAAAACAATTTATCCAAAGTAGGTGTCTTTTAACATGAGTTTTGATGTCATTATTGCAACAAATATCTCATGTATGCATGACAATGCCTCATTTGCATAAATAACACATGTAAATAACATAAGCATATTCACAACATGAGTCTATAGCATTCATATCTAAAACACAAATAAGGCTAAGTATATAAGCAATAGATAAGTTAAAGAACAAAAATTACCTAGCAAATAAAACACATGATTAAGCATAAAAACCTTGTCTGATGTGCTTTTCTTAATAAAATAAGATACTTTTGAATTAAAAAATATTCTTTTTGTGTTTTTGGGTATGTTTGGGTAATTTTTTTTTAAGTAAAAGCAAAATCACTAGAAAAAGTAAAAGATAATCTTTTTTGAGAAGATAGAATTTTTGGCTTTTGAAAAAAGATCTTTCTATAGCATAAAAAAGATATTTGACAATAAATAAAGGTATTTTAATATTACATGCAAATATAAATTGATATTATATCCAAACATAAATCAACTTTTACATTTCCAAAAGATCTTAATTAAAAAAATCAATTAAAAAATATCCTTTTTGAGAAGCATATCCAAATAGGCTAAAAAATAGAGCAATCACATAATACATAATATTACTTCACTTTCTTAGGTGACTTAACATTCAAAATCATATGATCTAGTAAGGCAGGACAAGTATGATAAGTCACATAGCATTTAACATGCATGGAAGGCAAGAGAACCCATGCCATTTATTTTCATGTACTTGAACTCTTAAGTTCTTTTCTTAGTAACTACCTTCTTACATCATCACCTAAACCAACCATCTCATCTCACTAGCAATTTTACAAATAGCCAGCAAAACTTCACCTCATCGATCACCTATGATGAGCTCAACATAACTAGCCATTACAAGATTTAATGAGATAATATAGGGGGAAAACATAACTTTATTGCCTTAACTTAACTTTCCTATCATGAGCATGCAACATAAATCGAGACCTCATGAAAATACTATGAGGCATGGACTATACTTGTAGGAGATCTTGTAAATCATAATTAGACATTAAGCATGCACATGACAATCACATATAATAGTATGAGGCATATGAGGCATATGAGTATCTGTCACAATTTATCATCAAATCTCATTAAAACTAGACATGCTGATATAATTCGCATAAATTTTCTCTATGTCCACAAATTTGACAAAAATCCGGCAACATAACATCTAAGAATAGAGTTTCACCAAATTTATTTCCTGTCAATTCACATATTAATCATGCATCTCAATTATCCATACGTAATCTCAATATGCCACGATCATTATTCCATCAATCACATAAGCATGCCTCTCATACATGCTTATATCCATAGGCATATTATTATCAATATCTTGTCGAAACATAAACATGCTCATACCCAATTGCTGGAAACTAAAGGGGAACTAAGCCAATGCATATGCTATGCTTAACAGAATATATATACAATATTCATGATTCATAAATTTCAAGATTCAAGCATGCGTAATTATCAATTCATATCTCCCATTTTCATCTCAAGTAATTCAAATTCCAAACAATTCTCACAAGCATAATCCACATAGTGTACCAATCATATCAATACCAAAAAGTCATTAATATTTATACTTTAGTTCTAAAGGGGTCAAAACTGAAATTTCTATAAGTATGTAGGTTAAAGTGTAAATTTCTCATATTAATACTTTCTGAAAACTAATGATCTGATCTTCAAAATTATTTTACACTTTTGGGAGACCCAATACCACTTAGAAATCATTTTTAAATAGCATGAAAATCATCTTAGGCCCTTGGCCAAATTTATTAGACTTTAGGGGCTAAAGTGCAAAACTCTACTTTTTGATACTTAGTGAGTACCAACACTTCTAAAAATTCTTTTTAACATTATAAATGACATTGTTGAAAGTAATTGCATTTGTGAATTATTCTTTTTAGTTAATAATAACATAACCCTAGATCTTAGGAACTCCTTGTATAGGTAATTTATTTAATTGAATTTTCTTCCATTATTTTATTAATTTCTTTCAAACAAAACCTCAATTTTCAATTGGCTAGTAACACTTCCTTTTGAGACAACCTAGGTTGTGCCTTTTAACTATGTTTTTTGTGCAACTTAGCATAAAGTAAATTTAAATTTGTTGTAGGTAGTGATAGTTCACATCATGTAGGCAATTAGAAACTTGGTACATGACTTAGACCTAAGGTAGAAACTATGTGTCATGACCTAATTTGATAGGAACATGACTAGCACCAAGGGATTAGGTCTCCACATAAGCCTTTAGTAACATGACTAGCTGATATGCATAGTAAAATATAATTTCATTCCAAACTTAATTTAAACATAAAATAATAATCATTATAAATCGGTTCCCAAATAATCCAATTGCAACTGAAAATCATAATCTTGAAGCATTTCCAAAACGTAAGTCCTAAGCATAAAACTCAATAATACTAACATGGACCATAGCCAAATATAATTAAAAAAATAATTGTAAGTAAAAAATAAACAAACATAAAACTATGGATGTCTGGGATTCTACCTGCATGATTACAAGAGCACTAATAAAGCTAACATGAACTAATTAATGTTAAGCTTCACTCTGGAGGAAAGCTCACCAAAAGAAGCTACAACATTATTGAGGTGGATTCTATGGTGCAACTGAACCTATAGCTGTATTTCAACTCACATCCCACATGGGATGACAACAAAAATACATATAATGTACATGCAACTAGGAAAAATAGTTTAATATTTACATACATATAGCTATGCGAAGAAATCATTTAACCTAATTAATTGAAAAGTAATTAATGGAGAAATAGGAAAGTTGAACTGAATAAATTAATTCTACTAGCTTATAACTGTCACTAGGTTCCTTAACTTAACTAGGGAGCTAGTTCTCTGTCCACTACTTGGTACTAAGGTTAACAATCATGCAACCGTTAACTCACTATTCTATTTTTCCTTAATTACTAGCTAAAAACTAACATATAAATAACCAAATGCTTTTGCTGTCATGCTAAACTGGGGTTTCATGCATTTTGTAAGTTGAGAAAAACATAATCCTATAGCATACATGCAACAAGAATGGTCCTATGAACTTTCAACATAATATTTTCATATCTATAAAAACATTAATTTTTTTAACTAAAATTATGACCATGAGCTTAAACCTATTCATCGTTTAGCTTGGTGTGTGCTTCCAATGCCAACTTAGTAACTACTAAAGAGTACATAGAAACCACAAATGACTGATAAATTTACTAAGAATTGAATTGGAAGAGCAGGGAGGAAGAACATTATGAGACAACCATGCTTGACAGTGGCCTAATCCCTAAACTTCAGAGAGGAAGGAAGAATTCTAACAAAATCCATGAGAATCACTTATCAGAAGTTTAGGAAGGAGGAAGAATAGAGGAAAAACGTGAGAGAAAAGTGTAGAGAGCATTGAGTGATAGTTAGGGTATTTCACGAGCTTAGGGATGAGTTTATTTAGTGTGTAGGGCATTTTAACGAAATTGCATCATTTTTGGGGATTCTGATATGGAAACGGGTGTCCACACATTTTATTGTGCATCCATGCACACGAGGCAAAATGGGAGAAACACTTGGGGACATAAACCCCATGTATTTCAAATGCATATTAGTGGAACCAAGAAATCTGTGTTCGTGAAATAAAGCCTGCGTCTGTGGAACTAAGAAATCCACATCCAGACTCAAAACCTATGTTCGCGCTTTTATGCAGATTCTGTAGAATCTTCCCTAATCCTAGGGAAGGCCTTCCGGCCTTGGATGACCTTTGTACGAGTACTTAGACCTAGAATATTATACCGTAATTGTTAATTATCTAGGAATAGAATTTCATAATTGTGTTGAATTTATGAAATCAAGATTTCATGGAACATTTTAATGCCTTTGATTCTAGAATTCATATTAATTATTTAAGCGAATATTATGTTAGGTATTTATTAAGTTAAGGAATCCCATCAATTAAATTCAATAAAGTTCATTATATTAAGAATTTAATACTCATACAAACACAAATATAATCCGGAGATATTATCGAAATATCTACGACATTACCCATTTCATAGTTGACACCACTCATCGCTATTTCCATAGATCAAAATGTTATGTGTTACTGTTAGGCTTGGTTTGATATTGTTGTTACCTGAAAAACTCCTGAGCTCTTGGACTCCCAAAAATGTTCTCTCAAAAAGCCATAGTATCACTATTTGATAAAATAATACAAAAGTTATTTTCAATAAGCAGGAGCCATAGAAGTAGTGTTTTGATAAACATATTATAAAGTTGTTCTCAAAATATAAAGTGACTATAATAGACATAATATTAAAGAGAATAACTTTTAACTTAAAAGCTTTAATTAATGGAAGGATGAATTTGGATTTTTATTAAAATTCAAGGGCTATATTAATTTTTAAGTTTTGTTAAATTTCAAAGAATAGAAGCCAGTTTTAAAAAGTACTCCATGAGGTGCTTTTAAAAGCACCTTTGACTATTCAAAGTTGAGAGTAAAAGCACCAAAGCTTTTTGGTTTATCAAATAAGAAAAGGTGGCTTGTTGGTTTACTGAAAAAGTGGCATGTGCTCTTCATAAACCAGAGCACCTAATCAAAGAGCATTATCAACTCTGCCCTTAGTCCCACATGTATAGGAATATAAACTTTTTGCAATACTTTGTCTGCCAAGAAAGTAATTTGCTATGATATGTTTTCAAACATTAGCAGTCCACGTTGAGCCATTGACCACCTCCGATATTTGAGGTTGAAAATACAATAGAAATAAGCTTGTGCTATATATCAACAAAGTTTACAACCACCATAAACTCATATTTCTTAGTTCATAAATTTTGAAAAAAAAAAAGTGTTCTAGGAGTCATCTTATAGTGGTCCTCAAAAGTGCTTGCGGTGTCCTTCTTTTAATTATTTAAGGCATGAGATACAAATAGAACCCAAAAAAAGAGAACAACTTTAGGAACACCAGAATAATCAAAATCTGCAATTTCATTTGTTACATGTGTTACTGTTAGCAGTCATTATTCTCCACAGAGGGGAAGATTCACATTTCATGGCTACAACGCAATAAGTGTACGGATTCCCACAAAAGGGTTCGAAGGTTGGAATATGTTCTTCGTTCAGGTCCTTATATTGGAAACTGCATAAATACTTCCATGGTAAGTGATAGGGTTACTATTTAAAGAAGATTACACTCTAGTCTCTGGATAAATCACTAATGCAAATCTTATTTATCTCAAACTTTTGAAGACATTGTCTTATTGTAATATTTATATACTACGCATTGGTTTGTGTTTACTGCAAAAACTTCCTAGCTAGTTCAAATTAATACTACTGAGCATTGAACAAAAGTGTATTGAGTCACATTGTGGTCCTCAAAAGTGGCTGCACTTTTTCGCTTTTATGAAAGGCGTGAGATTCTAGTTGATCAAAGTTTAGACAGAAAGTAGAAGAACTAATGGAGCTTCTTGTCGTGTATCGGTTTGATGCCCTTCCTTGGGATATCATTGAATGCTTCATAGATGACCCTTAGACAGTTACTTGCACCTCCGAGACTTATTCCAAAGACAATAAAGAGAAAATAAATTTGAACCTGTTCTTGTCTAGCTAGAGGTAGAATAGGCTAGTGTATAGGCAGGCTAGAGATGCCGCCCCCTTGCTCCCTGCTTTGTCGTGTATATAAAGCTAGGGCACTAATGATGGGAGTTATGATTGGAAAGCGGTTATGAATTTGATAGGAAAGTTATCTGCATCCATTGGTAACTACCATGTGTTCTGACGGGCTGACAAATTTTTTATTATTTAAATTTTGATAAAAATAATATACGACAACCCATTGGTATATCCATAGATAATGGATGACCTATTACACGTCATTTGGGATGTACAATTTTCGATGGGTATATCGATGGATTTACTGAGGGTGGTTATTTATTCTGGTTATTTATTCTAAGCCTTTCGGTAACCTGTTGGTATATCCAAGCGCTCCATGTGGCATGAATGTTCTTATGAAGGGGTACCAACGGGTAAGAACCAACATAAAATTTATTTTTTATTCTTTTTAATTCTTATATATTATTGACTAATAAACCAATGTGTTCTTCATAAATTTAATTTATTCTTTATTTTGTAGTTCCTCAAGGTAACTATAAAATTTTTTTATTTTTTAATTCTTATAAATTATCGATAGGTAAATGAGAGTGTTTTATAAATTAAATTTATTTTTTTAATTTTTAGTTACATACTGACGAGTTTGTATTAAATTAATTATATATTTTTTAATAAATTAAATTTTATTTTTTATTTTAATTACCGATGGTATATCGACGGGTTTTTGAATTTTTGGGACATTGGCGCACGTCTTTTGGGATTCCCTATACCCGTTGGTAATTCCGTCTGTAATTTGTGGAACGTGAAACATATGTTTCCTTTAATGGTTACCGACGAGTTTTAGTAACCCATAAAATATTACAAACTCGAACCCCTTTTCTTCCTAATTCTTCTCTCTCTCTCTCTCTCTCTCTCTCCCCACTGCCACCACCCTTCTTTATCACCATTTGTCGCCACTAGAGCTCTGTCACTAAACCGAACCACCATTGCAATCTAGGTATGCTAGTAAGCATTTTAATCAGTTTTGGTTTTTGATTTGGCTTATTTTTTGTTCATTTTTTTTGCCCAAAGTATTGTTTTTTTAATGCATTGAAGAGTAATTATTGTTGCTATTTTGTTAATATAGGAGCTTTGGTTTGCTTTTTTTTTCTTCTAATTTTATTGTGAGTTTCCTACACATCAATGCTTATGAGTGTGCTAATTATGTATTTGTTCATTTTTTATTTTTAGGATTGGATTTGATTGCATGCTAGGAGCTTGATTTTTTGTTTGTGCACTAATATACATGTTAGTAATGAAATCCTTGTTATTTATGTGCTTTAATATGTATTTAGGATAAATACTTACAATTTCTATAATATAATTGTAGGAAATAGGGGGTTACATGACTTGGGAGGAAGGGCGTAGAGATCCTTCCCTAACTTGTTTGCATTGTTTATATAGGATTCTTGTGTTTATGGAGATTGCAGGATATGTATATTATGGAGTTATAAGGGGATGTGCTCTAGAATAATTTTTTGGATTATGTGAATTGTATGTAATTGTTAATATGTAATTATTTAAATATGTCTGTTATGTTGTTCATGTTTAATGATGTCTATGATTGTTGAATACACTGAATTATTTGATTATGGAAGCTCCTAATTTAAGTGAAGAAGTTGTGAAATTTTGTAAAATTTTTGTTAGGCAAATAAAATTAAAAGTAATTGAATTTAAAAAGTTTAAAGACAAATTGAATGTGTTTGAAAGTAATATTGTGATGTTTTTGAAAAAATTGTAGGGTTTAGGTTACTCATACATGTAATGTTTCCTTCAAATAGATTGCATTCTAATAGAGGGGAGATTTAATTGGAATTCTATAATGGTGTTGAAGAATTTATGAGGATAGCATGTCAAACATAACAATTCATTGATTAGGAAAAAGTTTGGTGTCCATGTAACAAGTGCAAATGTTGGAAGTATTTAGATGATGATATCGTAAGGTTCATTTGTACAAGTGGTGATTCACACCTAACTATTGGATTTGGATCGAGGATGGGGAGGTAGTTAATGTAGGGAATCAAGTGGGTATGCTTTAGACTGGAAGTAGTTCTGGTAGGGTCTACATAGCTCAACACAATGTGGGTAATATGTCATGGGGGGATAATTTATGTAGACCTCAAGAAATGGTTTTTGATGCCGCGGGTCTTGAATTTGCGGCTCATCATTCTCAGCCTTCAATTGAGGAGCCTAACCAAGATGTTATTAGGTTTTATAGCCTGCTGGAGGCTGTAAGTCAACCTTTATGAGAGGATAGTGTGCACTCCAAGTTGTCATTAATAGTTTGGATGTTGACTATTAAGTCTAAAAGGAACCAAAGCCAAAGTTCTTTTGATTAGTGGGTTGTCCTGATTAGATGAACTAAGTTTGAATCTCGATGTAATTCCAAAAGATTTTATCACTTCTAAACTTAGGTTAAAGCAAATAAAGATTAACAGCTATTTGAAAAGCTGCATGCTTTATTACAAAGAAGATATTACATTGATTGAGTGTAAGTTATACCAAGAGCTTAGGTTTAAACCTAAGAGACATAGAATGGGAGGTATAAGTGTAATACCTAAGGTACATGAACGGAGACTGTCACCTACCTCCTCAAATTATAAATTTATTTTAATGCTAAGTTGCACAAAAAAATGTAGTAAAGGACACAACCTAGGTCATATCTCAAGGAGGCCTTATCACTTAGTTGGGAAAATTGGGGGTTTTGAAGAATGAGATTTAATCAATTTAAATTAAAAGATAACAGCAACAAGGTAATAGCAATAGTAAAGAGGCACTAGTGTAAGGTATTCTTAGAATTGGAAATTAATTATCATTGATCAAATATTAAACCCATTGGTGGCTATTAGTAATAAATTACTCGCAATTCTACTAGTGAACAATCAACCTCTAGAATTTGATCAATACAAATAACCAAAAAACAAGATCTCAATTTACTTAGAAATTACAGTGATTTAAGGTACTAATTACTATAGCCTAACCGCAATCGAAAGTTAATTCTAATGTTCTCCCTCAAATATAAACCAATAGATCTATCAATTTATGCCCAAAGGGTTTTCCTAAACGATAATCACCAATTTAGTTATCCCAATAAAGATTATAGCAATCACCACAATAATTATAGGAATATAAACCAATGTATTTAATATCAAAAGAGGTCTCAAACATTATTCTAATACATCCGGAAATCCCTACACTAATAAAGAAATCTACCCCTCAATCTCTAGAGGACTACAACAATGAAGATAAATAAAACCTGAAAATAATAGCAACAATCATTGTCAACATTTCCAAGATAAAGCACCTTCCCTAATGGAATCCCTAAGAGAGAAGAGTAGAGAAGAGATAGATGTAGAGAAAGAATAATAGTAACTTAAAGTGCAGATATAAAAATGAGTTAAAAACTACGATAAAAGTTTGTGTCAATCCCTTAAATACTGCTATCTAAAATGGGCCAAAGTGGGGCCCAAAAAATAATTAATTCGCTACTAAAATGCCATCGCATGAGCGTTAGCGCGGTGAGCTATGTTGTTTAAAATTATTTTTCAAGTGTTGTTGAGCGCTGCAGCTCTGGATAGAATTGACATCTTCACATATTTGGTCACTCTTTGAATAAGCTTTGTAACGCCACCAAAATCACCTCAATTGGACATCTCCAGCTTCCGAATATTGCGAAAATACTAACTGGAGGTTAAGTTGGATAACTAATCGGACATCTCAGCAATCTTTAATCTTGTAACTTAATTTTCACTAAGATTCTCTTAGAACTGGGTTTTGAGCTGAGCATTAAATTTTTAAAGGACTATTTGAGCTTTCTAAAACATCCTTATTTGTTTCAATCTGATCCTTGTAAGAGAGATACATATTTTCCATTACAGTGCTTTTGCAAATGTGCTTAAATGAGCTCAAGAACTCTTATATTTTGCTCAGAATTCTCCCAAATTGTTCACTACTACAAGCTCCATGCAGAGAGTTGCAGCCTTGTTCTTGACATTTTGCATTTAATTCAAAGCTCATGTATACAAAAACTATACTCAAGGTTAACGCAACAAGCTCTAATCAAATAATTATTCCAAAATCAATGCAATAGTCAATGATTTTATAAAAAATGCATAATGAGGCACAAGTCAAAATCCTAATTAGTCACATCAATAACATAGTAAAACTCATGCAAAAATCTAAGAATTAGAAGTAAGATTAGTGGCATAAATGCCTCTTATCAGTACACATGTTAGTGAATGGGTTCCATACAACCTCAGGGTCCCTTGGGACCTACCTGTGTTGGGGAAGGGCTCGGGTGCCTGGGCGGCAAAATGTAGAAATGGGTGTTGTTGTCAGCTATAGAGGTCTCAAGGGTAGGTTTCACAGTTTTGGTGGCCTGAGAACCGCTATAGCGATCGTAAGTGATCGGTTGGAGGGTGCAAGACTCCCTGACCACAAAACGACACCGTTCCACTTAAACACACCCTACCCTTCTTTTAAAGCCCTGGATCGAGCTCCCTCCCCCAAATCCGAACCCTCACCCCTTAAACCCCATTTTCTTTCTTCCTCTCTCAATCCAACCCCAAATCTTTCTCCTCTAGATCAAAGGTAACAGATTATTGTTAGTTTATATTAGATTTCTCCATGTTCTTCCTTTTCCATATTGTGGGTTGTTGTCATTCTCCATTATTGTAAAGTGGGGGTACTCCCCCAATATTGTTAGTGTTGATCTAGGGTAATTTAGGAGTACCCATAGATTTCTTATGAGTTTTGTTGCTTCAATGGCAAGCATTGGTGCCATTCCTACTCTCAGAGCTCCGTGGTGTTGGCTCTTCAGGTCTACCCTCAGGTGAGGGGATTTGATCTCATGGCCTTATTTTGGTCATTATATTAATATTTTCTAGTATTACAGAGTATTTAGAAATTTGAAAAATGGATTCTTACATGATATGATTTATCTAAAAATGTACTTTAGTTAGTAATGCTCTATTTGAACTTATATATGAAAGTTTATGATTTTAGAATATGCATGGAACTATATTAGGGAATAAAAGTTTTATATGATTTAATTCATGATTTTGATTGATTATGAAAATAATAAAATTATCTATGATTAATGAAATGAAACTTAAGGCTTTATGTTTGTTAAGAAACTTAAAACATGTTGGGATTAGAATTGATAGAACCCTTTTTTATGATTATGTGGACTTAGAATTGGGAATTATTGAGAGAAACGGAGCTTAATAATGGAGTAGTTCTGTTAACTTTGGTATACCAAGGCCCGTGAGGGGCACTTATCCACATGTTAGATCAATCCATGAAGGAAGCAATTCGCAAGGGCTGAGCACCCACCTTCAGTTTATGGATAGTCTTTCTTTTACTAATTATCTTGAGAAAACAAAGATGATTTTTATGTTTATTGCAAATCTATGGTTTAATAACTTTATACAATTTATATAGAAATAATTTATGAGTTTTGTAACATTATTTATGTATTTTTTTCTTTCTTGTCCCATGTATGTTTATGGGTGAAGATTTACTCACTGAGTTTTGTAATAAAACTCACCCTTTTTCCTTTTCCTTCCAGAACAAGGTATAACTTTGGATCCTCCACTCCTTCCTCCTCAGCAACATTAGATATTTAGATTGGGTGAGTTTCACATTACCATGAAGTGTTTGTATATGCTTTAGAGTGCTCTAGTGATAGGGGGTAAGGTCCCGGACCTCATAATTTATATTTTGCATTTTGATTCTTATGATTCTTTTTGTATTTAAAGTTGATATAGCTTTCACGAATCATTTGTAAACAAGTGACTCCGTTTGAATCATATATTACAGCTATAGTTTTAGATTTTAATTATGGGAACGAGTTAGTCAAGTTTATTATGAGTTTAATATGAGATTTGATTTACGACACAACAATCATGAGGCTTACGTGGGGATGATATTCCTAACGTTCTCAGTCACGATCCAAATCGGGGCGTGACAATAAGGATGTCCCAGAAAAGAATGCACTATCTACCTTTAATTCATTGACTCAAGAGATTGTATGCATCAATGAGCTCGGCTTCTCATATAAGGTGGCATAGTGAAAATCGGAAGGGTAATGGTGTGATAACTTATCCATTACATGCGTAAAATTGGAAACATTTTGATCAAACATATCCTGAGTTTGCCTCTGACTCTTGAAATGTTAGATTGGGACTTTGTGAAGATGGATTTACCTCGAATAACTAATTTGCAAACTCTATTCGTGTTGGCCCATAATTGTTACGCTAGACAATCTCCCTCCTAAAATGTGCATGAAATATCTTTATCTATTCTTAACATGTATAATCCCTAGCCCTGATAATCAAATTTTGGATATTTTTTATATTTATCGTACTTTGTATTTATTTTATTATGATACTTTGTTTATTCACTTCATTACTTTGTTCATTTAATTATCATCTCATTATTTACTTATTTCATTTCATTTTAATTGATAATTAAATTATTATATAAATAAAAAATTGAATAAATGTCAAACAATTAGATAGTTTATATAAATTCCTCATATACAATAATGTATTCATCATCGAAAAGGTATACCTTTGGAATTAAATGTATTTAAAAAAAATAATATTGAACACTCAACTCTAAACACATAAGTAATAAATAAATAAAATATTTTTTTTCAAAACCAGTTGGTTCAAATAAAATACCCAGTAAAAAATAAATAAAATATTTTTTAATTACAAAAATCTCATTGGAAAAAATGAAATACCTATTGGTAATATTATTTCCTTGATAACCTCATTTGATGCCTTTAATACAATTGCACCAATTGATTTTTTAACCTGTTGGTATACCTATCTAGAATTACCAATAGGGGATATTACCCTTTGGTAATATTCTGACAAACCAAAAACTGATCCTCTGTGCCCATCTATAAAATTTTATTGATTCCAATTAAACCCATTAATATCCTGCATAAATCTTGTGGTGTAGGTAGGGAGAGTGACCAGTTCTGAGGTCATGGGAGTAATGGGGAAGGGTTGCCCACGCTAAAAGGTCAAGCCATGTTGACCAACCAATCCTGAACCTCACTTTTGACACCATGTTAAACACTTTTAATTTTAAGATTCGAAAGAGTTAGAACAATGTTATGTGATAACGATAAGATGGTGAGAATATACCTTTTTAAGTATGGGTATTGATGGGTGTCTTTAAAATAGAATGGAGAATTAATAAAACTTTTTTGAAAAAGTATGCTAGTTCTCTTAAGCTTAAGGTTTATTATTATTTTTTCTTGTTTGATTTCGAATGAGATGATAAAATTATGCCGTTAAAGATTACAAAAAAGTCGTTAAATTAAAAGTATATATAGCTTCTTCTTTTTTTAAGTATATATAGCTACACTTAACACACATCTTGATAACTTTGATGTTATTTTATACTTAGTTTTTGAAGATCTATATGCTGAATTAGTATATTTGACAGAGGTTCTAATTCTTCTCATCACTCTATCTCTCCTGATAGTACATAGATTTGAAGGCTAATTAAAGAATAGGTTAATTATAAAAATGGAGGTTAAGTTAAAAAATAGTAGAAAATGAGTGCAGGAGATGGAGACAAAGATCCGAAAGCAAGAAGAGATTTATTTAAGAGAAATCTAGCCAAGTGAATGATGACCATGCTGAACATAACTTAAAGAGGCCAATTCTAAGATGAGTTGCCAGTCAACGCCTCATGCATGAGGTGCCATGTTGGACAAATGGAGAGCGGACACACGGCATCTTACATCGAGCATCACTTTGTGCTTAGTTTGTTACTCTTTGTGGGCGAATTGTATGGTAGGGAAAAATGAGTTTGGGATCACGTGGTCCCTAAATATTATCCATTGAAAATATTGATCTAATGGTGCGGATGAATTGCTTGACAAAGTCCTTAATATTACAAAAGTTGCCCAAGATAAGTTAAAATAAAAAGTGAATTGTATATTGGCCCAAGTTGATTCTAAACTTTGCTTGTTGAATTATTAACAAGAGATAAATGAGATTAAAAACAAATGCAATTTATTGGTGATAACTGGTTTCACTTCTTCCCCAACATTCATCGAAGCTGGCTAACAAATGACCCTTGGTGCATCAACATCATTGAATCCATCAACGAAAGTCACAGATGGTCTTAACTGGGTATAACGATTTTAGATTAACAATGCTTTGAGCAAAGATCCTTCGTTTCATCACGTCGACGATGGAGACAAGCGAAGCTAGCACCGCTCGTGGTGGACCAAGGCTCCTGGCACGCCTCCCATGGTGGTCATCCTAGATCGTGTGTCTACCTAGTTGGTCCTGAAGGAGCTTTGGTTGTCACAGTCAAATGATATTGAATATCCATGAAAAAGGGGCTTGCAAAAGTTAGGATTAGGGATTTGGACAAATATAGAATAGGAAAGAGATCAAATTGGAAGTAGTCTTCTTCAACAAATTAAAATTTTTTTATTTCCCTTCTTCCTGCTTCTAACAACGTTCCAGTGTCCTCACGCCATTGTTTTCGCAGCTTTCAAAACAAAAAGAGAAAGAAAGCTTTTCAAACAAAAACAAAAGCTAGTTATTCAATGTTTATATTTTTCCATTTTTATCGAAGATGGCAACTTAAATCGCTATCCAAGCTATTCAGTCCTCGATATTTCTAGTCTGGTTCTGAAGAGCGTAGATGGAGAAGAGGCTAGCCCTTGGTTCAACTTTCTCCTCTTTGTTTTTTGTCTTTGATTCTAATCTAACAAATTTTTATCCAATCCCTCAAGTTTTTTGAAATTTCTAATTCTAGCCCAGGAGTTGATTAGCACATTGTTTTATATTTTTAATTATACCCCACAAATATCATCTATTTACTAGGATCACATGGACCCAAACTTAGTCTTCCTCATCTTAGAATCCGCACTCTTTGTGTACTTAAGTGTTAATGAAAACTTGAAATTCAAAATACCAAAAAAGAAAAAAGAAAACATCATAGCCAAAAAGAAAAGTCAGATCTTAAAAAAAAAAAAAAGAAGAGTCCTTGGTCCTCAACAACCTCTTATCCACCCACTTCCATGGCCGCCTACCCAACGACCAACGCAGCCACCCATTACGAAGGCACTATTCACGAAAAGGAAGAATGTATGCCCCTCTTTATCAAAGAACCTTATATCTACCCACTTTCATGGCCAAGGACCTCTAGCCCATCCAACGACCGATGGCGGCCACCCATTACGAGGCCCCCATTTGTGAAATGGGTGTGAATGATGGAGCAAGATTCTACTTCAGAGCTAAAAAAAAAGGAATGTGTGTTCCTTTTCGAAGAATCTTTGATCCACCCATTTCCGTGGTTCTGAATCAGTCATAGTTTTATCAATTTCTTTTAAGTTTATTTGGAGCATAGAAATTTGCTTGTATTTCTTAGTATGTAGTCTGTTGTTAAGCTCAATGACTTCTTTCGCATAATGTGCCTTATTAATACATTTGTGTGGGTAATTTGTTGAAGTCATGAGATGGGAGGACATGAAGGTCTGGAACTTTAGTTCGTTAATTAAGTGGAATATATTGTGTGCCCAAAGGCTTGAGTTTGGGTTAAAGGAACCTAGGAAACTCTTGAGGTTTACGAGACTTCATGTAGTTTGAAGAACTGCTTATAGAATTGTGATGCTTTCGCTTTGTGTGTTGTTTTAGACAATGTTGTGTATTAGCTTATCACTTATTGTCTGAGTTGTTGTTTAAACTCTAAATAAAGTTTATTGGTAAATTACACTCACCTCTTCTAGATTTATGAAAATGTAACTCTCACCCTCTTTCTCCACCTCACACTCACACACTCTTTGCTTGTCAAATTTTAAGTATTTATATTAATTCACTCCTCATTCACAGAATACTGTTAATAAACTTAACAAAATGACATTTTTGTGATATTAACTGTTTTTAATTAATAAAATTATAAAAATACATGTATCCCTTATTTATAATTTTATTAATTAAAAATAGTTAATATCACAAAATATCATTTTGTTAAGTTTACTGACAGTATTCTGTGAATGAGATGAAGTGTAATATAAATACTTAAAATTTGACAAACAGGGGTATGAGTGTTAGGTGGACAAATAAAGAGGTATGAGTTGCATTTTCACAAACCTAAAGGAGGTGAGTGTAATTTACCTAAGTTTATTCTTAATTTGTGTACTGGTAGTAGGGGATGGTGATGAATTTCATTTATATGAACAATTGAGATAATTAATGTAGAATAGTTGCATGTGTTTTAAGCCTGTGATAAGTGTTAGATTAATTTACTTTGAAGAAGTAGTCATTGTGTAATATAGCTCTTTCGACTTAAAACTTACTAAGATAGCAATAGATTTTATCTAGGAATTTATCCGCAGTGTTTCATTTCATTTGATGTTATTTACAAAGCAAATTTCATTGGTCACTCTAAGCCTTCTGTATTGTGTAAATATTTAAGATTGCTCACTATCCATATTTTGTAACATTAAGCAAGGAAAAGGGAGCAACAAGTAAGCATCAATTGGCAAGTGAACATTTAGATTGCGTCAATTAAGACCCAAAACATTTAGATTGCTTCCAATCAACAGTTTTAACATTTTGTTAAAATTTAGCAAGTGAAAGTGAACATATGGTGAGCAGTAAGTGAGACCTAAAAGTTAGAAATAGTTAAGAAACATACAAATCCAAGTGAAATAGAGTAGGAAAAATAAAACCAGAGCAGGCAAAAGCAAAACCAAGTACAGAAAACAAATTTTTATACAAGGTCTCCAACCAAGGCAAGCATTTCCACCTAGATAATTTCCTTTAACCCAAATGATAACCAATTTGCCATTGGGTGGCACATGACCAAGCATCTCTTCAAGCAGCTATTCATCTAGCTCCTTAACTAGCTTGTGCCTACATATATAAACCAATAAGTAAGCAAAAAACATTGACAATATCAGAAATGGCATTGACCAAGAAAAAATTGTAGGAAACCTAAAAACTTTATGAATAGCAATAGATAAATCAATACCAATGACACAAACAAATGGGTTTAAACCAAATTCAGCATTCAGAATGTTTGGCAATCAAATCTCACTATGCTAATTAAGGTGAGTTAGAAAGGCACAAATTAGGAACTACGAATATTACTTGGGAAGAACTAATTGGTGGATACAAATATAAAGTAAATAGAGCAAATTAAACCTTGCCTGCTACTAGAATTTTTGCAAAAACTCATTAGTTGAAGCTTAAAGATGCTGATGATTTTGCATTATAGCTTGTTGGTTATGGAGCATGGTCCTAATTTTCACCTCTAACAGCTCAACCTTCTTTGTGTTTTTGTCCAAATATTTTTTATTTCATCCAAGCTTTTATTTGGAAACGCAGGAATAAGCTCGGCTAAAAGGCAGGTCAATATGTAATTGGTGCTATATATCAAAAGTTGTATGAGGTGGTTTGTTTGGAGGTACTTGAGTTGCAGTTTGAGGTTCTTTATCATGAAGGGTAGGAGATGATGAATTAGGTTGAGGGAAGACTTATTCATTTGTGACAAATCACCTGCAATCCAGTCCTAATCTATTTCTCATCTTGCTTTGTGAATGACATGTATTTCATCCAAGAAACATCATAAGAACCTTTTCAGTAGACCTTTGGGTTTGTTCTTTCTCCTAAATGTGAACCCCAAACAATTTCATGATCTTGGTGATGACCATGCCATATGGCAAGTGACTTTTGTCACGGTTTAAAATGCTTAACATTGTTTGGACAAAGACATACCCCAAATTCAGTTGTTTCCCTTGTTGGGCAGACCAAATTATGAAAAGGGGAAATTTGGTCAGTGCATTTTGTTTGTCATACTTGGGAACTACCACGAGTGATGAAGTGAAGGATCCTATAATCTACAATTAGTAGGTTCCGCATCAGGATTTTTGTCATATAATATGCTTGTAACGTCCTTAACGATATGTTTAGAATCAAAATCACACATCAGTGTGCTTACAAATAGCACTACAAGAAACGGCGGTCCTGGGAAAAATAAGAAATACAAAAATTTCGGGTTTCAGCCATTATCGATGGATTTTTCCATCAGTAATTCCAACGGTAACCTTGGCGCCAACTTGATCAGATGTGGCGTGCGAATTACAGATATTCCAACGGTAACTAATATAAAATTTTTTAAAACTAGAAATTAATATTACGACGGATTTTCCGTTGGTAAAATTTTCCGATAAATAAAAATTACGTTATGTGTTGTGATTACCGACGGATTTTTTCGTCGATAAAAGTATCCAAAAAAAAATGGCACAATGTTTTATGATTCCAACGAATATTTTCCATTGGTAATTAAAAAATTCGTCAATAAATTCAGTAATATAGTGACCACATCTTCATGATAAGGTAATAACAATAACACCCATCTAGTTTTTTTTCTTTCTCTTTCCATCTGTCGCCCCCTCCGCCGCACCTGCATCCCACGTTGGCCTCCACCTCCCCTGCGCGACCATCATACCCCACGATCTCACACCTATAAGATCCTCGCACCCCCGCGATCTCCGCACGAACGGACGGCCATTGCAACCCTACACCGACCCTCGCACCCCACGCCTGCTCTCCACGTGACCCGACTAGTGCCTAATGGTGTGACCCCGACCAACGCCTTTCTTCTGGCTTGCGCCGCCTACCCTCCTGCTTCCCCAAGCACCCACCCAAAGCCTGAGCGCGGCCAAAGGAAGGAGGGGTGCGTAGGTCGCCGCCAAAGGTCTCTCTCTTTGCTTCTCTCTCTCTTTGGTGCACTCTCTACCACCATCCTAGGCGGAAGCGTTTCCTCTCTATTCTCAAGGTAATAATCCATTCTCCATTCCTTTCATGAACTTTTTTTAAAGGATCTTTGTAACAAAAATGGATGGAAAGAAACAAAAATATTGTTTGTTCTTGAATTTGCTAAGAATTGGTAAAATTATTTCTAAAATTAAACAGTGAACTATTTTTCTTTGTATAGAAAACACTTGCTCTTTATTTATATAAAATGATTGGTTATTAGTATTTCTTTTGAAGTTATTAATTTAAGTAATTGATTCTGTTCCAGAACGTCAAATCCGGTTTGAGTATTTCTTCAGAGCATATTATTCTTTTGTCTCTTTTAAGGTAAGTAATTGTTTCTTCTCCTTATATAATTATATTTTTGTTAGGATAGAGACTTATGATTTCTAAGATAGAGTTATAGGAAATTGGGATTGCATGACTAGGGGAAAGGGTGTAGAGGTCCTTCCTCGACTTGTTTGCATTGTTTGCTCTAGAGATTGATTGTGCATGCAGAGATTAGGATATGCATGTTGTGATATTATAAGGGGTGTGCTCTAGAATGGTTTTAGGATCTTTAAATGTATGTTTGATTGT